>CAMZMU010000047.1:68147104-68235246 GCA_947311845.1 Poa pratensis
GCCACAAACCGGCTAAGCAGTTTTTTTTTGTGCTGCTTTGTTTTTCCTTTTCCCTCTCGATAGCACATGCTCCGGCTATTCCCTCGCGTTAGGGAAATCGAACACCGATGATTCAACTAGTTTCCTCCCTCCCTCTCGAATCCGAGGAAATAACATTTTAATACATGAATGAAAGCATATTTAAAAGGAGGAATTAATAAAAGTGATACATTTTATCAGGGCTCGAAAAAGAGAGAGTGTGTTCTCATATGTATGAAAGATATTTTAAAAGGAGGAATTAATAAAAGTGATAACATTTTATCGGGACCTCGAAAATGTGTTCCTCATATCAAAATGCTCAGAAATGTGCATTAATCCGTAGCATCATCTCATGCATGTTCAAATGATCTATAGCACAGGAAATCATAAAAACAAAAGGAGCTGGAATTTCTCTCTTGTTGAGTAATTACTCGCACCCCCTTTAAATGGGTAGAGCTTGTTATAATAATTTCAATGCACTAAAGATGTCATGCCATCATGTGCTTGCGCATTGCATTTGTTGAAACATGTGTGTGTGATTGATTGTTTCTTCCGTTGTTATGCCTCGATAGATCAAGCAGCCGGGTTACTCCACAATACCCGAGGATCCGTACTACCAGTACCCTGAACAGGCAAGCGTAATCCCCCTCTGAGCATATCTTATCCTATTTTCCGCAAATATTTTCTCCACTATAATATTGCATGCGGTCCTAATGTCAATTTGCTTGGATTAGAGTATCCTATAGTTGCATTAAGTTTCCGATGCCAATTACCTGTTTCCCCTCCTATTATCCATAGGATTGTATTGTTGGCCTGAAATACTTAACTATGCAATGTTGATGCTTAGCCATGCTTAGTTAAATGCTTAGCGTCCGATGGATACTTCATGTTGGAAACAGGTTGTTGAAGTGTTCAGATGATGGTGGAGAATGTGTGTGACGTAATAAATAAAATGCTTAAAGGTGGGGATGAGAGGCCACTTGGTATGGTGGTGTTTTGTCTCTCTCGCCGCTAGGTGCGAGTTCTTTACCTCTGAACCAAGAATGAGCGCGCTTCCTTTCGGTGGGTATATGGAGCCCTCGTCGACCGACTAACTTGAGGGGACTAGCCAGGGTCCTCTAGTTTGAGCTTCCATTTGCGCGTGCGTGATGATGGTGGTATGAACTGGGATGAGGATGGTGTTAGGAAAATGAGTGGCCACGGGGCAGGGTGTTGATGATCCCTGCTCCGTCCTCACTGATGATCCTGGGTTAGTCTTTAACAAGGTAAAGGTTGTAACCGTTCCCACTCAGCCGGCTTTCCCCGGAAGAGAGCTACGTGTAGGCAATGAGCCGGGCGGTACCGAAGGTAAACACAGTGCACCCCTGCAGGGTTAAATCTTTTCGAAAAGCCGTGTCCACGGTTACGGACAACTTGGGAAAGGACGATAAGATCATAGAATAACTTTAACGGAATGATTAAAAACTGGGTACTAAGGTACCACTTCAAGATTGCAAGGTGAGCTTCCTCGAGGGTGATTCGGGGAGGTGCCTTTGATGAACAGGTACAGTGGTTGGTGATGGTTGATGTTGAGAAAGGTGATCAAAGAAAGAGTTACCTTACCTCTTTGAAAATATTCTGATTAGTCGATGCCTTGAGTTATGTTTTCATAAATAAAATCAGCTTTATGCAAAACAGCCATAACTTTGAAAGCCTCATCGAGCTAAAGCTCTATATTAATCTTGCGAGTTCGTCGAACTCAACGTCGTTTGTTTTGTTTCAGAGGAGGACTTCACCGACCTCGAAGGTGGGTTCTTTGTGGACGTCGACGAGTAGTCTGGGGTTCCCAGGTGGCAGCTTGGGACATCCCGGAACAGCTGGCGTTGGATGTTTATCTGTAGGCCTCTTAGGCCATAATTTGGTTCTTGTTGTTTAGAACAACCTAATTCGCTTCCGCTTGTTGTAATGTTGGGTCTGTGACCTCTGGTTGTCATTTGCTATCTTTCTCTATTATAAGAGTTGAACTATAATGATTTGTGTCGTAGAGTCTGTGATGTGCCAGTTGTTCCACAAGTCTTGATCTCTCTATTATACATTGAGGGTTGTGCCTGTGTTAAGGCATCAATCGGGGTGTTGCGTTGCCGATGATCCATTCCGAGCAACGCCTGCCAAAGGTTTTGGCCGGGGATTGGTAAACCCGTAACCTCCGGTTGTATCGCTTAACCGGTGACACACAGCATCACTGTATAACAGTCGGGTCGGGGCGCCACAAGTTGGTATCAGAGCAGTACTGCCTGTAGGAAACCCTTCTACTTGTCGATGTTGAGTCTAGTGTTTGTGAAAATATTTTAACCTAAAAATGAGTTGTGAAAACCATCTTAGGATTCTTTTTACTCCTCATCTGGTTACCCTCTAATCTCGGAGCAATCTTATCTCGATTTGACTTAAAGGTTTTACTCTCGTCTGTTACTTCAAAATGGTTAGAAACGGGGTTGGGTTCGACCTTTAGTGTTATGTGTCACGTTGCTCCCGCTGCGTTGCAATCCCAAATCAACTCAGATGTTTCTACCGAATCTAATCATTTGATCCTTTCTTTGGGTTTAACCCACTAAACTTGAACATAAGGTCCCGGATTGTGCCAACTAGAGTGTGTTAAGTTGTGATTTCTTAACTCTCACTAGTAGCACATGATGCTGATCTTTGACCCAAGTTCTATCTTGTTGATTCCTTGTCAATTGTGTACAATGTAGTATCGTCCCTAGTCTGTGTACTTGTGTAGACGCTAATGCTATTGTTCGACCATTCGGAGAGAGATACTAACCGTGTCATTGTCAAATCTCCAGAATGGCTCGAGGAGGCCGTGGAGGCCGTGGTGGTCGCGGTAACCACAATGATGATGAGGATGATCTGCCGCCACCACCCTCGATGGCTGAGGTCTTGATGGCCATTGAGGAGAACCGTGGGCGCAATGAGCGTTTGCTGAGCAGTTGGTGCAGCAGAATGCACGGAGGAACGAGTGCAACACTCTCACTGAGTTCCTGCGCTCCAGCCACCCACCTTTGCTGATGCTAAGGAGCCACTGGAAGCTGATGATTGGCTTCGTGCTTGGAGCGCAAGTTCTCCGCGCTGCATGTCCCAGTGGCTGAGCAAGTCAACTTTGCCACCTACCTCTTGGTTGGTGCTGCTGGCTGTTGGTGGGAAAGCCATGTGGCCTTGTTTCCAGCCAACCATGTCTTCACCTGGGCTGATTTTCGCACTGCCTTCCGTGCGGAGTACATTCCCCAGCCGATCATGGATTTGAAGAGGAGGGAGTTCCTGGAATTGCAACAGGGACGGATGGACCTCCGCACTTATGGTCGAGAGTTCAACCATCTCTCTCGTTACGCCCCCAGGGACGTGACCAATGATGCTGACAAGCAAGAGCTGTTCCGCAAGGGTCTTACGCCGCAGCTCCGCTATGAGTTGTTGCCCTTCAGGTTCCAGACCTACCAGGAGCTGTTCAACCAGGCTTTTACTCTCGAGCAAGGAAGAAAGGAACTTGAAGCTTCCAAGAGGCCCACACACGGGGACCACCAGAGTTCCTCGGGTTCTGAAAGCAAGAAGCGCAGGGTGTTTGTTCCCTACAGCCGTACCTCGTGCTCCATTCATGCCGAGAGCCTCGGGATACAGGCCACCTCCTCCGCGCCCCACTACTTCGACACTTGGGGTAGGCGGGAGTGGGTACCGTCCTATGCTACCTGCTCCACCTGGAGTCACTTGCTACACCTGTGGCCAGGCTGGCCACTACTCCAGGGAGTGCCCCCAGAAGGCACCTCTCGCGATAACTCCTGCACGAGCCCCTGCCACTCCAGCTGGCAAGGCTGGACCTATTGTGCGTGGTCGCCTGAACCACGTCTCTGTTGAAGAAGCTGAAGATGACCCCGGCGTTCTTATGGGTGAGTTACGAATCAATGGCAATTCAGCTACAGTTTTGTTTGATTCTGGAGCATCGCATTCATTCATCTCATAGCTTTTGCAAAAGACCACAAAATACCGTTCGAGAAAATGAGACGTCCCTTGACGATCTCCACTCCTGGCTCCAAATGGCAAACCGACGGAGTTACTCCTGAGGTCCAGATTACCATGGGTCCTTCTCTTTTCCTTTGCGTTGGTAGCCTGAGGTCAAGGCATCGATGTCATACTGGGCATGAACTGGCTAGAAATACCAGGCTAATCTCGACTGTGCTGCCAAGACCGTCACCGTGACCAATTCCTCTGGGAAAGTGTGAAGTATTGGTCTGCACTGTCAAGACCTCCATCCTCAGTGATACCCAACTCACCTGAGATCCTTCTTTGTTTTATGGAAGGCGAATCCCCTCCTGAAATCCAGGACATACACGTGGTGTGTGACTTCCCGGATGTGTTCCCGGAAGAGTTGCCTGGCATGCCTCCTGACCGAAGTGTGGAGTTTGTCATAGATCTACTTCCCGGTACTGCTCCAATTTCCAAGAAGCCCTACCGTATGCCGGTGGAAGAGTTGGCTCTGTTGAAAGAGCAAATTGATCAGCTGTTAGCTAAGGAGTTCATCCAGCCTAGCAGTTCACCTTGGGGTTGTCCGGTACTCTTTGTCAAGAAGAGGGATTCTACCGTGCCTCGTCTAGTCTCTGACTATAGACCGTTGAATGCGGTGACAATCAAGAACAAGTATCCTATTCCTCGCATCAATGATCTGTTGGATCAGTTAGCTGGTGCAACGGTATTCTCCAAGATGGATCTGAGGTCAGGCTACCATCAGATAAAGATCAGAAAGGAGGATATTCCAAAGACGGCATTTGTTACTCGTTATGGCTCATATGAGTATACCGTCATGTCCTTTGGTCTCACAAATGCTCCAGCTACTTTCATGAGGCTCATGAACTCCATCTTCATGGATTATCTCGACAAGTTTGTCGTCATCTACATCGATGACATCCTTATCTATTCTAAAACCGACGAGAGCATGATGAACATCTTCGGTTGGTTCTGACACGGCTTCGTGAACACCGTCTTTATGCCAAGTTCTCCAAGTGTGAGTTCTGGTTGGATAAACTTGTCTTCCTTGGTCATGTAATATCCGCAAATGGTGTGGAAGTCATTCCTGACAAGATTCAGTCCATTGGATTGGAAAACTCCAATGTCAGTCAAGGACATTCGAAGCTTTCTCGGATTGGCGGGTTATTACCGCCGATTCATCGAAGGTTTCTCCAAGATAGCCAAGGCCCTGACTGACCTTCTCAAGAAGGATAAAAAGTTCGTATGGACGGCCGAAGCTGAAGAGAGCTTCAAAACACTGAAAGCCAAACTCACCTCCGCTCCTGTGCTTGTCCTGCCGGACACAAGCAAGGATTTCGTCGTCTTCTGTGATGCCTCTCTACAAGGCTTGGGTTGTGTATTGATGCAAGATGGCCATGTGGTGGCGTATGCTTCTCGCCAATTGAAGCCGCATGAGCACAACTACCCAACTCATGATCTAGAACTTGCCGCTGTGGTCTATGCTTTGAAGCAATGGAGACCATACCTGTTTGGTAACCGTTGCGAGATCTTCTCGGATCACAAGAGTCTGAAGTATCTCTTCACCCAGCCGGATTTAAATCTCAGGCAAAGGCGTTGGTTGGAGTTAATCAAGGACTATGATGTGAGTCTGAACTATCAACCCGGCAAAGCAAACGTCGTGGCTGACGCGCTAAGTCGGAAGTCCTATTGCAACAATCTGATGATTGAGAAGGCCCAACCTGCTCTTCATGAAGAGTTTGCCCGTTTGAACCTGGAAATTGTTCCCTCCGGCTACCTTGCAAATCTGGAGATCAAAGCTACTCTTGTAGACCAGATTAAGGATGCTCAGAAGCTGGATGAGGGTATCCTGAACATCAAAAAGAACATTGCTAGTGGCAAGGCCAAAGTTTTTCAGAAGATGAATCCGGGGTTGTTTATTTTGGTGACCGCTTGGTTGTGCCAAAGAACCGGAATTTGAGGGAGCTGATCCTCCAAGAAGCTCATGAATCTCCTCTCTCTATTCATCCCGGTAGTACCAAAATGTACCAAGACCTTCGACCACAATTTTGGTGGACTCGTATGAAACGAGAAATTGCCAAGTATGTTGCTGAATGCGACACATGTCGACGGGTAAAGGCTGAACATCAAAGACCTGCCGGTACTCTTCGCCCTATTGCAGTTCCCGAGTGGAAATGGGATGAAATTGGTATGGACTTCATTACCGGATTTCCCAAATCTCAAAAGGGAAACAATGCAATCTGGGTAATCATTGACCGTCTTTCCAAGGTTGCTCACTTCCTACCAGTCCGTGATGATATACGGGCAAGTCAACTTGCTGACTTGTATTTGGCTCGTATTGTTCCATTGCATGGGGTCCCTTTGAGGATCATATCGGACCGTGGAAGTATCTTTGTATCCAAATTCTGGCAAAGTTTCCAAACAGCCATGGGGTCCCGTCTCAACTTCAGTACCGCCTACCATCCTCAAACTGATGGTCAGACTGAAAGAGTGAACCAAGTGTTGGAAGACATGCTTCGGGCATGTGTAATCTCTTTTGGCAAGGGTTGGGAAAAGTATCTCCCTTTCGCGGAGTTCTCCTACAACAATAGCTATCAAGCTAGTCTGGGCATGGCTCCATTCGAGGCTTTATATGGAAGAAAATGCCGCACTCCTCTGAATTGGTCCGAGACCGGAGAGAGGGCACTCTTTGGTCCTGATGTGATCAATGAAGCTGAGGAGAAGGTTCGAATCATAAGAGAGAATCTGAAGATTGCTCAGTCTAGACAGAAGAGCTACTATGACAAGCATCATCAGGAGGTTCACTATGAAATTGGTGATAAAGCTTATCTCCGTGTCTCTCCCCTTCGTGGCGTTCGCCGCTTCGGAATCAAAGGGAAATTGGCCCCTCGCTATGTTGGCCCTTTCACCGTTCTGGAAAGCGAGGAGATCTTTCCTATCAATTGGAGTTACCGGTCAAATTTCCGAATGTACATGATGTGTTCCATGTCTCCCAACTTCGCCGGTGCTTTAAGGATCCTATCCATGGAGTCAATCATGAAGAGCTGGATCTCCAGGAAGATCTTACGTATCGCGAGCATCCTATCAGTATCCTGGATGAAGCCGAAAGGAAGACCCGTAACAAGACTACCAAGTTCCTCAAAGTTCAATGGTCTCACCATTCCGAGGAAGAAGCTACTTGGGAACGAGAGTCTAGTCTTCGTGAGGAGTATCCCGACTTCTTCTCGCAGTCTTAGAATCTCGGGACGAGATTCCTGTAAGGGGGTAGAATTGTAACAGCCCACTTTTGGTAATGCAAATTATGGACCAAATTTTCACTTTTTGCATCCCATACATGCATCATTGCATCCATTTGCAATTACTAAACAACACACTAAAATGGGGTTGGCAACATTGGAAAAACAAAATGCCCAACTTGCTTCAACAAAATCTCACCACACAGAAGACACTCAAACTTGCACAACCAAAGTACTTTGACAATTCATATTTGTCAAGGAAGTTCCAAGTGTTCAAAGGTAATAATTTGCAATTGCTCTAAATTTTTACAAAGGAGCAACATTTTCAATTTAGCAAAATGCCCTATTTTGAACCTATGAACAAAGGTTGTCAAAAACATTTTATTTGGCTATGCCAATTTTTGTGGTGCTTCTACTGGTTGGAAGGAGGCTACTAGATTTTTCTCAAAATTTAATAAATTGTTTAAGTGCCCTAATAAATTCATTTGAATTGCTGCTGGAATTTCAAAAAGAAAAAGGGGTGAGGGACCTATCCGTGATGGCAGCAAGTTTTCCAGGGGGCAAAGTGTAAAATCGCCTTCTTCCATCTCCCTCTGTAGCGACCGTGCGGGCGCTCGAGGTTGCGCCGGACCATCTCGACGCCGTGCTCGCCGCCCCCCCCCCCCCCGCTCGACCTCCACCTGCAGGAAGAGGACCCCCACGAGGCCACGCTGCCCTACCCACTCGCTCCTCTCTCCTCTTCCCCATTCCTCTCCCACTGAGCCGCCAAGGTCGCCGCACTGCGCCGCCGTCTCACCGCCGGTTGAGGCCATCCCGGACCAATCCCCGACCACCAGCGGCTCCGCCGTGGTCCACTCCACCTCCACGCCCGAGGAATCGAGGCGGGAGGCCCTGTATCGCCGCCGCCGTGCCACTTCGTCTCCGCCCCGACGCGTCTCCGCCGCCGCCGTTGCTCCTCCGCCGTCCTCGATCTCCCCAGCGCGCTGTGGTGAGCACCCCGTGCCGTGCTGGTCCCTTCCCCCTTCCCCTCCCGTGCTGGTGTGTGCTCCACCGTAGCAGTCGTACGCCGGCGTCGTCGTCGTGTTCTTTGTATCGGGACCTCCGAAAAATGTGTTCCTCATATGAAAAGCATATTTAAAAGGAGGAATTAATAAAAGTGATAACATTTTATCGGGACCTCCGAAAAATGTGTTCCTCATATCAAAATGCTCAGAAAAATGTGCATTAATCCGTAGCATCATCTCCATGCATGTTCAAATGATCTATAGCACAGGAAATCATAAAAACAAAGAAGGAGCTGGAATTTCTCTCTTGTTGAGTAATTACCTCGCACCCCTTTAAAATGGGTAGAGCTTGTTATAATAATTTCAATGCACTAAAGATGTCATGCCATCATGTGCTTGCGCATTGCATTTGTTGAAACATGTGTGGTGATTGATTGTTTCTTCCGTTGTTATGCCTCGATAGATCAAGCAGCCGGGGTTACTCCACAATACCCCGAGGATCCGTACTACCAGTACCCTGAACCAGGCAAGCGTAATCCCCCCTCTGAGCATATCTTATCCTATTTTCCGCAAATATTTTCTCCACTATAATATTGCATGCGGTTCTAAATGTCAATTTGCTTGCATTAGAGTATCCTATAGTTGCATTAAGTTTCCGATGCCAATTACCTGTTTCCCTCCTATTATCCATAGGATTGTATTGTTGGCCTGAAATACTTAACTATGCAATGTTGATGCTTAGCCATGCTTAGTTAAATGCTTAGCCGTCTGATGGATACTTCATGTTGGAAACAGGTTGTTGAAGTGTTCAGATGATGATGGAGAATGTGTGGTGACAGGTAATAAGATAAAATGCTTAAAGGTGGGGATGAGAGGCCACTTTGGTATGGTGGTGTTTTGTCTCACTCTCGCCGCCTAGGTGCGAGTTCTTTACCTCCTGAACCAAGAATGAGCGCGCTTCCTTTTGGTGGGGTATATGGAGCCCTCGTCGACCGACTAACTTGATCGGGGCTAGCCGGGGTCCTCTAGTTTGAGCTTCCATTTGCGCGTGCGTGATGATGGTGGTATGAACTGGGATGAGGACGGTGGTGTTAGGAAAATGAGTGGCCACGGGGCAGGGTGTTGATGATCCGCTGCTCCGTCCTCACTGATGATCCTGGGTTAGTCTTTAACAAGGTAAAGGTTGTAACCGTTCCCACTCAGCCGGCTTTCCCCGGAAGAGAGCTACGTGTAGGCAATGAGCCGGGCGGTACCGAAGGTAAACACAGTGCACCCCTGCAGGGTTAAATCTTTTCGAAAAGCCGTGTCCACGGTTACGGACAACTTGGGAAAGGACGATAAGATCATAGAATAACTTTAACGGAATGATTAAAAACTGGGTACTAAAGGTACCACTTCAAGATTGCAAGGTGAGCTTCCTCGAGGGTGATTCGGGGAGGTTCCTTTAATGAACAGGTACAGTGGTTGGTGATGGTTGATGTTGAGAAAGGTGATCAAAGAAAGAGTTACTCCTTACCTCTTTCGAAAATATTCTGATTAGTCGATGCCTTCGAGTTATGTTTTTCATAAATAAAATCAGCTTTATGCAAAACAGCCATATCACTTTGAAAGCCTCATCGAGCTAAAGCTCTATATTTAATCTTGCGAGTTCGTCGAACTCAATCTCGTTTGTTTTGTTTCAGAGGAGGACTTCACCGACCTCGAAGGTGGGTTCTTTGTGGACGTCGACGAGTAGTCTGGGGTTCCCAGGTGGCAGCTTGGGACATCCCGGAACAGCTGGCGTTGAATGTTTATCTGTAGGCCTCTTAGGCCATATTTTGGTTCTTGTTGTTTAGAACAACCTAATTCGCTTCCGCTTGTTGTAATGTTGGGTCTGTGACCTCTGGATGTCATTTGCTATCTTTCTCTATTATAAGAGTTGAACTATAATGATTTGTGTCGTAGAGTCTGTGATGTGCCAGTTGTTCCACAAGTCTTGATCTCTCTATTATACATTGAGGGTTGTGCCTGTGTTAAGGCATCAATCGGGGAGTTGCGTTGCCGATGATCCATTCCGAGCAACGCCTACCAAAGGTTTTGGCCGGGGATTGGTAAACCCGTAACCTCCGGTTATATCGCTTAACCGGTGACACACAGCATCACTGTATAACAGTCGGGTCGGGGCGCCACAGTCAACCCTTCCTCCTCTTCCCGAGAATGGCCCAACTCATGAAACGGAGGTGCAAGCAGTAGAAACGAAGGGAGGGGATGAATCGTCTCTACCTTCGGCTACCACTTCTCCTATGGAAGAGGTCAAAGAGGAAGAGGCAGAGGAAGTACAGACTGAGGAGCCAGCCACGACTGATCATGTGAGCGAGGTTCCCACTCGCAAGCGTCGTCGGGTAGCCCGAGGTTTGTCTTCTTCCATGAGCTCACCCGCGAAGGAGTCGGATGTGAAGGATGACGGAGACTCGGGCTCCTCACCTTCTGCCAAAGCTGCTCCTTTGGATGTGAGCCCGTTGAGCTCAGCTCCTCCTCCCAAGTCGGGTGAGGAGTTGCTTTTTGGAAGCCCAAATTTTGACAACCTCGACAACTGGCCGTCAGCATTTTTGGCTTGATAGGTTCCGAGCACGCACACTCGCTACTCTGAAGGATCGAGCGTGGCGAAGTGCTCAGCTACTCGAGTTATGCAGGGCGGCTTTGATTCGCATCAACCAGACCCTGTTTCCAACAGGACCACAACCACAAGGTATCCATGCCTTGCTTGAGTTTTTTCGTAATGCAGGTCCCATCCGGGAGCTGCTTACACAGAAGCTTGTGGTTGGAGCCAACGCGGCGATGGTGTATGTGTGGAGTCGACGTCCCAACTTGGTGCTGCCACCACCCGAAGTTGGAGCGACTTTGTCTCAGGAAGACCTTGATGGCACCCTTCTATCTGCAGAGATTCTGGTCGAGCGATTCCATGGTCAACTCATTGGCCCAGCTCTGCCCATCAAGGATGAACCGGAAGAATAGGAACTGTTGCGCATGTACTTGTGTACAGAGGGGCAGCCCCCGAGTGTAAATGTAATACTTGTAAGTATTATGAACTAAATATTCGTATCTCCGCAGCCCCCGAGCCTGTTGAGTGGGGTGTATGAAGTAATTTATTGTAAACTTATGATTATCCAGCCCCCGAGTCCTCGGGTGTGGCTGAGAGTACTGTTTATGAGTTTTTGTTTTAGGACCCAGCCCCCGAGCATTCGAGTGAGGCTGGGCTGTTTGTTTGCACAACCTTTTTTATGACCCAGCCCCCGAGTATTCGGGTGCGTCTGGGTTGTTTTTTTTTGCGGGAGCGAAAGCTCGTGTTTTTGATAGCGCAGCCCCCGAGTGCTCGGGTGCGGCTAAGATATGAGTTATGCGAATAGTAAACAGAAAGATAGGAGAAACATTTATTATATTCCACTTTTGAATATTAAGCTGCAGGCCGCCTCATTAAAAACCTTCCAGTCCCCGTAGGTACCCTGGTAAGGAAAAGAGCGCGTCTGAAACCTGCAGCCATCCGACATATGTGCTTATTACATTATGCGACTGAGCCATCTAAGCGTAGAAACGGCGCAGCTGCGCAACGTTCCAAGGATTGTGCGGGAGTTCGCCTGTCTTCGCGTGCTTCAGTCTGTATGCTCCACCACCAATGACCTCGGTGATGATGAAGGGTCCTTCCCATGGGGGAGCGAGTTTGTATACCTTCTTTTGCTTCAGTCGAAGTACCAGGTCGCCAACCTCCAAGGACCTGGTGCGCAGTCGATGGGTATGGTAGTTGCGAGGATCTTGCTGATAGACAGTTGTTCGTGCTAGCGCCGTGTCGCGTGCTTCTTCGAGCAAGTCGACTGCGTCTTCGAGTGCTTCATCTGCGTCTTCTTCGTTGTATGCTTCGACTCTTGGTGCATTGAATCTTACATCTGATGGCAGGATTGCCTCTGCGCCGTAGACCTTGAAAAATGGGGTGAACTGTGTTGAAGCGTTAGGAGTTGTGCGTAGGCTCCATAGCACAGATGGGAGTTCTTCGACCCAAGCACCCGCGGCTCTTTTGAGTGACACCAGGAGGCGTTTCTTGATTCCGCTCGTCACGAGTCCATTGGCTTTTTCGACTTGGCCATTGGACTACGAGTGTGCCACGGATGCGTAGTTGAGCGTGATGTCTTGCTCTTTGCAGAAGGATCGGAACTCTTCAGCCGTGAAGTTTGTACCGTTATCAGTGATGATGCTGCTTGGTACACCGAAGCGGTATATGATGGATTTTATGAAATTGACTGCTGTAGTGGCAGGCGAACTTGTGATAGGGATTGCATCAATCCACTTGGTGAACTTGTCGACCGCCACCAGAAGGTGAGTATGCCCTCCATGGGAGGATTTTCTGAGTGGCCCGACCATATCGAGCCCCCACTGGGCGAAGGGCCAGGCCAATGGTATTGTCTTCAACGCCGATGCGGGTGCGTGCGGCTTTGTGGCGAATTTTTGACAGCCGATGCACCTTTTGACTATGTCCTCCGCGTCTTTGAGTGCTGTGGGCCAGTAAAAGCCTGCGCGAAAGGCTTTGGCTACGAGTGATCGACTGCTGGCGTGATGCCCGCAGGTACCTGCATGAATATCACGAAGGATGGCCTGACCATCTTCGAATGCTTTGCATCGTTGGAACATACCTGATACGCTGCGCTTGTATAGTTCGCCGTTGATGACGGTGTATGCTTTAGATCGTCGAGTGACGCGTCTTGACTCTGTTATGTCTTCAGGTACTTCGCCGTGGAGTATGTATGCGAGGAAAGGTTGAGTCCAAGTTGGTTCAATGAGGAGTACCTCGACTGGCGGGTCCTCTGTGCTAGGTGCTTTACTCTTGGCTGGTGCGGCTGATGTAGGAGATGTTCGTTTTTGCTTGATGGACCTGTGCTCGATGCGCTCGAGAAAGACACCAGGTGGAACTGGTGCTTCTTCGTTGCTCTCGCGCCCTATGTGCCGCAACTCGCAGCCATTGAATCTGCCTTCCATTAGGTTGTACAGGTCACGGTAGGCGATCATGTTGTCTGCGATGGCATCGCAGGCCTTCATTGTTTGCTGCACCACAAGATTCGAGTCACCATATATCATCAGTCGAGTGCACCCGAGGGCTTTGGCCGTCCGCATGCCATGGATCAGGGCATCGTACTCAGCTTCGTTATTGGATGGTAACTCGAATCCCATCTGCAGGACATAGCGAAGCTTGTCGCCTTTTGGTGATATGAGGATGACACCTGCGCCTGCGCCTTCGTTCTTTTTTGAGCCATCGAAGTACATAGTCCATGAGTTGGACACATCTGGTGCTCCTGGCAACTGAGCTTCGATCCATTCGGTATGGAAGTCAGGTAAGACTTGTGCTTTGATGTCCTTCGGGTAATCATACTTGATATCTCGTGGTCCTAGCTCGATGAGCCATTTTTCAACTCGCCCAGTTGCGTTGGAATTTGTGAGGATGTCTCCGATCCCTGAGGTGCTGATTACAGTGATCGGGTGCTCTGCGAAGTAGTGCGTCAGCTTTCATGAGGACATGAACACGGCATAGGCCAGCTTTTGATAATGCGGGTACCGCTGCTTTGATATGGAGAGGACTTCACTCAAGTAGTAGATTGGGCGTTGTATGCTTTGGGCGTGTCCCTCCTCCCTGCGTTCGACTACCAGTACGGTACTTACCACCCTGTTAGTTGCGGAGACATACAGGTATAGTGGATCTTGTTCCCTTGGTGCGACGAGGATTGGAGGGCTTGTGAGGACTCGCTTGAGGTCCGTGAAGGCTGCTTCGGCTTCTGGCGTCCACTCAAATTTGTCTGCTTTCTTCATCAGCCGATAGAACGGGAGTGCTTTTTCGCCCAGTTTGCTGATGAATCGACTGAGTGCTGCCACTCGACCTGCCAATTTTTGTACGTCATGGAGCTTTGAAGGCCGTATTTTCTCCGGGTCCGCCTCGATTCCACGAGCCGAGACTAGATACCCCAGGAGCTGCCCGGCTTGCACGCCAAACGTGCACTTCTTCGGGTTGAGCTTGATGTGGAAGCGTTTGAGCTTTGCGAACGTCTCTCGCAAGTCATCGAGTAGTGTGTTTTCCTCCCTTGTTGTTATGACGATGTCGTCTACGTAGACCTGGACGTTTCGCCCAATTTGCTTCTTGAGGCAGTCTTGCATCATGCGCTGGTAGGTTGCGCCTGCGTTCTTGAACCCGAAAGGCATGGTTGTGTAGCAGTAGACCCCGAGTGGGCTTATGAACGCCGTTTTCTCTTCATCTTCTTCCTTCATCCTTATCTGGTGGTAACCTGAGTAAGCATCCAGGAAGGACAGCGCGCGCACCCGGCGGTGGAGTCGACGATCTGGTCGATTCGAGGTAGTGGAAAGTGATCCTTTGGACAACATTTATTGAGTGCTATGAAATCTACGCACATCCGAAGGATATCTATGTGCTTCTTCTCTACAAGTACAGGGTTGGCCACCTATTGTGATTTCTTGATTTCTCTGATGAAACCTGCTGCGAGTAGTCTGTCGACTTCGGCTTCGACTGCGGTTCTTTTCGGGCCGAATATGCGGCGCATTGTTTGCTTGACTGGCTTAGCACCTGGAAATAATTGGAGAGAGTGCTCGGCGAATTCCCTGGGAATAGCTGGCATGTCGGCTTGACACCCCGCAAATATATCCCAGTTCTGACGGAAGAATTCGACGAGCGCGCTTTCCTATGCGATAGGCAGACTCGAAGAGACATTGACTGTCTTGGTCGGATCGGTCGGGTGCACCTGATGCGACCTTGTGTCATTGGTGGCATTGAATGCTCTGTCGACTACCACCTTCTTGTGCTCCGGCATAAGTGTTCGATCGTTGGAAACCGCTAGATCGGTGAGTGTTGCTTCCATGCCGAACATCTCAGAGATTTTGCTAAACTCTCGGTCGCAAGAATCGGACTTTTGGAAGTTTCCTTTGACTGTGATTACTCCTTTTGGTCCAGGCATTTTAAGCTGGAGGTATGCGTAGTGCGGGACTGCCATGAACCGAGCGAACGTCGGTCGTCCATGTATGGCGTGGTATTGTGACTTCCAGTCGACGACTTCGAACTCAATCGACTCTGTCCTGAAGTGGTTTTTGTCCCCGAACGTAACGTCGAGTTGTATGGTGCCTTCTGGGCTTATTGCTTTGCCTGGGACGATACCGTGAAAGGTATTTGAGGATTTTGGCAGGTTTTCGACTGACCTGTTCATTTTGCGGAGCGTATCCGCAAAGATGATGTTTATGCCGCTGCCACCATCCATGAAGACCTTGGACATGGCGTAACCTCCAATTTGGGCGTCGAGTACCATAGTAGAGTGCCCTGGACGAACTACCGATGGTGGGTGGTCCTCTCTGCTGAAGCTTATTGCAGTTTCGGATCCCTTCAAGAATTCAGTTACAGCAGGAGGTGACATGACCACCATATTTACTTGTCGAGTACGAAGTTTTTGCTCCCTGTTGGAAGGGCGACCCTTCTGTATCATGTACATCTGCCCTTGGGGCGGAGGGTACTGAGGTTCGTCCACCCGAGGTACGGGTAGTATGGCACCCGCGATGTTTCCGCATGCGGCTGGCTGTGGTGGTGGAGGTGGTGCCATCAGAGCGGGCACATTGTTTGGCTGAGGCACAGGTGTAGGTGCGGGTGCGTGTGCGGCTGTTGCCTTTCTGAGTTGCACGTATCCAGATGCTAGTTGGTCGAATTCTCTGCAGTTTCTCATCGAGTGATTGGAGCGCAATTTTCCATCTTCCCCCTTGTACAGGTGGAATCTGCAATCAGCATCCATCTTGTCATCGAATGATCGCTTGTTCTGTGCGCCGGAGCGCGACTTGCGCCAATCTTTCTTCTTGTAGCTGTCGCTGCGTTGGTTGCGGTCTCGACTGTCCCGGCGATCATCTCGACTGTCCTGGCGATCATCTCGACTATCCCGTCGATCTTCTGACCATCGGTCGCTTCTGTCTTGGTCGTTGCGGGGTGTGGAGAATCCAGCCGCCATAAATTCGGGTCTGTCGTCGTCGTAGTGACGGTTTGAACGTTTGCGCCTCCGGTCATCTCTGTACGAGTCCCTGCGGCTTCGACTGCCGCTATCATGATTATCACGGGGTGAGGACCCGCGTGTAGTGCGCGCCATGTCTTCTTCGTCTGCCCACTCAGTCGCGATCTTTAGGAGGTTGGTCACAGAGGTTGGCTTTTGGCGACCAAGTGCTTCTTTGAAATCTCGCCTAGCGAGGCCAATGATGAAAGCATCCATGGCCATATCTTCTGAAATTACTCCAACTGAGTTGCGTTTCTCAGTCCATCGTTGGATGTATGACCTCAACGTTTTGTCCGACCGTTGAATGCAGGCTCTCAATTCTTCGAACGTTTTTGGTCGCTCACATAGAGGCTCGAAGTTTTTGATGAAGTCTGCGCGGAAGTGATCCCACGAGTCGTATGTTGATGGAGGTAGAGCTTTGAGCCAGTCGCGGGCTGTGCCTTCGAGCATGAGTCGTATGTATTGCATGGCTGTCATATTCTTGCCTCGCTGGCACGCGACAACCAGTCTGTAGTCTTCCAGCCATCCTGAAGGTTCCTGTCGACCCGTGTATTTGGTCTGTTCAGATGTGAGTTTGAACCCTTTGGGCATCCGTGTCTCGCGGAAGTGTCGAGTGAAGCACAGAGCTCTGTGTGGCTCAGGCTCCTGATCAGAGTACAAGTCGCTACTGTAAGATCTGCGTGATCTGCTTCTGGACCTGCGCCGACGTGAGCCGCTCCTTTCCTTCGAGTGGTGACTGCGACCACTGCGATTATGTTCTTCACGACGCGGGTTTACTATGGCACGGTCTCGACTCCCTCCTGGAGTTTTTGGGATTTGGCGTATGGCCTTCGCCGCTAAGGCGAGTGATTTGATTGGTTGGCGATGTAGTTTTGCATTGGGGTCATCCGCTGGAGGCTTGATTGCCTCTAGGTATGCTGCAGCAGTAAAGAGGGCACCCACAGCTGTTTTGGGTACTGGCACTCCCTCCTCGTCGAATGTCATTGTTGGGGATATACCTACTAGGGGTATCACCAGCATGGATCAATCCGGCTAGTCCAGGGTGGCCCGCAGTGGTGGTGAAGGCTTTGCCTACCGGGCGGCCCAGATAGCTGACGACCAAGGAAGGCGGATGCCGGCAAGGAGGAAGCCCACGAAGCCACCAAGACCAAGATGGAAGGCGGCATACTTGCCGGCTAGGTTTAGGACTCCGTATACTTGCTGGATACGTAATCACCTTGTAACCCTAGGTCCAGCCGCCTATATAAGCTGGACCTCGGGACGCCTTTAGGGCAACAATCCATATCTCTCATACATCCAACTCATTGTAACCTGTTCACGGCGATATTGCCTTATAGTGAGTTATAGCAGCACGTAGGGCACCGCCACCGCCGTGGTGCCTGAAGCTGGGTAAACCGCCGTGTACAATCCCGACCTTGACGACGTCCACCTTCTTGCCCTACGTTCACCCTCGGCTAGCAGGACCCCGTCTCCTATCCAAGATGCCGATACGACGACAGTTGGCGCCCACCGTGGGGCCTAAGGCGTCAGGCGTCACGTTCCAGGCGGGAACTCTTGGCGGCATCGGCGAAACAATCGCCGTCGGCCGCGCTGTTCGCTACGGCGACAACCACTACATCAGCTGCGACGAGTCCTACATCCCCGCAGACGACTACATTGTCGGATGCGGAGTTGTGCCGTTTGGCGGCGTCGATGTGTTCATCGGCTACACTTCTGAGGCGTATGGGTTGCCGCGAATTTATTCGCCATCCCACCCGCCCTACAATCAAGACGGATCTGAGTTTGCCTCCTCTGAGGAGTCCGCAGATTCAGATCTACACTTTGTCGGCATGACGGGACTGGGATCAGACTCCCAGCCCAACAGTCAAGATCCCGAATCTATTCTTCCTGCACTCCAGGATGATGCGATGTCGGATGCCGGATCCAGATCTACCGTTCACGTCAACGTAGATTCTGATTCCGAAGAAGATTCTGCCAGCATGTTTGAGCAACGGGTCAAGCAGTGTTTTGTTACACCTGATCCTCCGCCATCTGAGGCGGCTACGGGCTCTTCCGTCAACATGCAGCAGGTTTTTGTGGCGGATGTCACCGGCAGCTCAGAGAAGGCGGCAACTGACGCCGCCAACCTGGGGACCCCGGCAACCGATCCACAGTTTCCAGAGCCTCCTGGGGCTCCAAAGAAGAAAATTCTGGAGAAGGGCGAGCCCAGCAAGATAGGAAGCATGGCGGCTCTGGCGGAAGTTCTTCACACGCCGGTAAACGACAAAACCAATCCGGCTGATTTGGAGAAACTTCGGAACACCTTGGTGGAGCAAACTGAGTACCTCAAAAGCAAGCAAGCAGAGGTCCAGAGCCTCCTCGACGAAGCCAAGGAGGAAAACGCCAAGATAACGCCAAGTGCGACCCCAAGCGTAATCTTTTCACCACCACCCCATTGCCCAAGCCGGCAGGACAAGTGGCGGAGAAGAAGGTAGGAAAGGCAGGGATCATGACACCTTCAAATCCCCTGCCCAAAAGCTTGGTTTCGAGTGGGCTACAGCGCCGCAGCGTAAGGACAAGAACGGGGACGTCATCCTCGCAACCCTGTCCTCAACACTGCAGCCGCCTTGGACATCCTCAACAATGATGACTATGACAAGGACGAGAAGATCTACTACGCATCGATCCTTGCTCACAAAGCTCTAGAGCAGCAGGCCCGTGCTGATTCTCGCGCCGACATGGCGGACGCAAGGGGAGGAAAGTTGGAATCAAAATCCAACGCTTGCAAAGCTGCGGCCGGTGGCAACCCAGAAGATCCGTCCGGCTCCAGTAGCCACGGAAAAGGGAAGGACAAGGAGAAAGACCCACGCAAATCACCACCTCCAAAGGCAGCGTGATGAGGCATCCAGGACCGGCAACAGGCGCAAGGCCTCACCTCCACCGCCTAGGCGGGATGAAGGCGGAAGCAGGGGCAGCAAGCAGCCGCCAAGGAGTGGCGGCAACCGCGACGATGCCCCGCCGCCAAGAAGAAGCAGGGACCGCACACAGTCCCCACCACCAGTGCCCAGGCACGAAGGCGGAAGCCGGGGACACAACAATGAGCCTAGGCACAGCCGGGCAGCGCAGGACGAGCCCATGCATAGATCTGGCAAACAGCTCAGTCCGCAAGACGCGAGACATCGTCTCAATGACATCAAGGCTGGAAAGCAAGATGCCTATCTAGGACCTGAGTGCTTTGGCCCAGCCATCCGCAACGTTCAAGTACCCAGAGACATGACATCAGTGTCAAAAACTCATCAAAGGTACAATGGAGCGGACAAGCCAAACTCATGGTTGTCGGACTACGCGCTGGCAGTTGAATTGCCGGAGGCAATGGCCTCGTCGCTGCACGCTTCCTTCCCCTCATGCTGGAGGGGACAGCCCGAAGCTGGATCGAAAACTTGCCGGAGAAAAGCATTCATAGCTGGCATGACATGGAAAAGGTGTTCACGCAGCACTTCCAAGGCACGTACAAGCGACCCAATACATACACAGATTTGGTTCGTTGCGTGCAAAAGCCAGATGAAACAGCTACAAGCTTCTTGGCAAGGTGGATTCAAACAAAGGCAAGCTGCGAGAACGTAGACGACAATCAAGCAATCCATGCCTTCACCACGGCCTCCTGAAGGGCTCAAGTCTCAGACATAAGCTCGTACGCATGCAAGTCAAGGATCTCGGAGTCATGCTCGAAGTAGCAGCCATGTACGCACAGGCGGATGATGATGCACGCGATGGAGATGGCGCACATGATATGGCGCCAAACAGGCGAGCAAGTCACAAACGCAAGGCTCCCCAGGATGACAAAGCCGGACCATCAAACGAGGTCGCCGCCGCCTTCGAAGGCAAAGGCGGCAACCGCAAGTGGAAAGGAAAGGGTAAAGATGGCGGCTCCAGCAAGCAGCGCCTGACATACGATCAGGCGAAAGCCTTGCCTGCCCAATCCACGCGTCCTTAGGCAAAGTCAACCACACATTAGGGGAATGCCGGTTCATGGAGGACTTCAAGAAGGACCCCGAGGTTGGCTGGAAATCAAAAAAGAGCAAAAAGGCTGAGAAGACAAAGAAGGAAGACGATGATGGGGCATGTCCATGTCGAGGATGAGGAACCCAAGCTGATGCGCAAAGAAAGGAAATATCCCAAGGTACATGGCCA
The DNA here is from genome assembly GCA_947311845.1 of Poa pratensis. Classification (NCBI taxonomy): domain Eukaryota; kingdom Viridiplantae; phylum Streptophyta; class Magnoliopsida; order Poales; family Poaceae; genus Poa; species Poa pratensis. Next base: position 68,167,592 of record CAMZMU010000047.1, read on the forward strand.
ATTGGTGTGCTTCCTGGGCACTCCTTCGGCAAAAGAAGAAAAGGCGGAGATGCGCGAGCTAAACGCCACAGTACCAGACGTTCCCCAGTATCTAGACTGGTCAGAGGAGCCAATAACTTGGGATAGAGATGATCATCCAGATCACGTTCCTCACCCCGGCAAATACGCCCTTGTCGTCGACCCAATTGTCGATAACTTCAGGCTCACCAAGGTGTTGATGGATGGCGGCAGCAGCCTCAACATCATCTACGCGGACACTCTGAAGCGCATGAACTTGTCGGAAAGCCAGCTTGACTATAGCAAGTCAAGTTTCATGGCATTGTTCCGGGAAAGCAAGCCAAGTCAATGGGAAGCATCAGATTGGAGGTTACTTTTGGGCCTGAGACAAACTACCGCTCGGAGTATCTCAGGTTCGAAGTAGTCCCCTTCAAAAGTGCCTACCACGCCATTTTTGGACGGCCAGCTTTCGCCAAATTCATGGCTCGCCCGTGTTACATATACAGCAAGCTGAAGATGCCGGGACCCAATGGTACAATTACCATCAGTGGCAACTTCAAGAAAGCAAAGGAGTGTGAGCGTGGCAACGCCGCCTTCGCTGAGGCAGTCCTCCACGCAGAGGAGTTAGCCATGTTGAAGAAAGAGCTCGATACATCACAGTTGCCGGAGCATGTAAAGACCGCTGAGCAAAAGAACACTTTCAAGGCGTCCGAAGACACAAAGAAGGCGGATCTGGTCCCAGGTGACAGCTCCAAGCAAGTCACCATAGGGGCTGGCTTGGACGACAAATAGGAAAGCGCGCTCGTCAGGTTCCTCCGTGAGAATCAGGACATCTTTGCATGGTCATCAGCCGACATGCCAGGTGTCCCGAGGGAACTTGCCGAGCACTCTCTTAACGTCTACGAAGGAGCCAAACCAGTGAAGCAAGGAATAAGACGCTACGGTGAGAAGAAGCGGACAGCAATAGGGAAGGAGATCATCAAGTTGCAAGAAGCCAAGTTCATTAGGGAGGTAGTACACACTGATTGGTTGGCAAATCCTGTAATGGTTCCAAAACCTAATAAGGAAATGAGAATGTGCATTGATTATACCGGTTTGAACAAGTGCTGTCCTAAGGACCACTTTGCTTTGCCTCGTATAGATCAGGTCATAGACTCCACAGCCGGCTCCGAGCTGCTGTGCTTTTTGGATGCGTACTCCGGGTACCACCAAATCAAAATGCGAGAATCCGACCAAATCAAAACAGCGTTCACTACGCCCTATGGGACCTTCTGCTACATCACGATGCCCTTCGGTCTAAAAAATGCCGGCGCAACGTATCAGCGGTGTATGCAAAGATGCCTTCACGAGCAAATTGGCCGCAATGTTCACGTCTATGTTGACGACATTGCCGTCATGTCAAGAAAGAAGGCAGATTTGCTTGACGATTTGAGAGAAACCTTTGATAGCCTCCGGGTATATAGGATGAAACTCAACCCGAAAAAATGCGTCTTCGGGGTTCCTGCCGGCAAATTGCTTGGCTTTATCGTTTCCGAACGAGGGATAGAAGTGAATCCAGAAAAAATCAAAGCGATCCTCAACATATCCAGGCCCAAGGACCTGAAGGACGTGCAGCGACTTGCCGGCTCGGCGGCTGCCGTCAGTCGTTTCATTAGCCGTCTTGGTGAGAAGGCACTGCCTCTCTACCGGCTTCTGAAGAAATCCGACAACTTCGAGTGGACAGACGAAGCAGACGCCGCCTTGCAGCAACTCAAGGACGCGTTAACGTCTGCTCCAATTTTGGCAGCTCCTCGTTCGCAGGAACCAATGCTGCTCTATATTGCCGCAACTAACTTGGTTGTTAGCGTGGTACTGGTTGTGGAACGCAAGACGGAAATTTCAGACTTGCCGGAACAACGTCCGGTTTACTTCATCAGTGAAGTATTTTCCGCCTCAAAACAGCGTTATCCGCATTACCAGAATTGGTCTACGGTGTTTTTACGCCGCCAGGAAGTTAAGGCACTATTTCCAGGAACATTCAATAACGTGGTGAGCAAGGCACCTCTGGGGGATATCATCAATAATACAGATGCAACAGGCCGCGTTGCCAAATGGGGCATTGAACTTGCCGCCTTCGACATCTGTATAAGCCCAGAACGGCCATTAAGTCTCAAGCCTTAGCAGATTTGTAGCTGATTGGACGGAGGCCATGGACGAAGTACCTCTCCCTGAAGATGCATACTGGATCATGCACTTTGATGGATCAAAAATGCTTCAGGGCTCGGGGGCTGGCATTGTTTTAAGAAACCCTCAAGGAGACAAGCTTAGTTATGTGTTACAAATTCACTTCAAGGCAACTAATAATGTTGCTGAATACGAAGCTCTCCTTCATGGTTTACACATTGCCAAGGAACTTGGCGTCCAGCGTGTCCTCTGCTACGGAGATTCAGATTTGGTGGCGCAACAGATACGTGGTACTTGGGACACAAAGAGCGAACAATGGCGGCATATCGAGCTACCGTTGACGAATTCGCCAAGTGTTTTCTAGGCTACGAGGTCCGCCACATCCCAAGAGCTCAAAATGAGGCGGCAGATACACTTGCCAGAATGGGGTCTGAACGCAAAAAGGTACCAAAAGATGTTTTCCTGGAACACCTACACAAGCCGTCAATTAAAGGAGCAGACCTCCTTGACCCAGAATCGGCAGAACCAGTTGATAGCTAGCTATGCCGTCTACTTGGTAAAGCCGGATTGGACGACGCCATATTTGGACTTCCTGATCAATCAGGAGTTACCGGATGATGAGGTTTTGAAAAGGCAAATAATAAGAAGAGCCAAGGCATTTACAATAATCAAAGGCGAATTGTACAAGCGTAGCACCACTGGTGTTTACCAACGCTGCATTTCGCCCGAAGAAGGCAGAGAACTGTTGGATGAGATACATGCCGGCGTATGTGGACATCATGCTTCCTCACGCGCCCTTGTTTCAAAAGCCTTCCGACAAGGTTTCTATTGGTTGACAGCCAAGCAAGATGCAGAAGACATTGTTAAAAGATGCAGGGGCTGCCAACTTTATGCCAGACAATCACATATGCCGGCTCAAGAGCTTAAAACAATACCCATCACATGGCCTTTCGCAGTCTGGGGCTTGGACATGGTTGGTCCGTTTAAAACGGCGCCTGGTGGCTACACACATTTACTTGTGGCTGTAGACAAGTTTACCAAATGGGTTGAAGCTAAGCCTATCAAAAAGCTAGACGGCGCCACAGCCGCAAACTTTCTGTGGGGAATAATCTCTCGGTTCGGGGTGCCTCATAGCATTATCACCGACAATGGCACTAACTTGTCGCAAGGCGAAGTCGAGGAATACTGTTATAAGCATGGTATCCGCCTAGATCTAGCCTCAGTAGCGCATCCGCAGGCAAACGGTCAAGTAGAGCGTACAAATGGTTTAGTCTACAAGGAATCAAACCACGTCTCGAAGTACCATTGCACAGAGCGGCTGGGGCTTGGGTGGATGAATTGCAGTCTGTCCTTTGGAGTTTACGCACAACTCCAAACAGATCAACCAAGTTTACTCCTTTCTTCTTAGTCTATGGCGCAGAAGCAGTGTTGCCAACCGACATGATGTACGATTCTCCCAGAATTCAAGCCTACGTCCAGGAGACGCAGAAGATGCAAGACAGGATGGCCTTGACCTACTTGATGAAGAACGAGATGTTGCCCTTGCGCGATCCGCCATCTATCAGCAAAGTTTGAGGCGTTATCACAGCAGAAGGGTGAGGCAACGAAGTTTTAGAGTGGTGACCTGGTTCTCCGCCTAATCCAAGATAGAAAGGGCTTGCATAAGTTATCCCCGCCTTGGGAAGGACCTTTTGTGGTCAGTAAGGTGTTGCTCAATGGTTCTTATTACTTGGTCGACGCACGAGACGGATACAAGAAGAAGCGAGGTCGCAAGCGCAAAAGGAAGGTTGACGACAAGTACGAAGAAACCAAGCGACCCTGGAACATTGAGCAGCTACGTCCTTTTTACACTTAGCAATTTCCACATTGTAATAAGTACTATATGATTATGAAATAAAAGTCTGTGGTTTGCTCATTCAGTTTTGGGATCATGCCATCTTTTGTCTTTTCTCGCAATCATATATCTGTTGTCATAAAAGTTACCAAACAAAATAAGTTTTGCTCCGTGCTAAGGTCCAAACTTTTTGACATTTGCCGTCTGCCGGCTAAAAACGCAAACAATCTTTGCACCGCCTAATATGCTTATCTGTCTGTTTGTGTGTGGGTCGCCTAGTAGTATGTCGTTGGCACCAACATGCTGGCTTTGGTCTCTGAGTCTAAATTAGTTGGTATTGCACCTGGTTGGCTCAGCTAAAGTAACTAAGATGAGGTTCCGCCAACATATGAAAAAGCTAAACATGCAGGCGAGATACATATTAAGGCGGGCCACTTAAATAAGCCTACCGCCAAGTGTAGCATAAAAGTTGGCCCATAAATATTTACAACCCAAAATAAAGTTTTATGCGTTAACAGATTAACGCAGTGTTTTGTGCTGCCTTTGCAGGAGGAAGTCTAAGGGATTGCCGCCTTGGTAGAGCTGGTGGAGAGATCCTGGGGGCTGACGCCGGCATTCTTGGGGCTGGCTCCGCCATCCTTGGGGCTGCGCTTGTCGGCTCCGGCTTCGCCTTCTTCGCCTCGGGAAGCTTCAGGATCCGCCAAGGAGGGATCGGCTACGGCAACATGCGGGTCCGGGTGTTCCTTGTAGAACTTGCGGATGTCAACCATGTTGGCAACCCGGGTCGCATAGCCGCGAACAGACCGCAGCACGTCCTGCATCACGATGGCTTGGTTGTTTTCGTCTTCGGTGGGGAAGTACTCGGTGACTTGATGAATATCAGCCTCCGGGTACCACGCCGCCGTCATTGCCAATGCCAACTTGGCGCCGCCTCGTGCTGCTGAGCGTAGCGTGTCGTGTTCAGCTGCCGCCTTCTCCAGCAGGTCCGGCAGAGCATCGAAGATGACGGGATCGCCGTCTTCCCCAGGGTAGAACTTGGCGGCAAATGCTTTGCCTGCGCCGACAATCTGGTTGACGATTTCGCCAACTTTCAAGATTCGGGCAAGGCGCGGCGTTGTAGCCAGGTCATCTCCCAAGCTAGCCGGCACTGCACAAACACAAAGTTACACACTGCAGCTTCAAGTTTCAAGAAAGCAAGGTGACAAAGATGAAGGATTGGACATACCCAAGACATGGTCGTGGATGGCGTTGACCTCATCCAGATGGTTCTCAAGCGTTTCTTGAGCTAGCTGGACCGCCTTTGACAGTTGGTCCTGCTGCTCCTTGGCGTTCTTGTTCACCTGGTCAAGGTTGTTGCTCATGGCCTCAAGTTGTCCAGTCAACTTGCTAACTTCGGCAGCATGGGCCAACGCACGCTCATCCAGCTCCTTGGCGTGATCCGCCTTCAGTTTGGTCACCAGCCCGGCAAGATCTGCAGCTTCGTTCATCAAAGCTTGCATGTCAGTGGAGTTCTTGAGAATATCTTGCGCAGTGTTTAGTAATTCTACAAATAAAAAGAAAAGACGACTAAAATACTTGTCGGAAAAGAAAAGAAGTCGGACGAAAAGAAGGCAAAGAAAGCTTTGTCACCTTCATCCTTCTTGCGAGCTTCTTCCAAGCTCGCAATTTGGGCGTTCTTCAACTCCACGTCCTGCTGCAGTTCCTGGCATTCCTTGTTTTTCTTCTCTTGAGCACGAAATAGCTCAAGATTGGAAGCAAGAACGGCCTGCATGCACGAAAACAACATTATGGTTAGCACTATTTAGTCAACGAGACCACTTTGCCGGCAAATTTTTCAGCCGCCAAAGTGCTCGGGGGCTGGGACCATAGGCTATTTTACCTCAAGTTGTCCGTGCAGGGTGTCGTGGAGTTCGTCCATGTGCGCGTACCAGTTGCGGGTACCGTCACGCATGGTCTTCAGTGTTTGCCGGGGGTCTTGCAACCCTTTGCCAGATTGGGAGCCAGGATGGGAGGATGATCCGCCTTGTTCGGCCGCCATCTGGTCATCCATCTCCTGCTTCATGGCAATAAATCGAGCGGCATCACTAGCCGAAGCTTCAGCCGTCTTGGAAAAAGTTAGCCGGCAACTGATTTCTTGCCCGCCATCTTCTCTAGCCGCCTCTGCGGTACCAGCAGCTGTGTACGTTCCCTGGCATACAACCACGGGAACGCCAACTGTGGGCGTTGTCGGCGCAGCAGCTGGAGAGCGTGGTGGCTTGCCCCTGCCGGCAGCAATCTTCAAGTTGGAGCGGAGCTTGGGCATGGCAGGCTTGCCTCTGTAAGCAGAAACATGCAAGTTTGTCAGCACAAACATATCAAAATCTAAGTCAGGGAAAGCCAAAGTTTGCTACCGCTTGAAGGGGACATTCCCCACGGTCTCATCCTCTGCATCGACAGAGGTGGCCGCCTTCTTCCTCTTCTCCAAATCCTTGGTGGAGGAGCTCAGCTTGCGCTTCTTCGATTTGCTGGCACCTGTCGTACCAGTTTGGAGCCAACTCTTCCTCCCCAAGGTTTGCAGCTGAAAAGGAAACAAGACAATATTAATCCAGTACCTAGTGGGCAAGGATGTTAGTGAAATAACAAAGTAGCTTTGACTTACCGCTGGGGCTGGGTTGTCATGGGTGAACATGGCGACGCCTTCAGCCGCCTTCACCGACAGAGGCTTGATAAGCTCTCTAAGCCGGTATTCCAAGGCATCCTGATCAAGGGTGCTGTTGCCGGCGTCATCCGCCTTGTACTCGCACATCTTCAGTGGGCGATGGCGGAGTGGCATAATCTTCCTCGACACCCAGCAGATGACGGTGTCAACTCCGTCAAGTCGTGGAGCCAACATCGTCTTCGTCAAGAACTCGATCCGCCTAACGGCAATTCGAAGTTCCGCCGACAAGCTGCTGAGCGGCACCTTTGCCGTCCAACAGCCTTGTGGGTTGGCGGACCGTTGACGAAGGCGGCATCCCTTGTGTGCTGCCAGGTGTCGGGATGTCCTTGCAGTAGAAGAAAGTGCTGGTCCAGTGCTTCACCGACTCGATGTATGGTATCTTTGGGTACCAGTCGGGTTGGCGGCAGTTGAACGTGACACTACCGCAGGTTGCTAGGTGGCCGCCTGGTATGGTTTGCCGGCGGCACAGGAAGCAGTACTTGAACAGCTCTATGGACGCAGCTATGCCTAAGTACCCTTCGCACAAAGCCTGGAAGCCGGCTAGCACTAGAATACTATTGGGCGCTATGTTGTGTGGCTGCAGCCCATAAAAACTAAGCACCGCCAAGAAGAAGGCGGAAAGCGGCAGAGACATACCGCGAAGGCTGTGCGACGCCAACATGACGCGCTCGCCGTCTTGGGGGTCAGGCACCGCCTCGTCGCCTGGAACCCTCCAGGAGCATTCCGTCTTTGGCGGAATGTATCCGCCTTCCTCCAGTTCCTTCAGATAGGCTGACGTCATAACTGACGGCAGCCAGTACCTGGAACCCAGGTCTCCAGCCTCTTCCTCTTCCTCGGCGTCGTCATCCTCGTCGGCGGCAGATTCCGCCGCAGCCTCAGAGCTGGTCGCCGCGAGGGATGGGAGGGGAAAGGTTGGAGCGGCGGTTGCAGGCGCCGCCGGAGCTGGGGAAGAAGTAGAAACCCCGCCCGTGGCCACGGTGGCCACGGGAGAGGTCATCGATGCGCCTGCGGGCACCGCCGCCGCCGCTGGGACAGATCCAGATCCGGCGGGGGTCGCAGAAGCCGCAGCCAGTGCCGCCGTCGCCGCCGCATCCTGCTGAGTGCTCGCCATTTGGGGGAGAGGCGCTCGTGCTCGCCGGAGTTGAGTACGGGAGGAGATGAGCTCGGGAAGGTGAGGAGGCCACGGTGGGTGCGAATGAAGAAGAAGTGCATCGATGTGCCCTTTGGGGTATTTATCCCCACGCGCCAAGATCCGTGCCCGAGATTGGGGGGACGCGAGATTTCCGCCACGTGCCCACGATTTGCACGTCGTGGCAACGGTGTCTGCGGCCCTCGCTCCGATTTCTGTGCGTAGTGGAGAAACCATCATGACGCATGCCCAAGTCCAAACTGTCGTGGACTGCATGGCGTCATCCGTCAACATTTGACAGGTCCAGTCAATTGACAAGACTGGTGCCAGGAAGATTCCTGACAATGGTCAGGCCGTCTTTCCCATGATGGCGGCAAATTGTCCGACTACTTTAGGCGGACCGCCGCTTACTTTCAACTTTGGAATGCTTCAAGCTCTTCAGACGCTTACAAGACAAGGCGGACGTTGCCGACAAAAGAAGACGGCGCCTGAAGAACTCGAACCCTCCCAGGGGCTAATGTTGGGGATATACCTACTAGGGGTATCACCAGCATGGATCAATCCGGCTAGTCCAGGGTGGCCCGCAGTGGTGGTGAAGGCTTTGCCTACCGGGCGGCCCAGATAGCTGACGACCAAGGAAGGCGGATGCCGGCAAGGAGGAAGCCCACGAAGCCACCAAGACCAAGATGGAAGGCGGCATACTTGCCGGCTAGGTTTAGGACTCCGTATACTTGCTGGATACGTAATCACCTTGTAACCCTAGGTCCAGCCGCCTATATAAGCTGGACCTCGGGACGCCTTTAGGGCAACCAATCCATATTCTCTCATACATCCAACTCATTGTAACCTGTTCACGGCGATATTGCCTTATAGTGAATTATAGCAGCACGTAGGGCACCGCCACCGCCGTGGTGCCTGAAGCTGGGTAAACCGCCGTGTACAATCCCGACCTTGACGACGTCCACCTTCTTGCCCTACGTTCACCCTCGGCTAGCAGGACCCCGTCTCCTATCCAAGATGCCGATACGACGACAGTCATGAAAGAGTGGCCTAAGTTGCAGGTGAGTTCTGCCCTCTCATCCTCCGCGAGGCGTGACAGCCTTGATCTGGGTCTTGTGTCTGCTCGCCCGGTGGAGCTCAGGGAGAGCTGTCTTCGTCGAGCACTCGACAAGCTAGCCTGCTTTTTACGTTCTTCGAGTGTTGCTCTGATCTGCTGCAGTCGAAGTGATTCCTGCCAGTTGAAGTACTGGAAGGTCAACATCTCTTCCGTGTTGCGTCCACTAGCATCATTGTGCACTCCTTGATGACTTTATCTGCTTTTGCTGCCATCTCAGCAGTAATTGTGAGATTTGTGACTCCATCCGGCATAGTAACTATGCACGGGAATTCTGTAGGCCTGCGACTGGCCGCAACATCAGATGATTCTGTGATGAAGGCAACGTAGACCTGCTGGGGTATCACCAGAGGGTATGTGTATGTGTTTTTGAGTCCCGTCATGGACTCGACGTCTTCATCAAGGCTCATGTCGGAGTCGATATGCCCGTCGAGTGGTCCGTCTAGACGGATCTCACTGTCGATGTCTTCATTGCCTATGCTCATCTCGGTGTCGGCGAAGTTGTTATGGATCTCGAAGTCGAGGTTGTTGTTGGTGCAGATCTCGGAGTCGACGTGGTTGTCGATATGAGTTTCGGGCTCATCGAAGTCGCTGAGGGAGATCCCGCAGTCGAAGCTATCCTCGTGTGGAAGATTGAGCTCGGGATCGTTTGTGCGGTATGCTGATTCAGCCTCCTCACCTTGGAGTTCTTTCGCAATGAACTCGTTGATCTCTCAAGTCGACATGGTTGTTGCAGACGAGCAGGCTTGGAGGATCGACGATGGTATGAACGCAGTTGATAGGTCCGCAGTCGAAGGAGCCGCAACCGATGGAGCCTCGGGTGCGGAAATCGCGAGTTGGCGTGGATCTGTCAAGTCCTGCATACCCAGTTTGTTTACGAAAAAATTGAACGAACCAATGGTTAAACCCAAACCTGACTCGAGATCAGCGAACGTCTCCAGGAATTCTGGCGAGTGCGGCTCGAAGTTCATCAGAGGATCTGATGTGCTTTTTGCAGGTGAAGTTGGCGTGCTGCCGTTTGTCGAGTGAGTCGGCGAGTTGCCGTGTGCCGCCCGAGTCGGCGAGTTCTGGTTTGTTGATGCAGCCGGCGAGTTGTCGTTTGTAGATGCGATCGGCGAGTCGCCGTTTTCCGATGGAACCGAAGAAACCGTGAGTCCAGCACTATTCTTTCCCACAGACGGTGCCAATTGACGAGGGGTTAACTCATCAAATCCCATGGTGAAGGACCTAGGGTTGAGATTACGAGGGAGAGAACGTGGTAGAGCTGGTAGTTTCATCGGCTGACAAGCAAAAGCAGGGATTTTACCCAGGTTCAGGCCTCCGGAGAGTAACACCCTACTTCCTGCTTGTCTAGTATTGATCTGGTGTGTATATGCGAGCTACAATGGGGTCCCGGCGAGATATCGATCTCGCTAGGGTTTTTGGCGGTTCGAGTATTGCGTGCCCTAGATCGGCGGCCCTCCCAGCCTTTATATAAGGGGCTGGGTCTCGGAAGTTCGCAACCGACTCAGATTACATGTAAGGAAAGCCTAAACCGACTATGCATATGTCTAATCTTGGAGGGTACTCCCTCTTGTTGGGCCTTTCGTCATGGGCTTCATGTAGGCTCTTGATAGTTGGGCCTTAGTCGACACGTGCACCAGGTACCCTTATGGTAGGGTACCCGAGATGTATATCCTTGTCAACATAGTCAAAAGATGCAAGGGCTGCCAATTGTACGCAAGACAACCTCACATGCCGACTCAGGAGCTCAAAACAATACCCATCACATGGCCTTTCGCAGTCTGGGGCTTGGACATGGTTGGTCCTTTTAAGACGGCACCAGGTGGCTACACACATTTACTTGTGGCTGTAGACAAGTTCACCAAATGGGATGAAGCTAAACCTATCAAAAATCTTGACGGCAACACAGCCGCCAATTTTCTGTGGGGAATAATCTCTCGGTTCCGGGTGCCACATAGCATCATCACCGATAATGGCACAAACTTGTCCCAAGGCGAAGTAGAAGAATACTGGAGTAAACATGGCATCCGGCTTGACTTAGCTTATGTGGCTCACCCTCAGGCAAATGGACAAGTAGAGCGTACAAATGGGTTAGTCCTAGAGGGGCTTAAACCCCGTCTCGAAGTACCATTGCATAGGGCAGCCGGTGCCTGGGTTGATGAACTACAATCTGTCCTTTGGAGTTTACGAACAACTCCAAACAGATCAACCAAATACACTCCTTTTTTCCTAGTCTACGGAGCCGAGGTAGTGCTGCCTTCCGACATGATGTATGATTCCCCCAGAGTACAAGCCTACGTCGAAGAAGACACGGAAGATGCAAGATAGGATGGCCTAGACCTACTTGACAAAGAAAGAGATGTTGCCATCGCGTGATCTGCCATCTACCAACAAAACTTACGACGTTATCATAGTAGAAGGGTAAGGAAGCGCAGTTTCAGAGTCGGTGATCTGGTCTTGCGCCTAATCCAAGACAGGAAAGGCTTGCATAAGTTATCCCCGCCATGGGAAGGACCTTTTGTGGTCAGCAAGGCACTGCTCAATGGATCTTACTACCTCGTGGACATGAGAGACGCCTATAGAAAGAAATGAGGCTGCAAGTTCAAAAGGAATGTTGACGACAAGTTCGATGAAACAAAGCTCAATGGATCTTACAAGATCGACCTTCCCGAAGACTATTCTGTTAGTCCAACATTCAATGTAGCAGATTTATCTCCATGCATTACTCAAGAAGATCAAGAGTTAATTACGACTCCTTTTGAAGAGGTGGAGGATGATGAGCACATCCTTGGTTCACCTCATCCATCATCTTGTCCACAAGATGAAGCTACGAAATTACAAGCTGAAACTTCTAAAAAGAAGACATACTTGGGCCCTATGACAAGGAGTCGTGCTAAACAAATACAACAAGAGGTGAATGAGCTCCTAGCTGATTCTAATATTGCTATCAATGAGATTTATATACTGCCTAAGTCATGTGTGTTGCTTTTACTCAGGTTTTTACCAATGGAAAGCTACAACGGACAAGACTTCATCAATGGCGTGCATTGCTTGAGGACCTCACCTTATGCCCCATGGGTCCAGTGGGACGAGAAGGACTTGGAGGATTACACCAAGGAGTCCGGCAAGTTGTTCCATTCAACAAACTTCACAAGCGCATCTCCAGATTTTGTCACTGATCTTGCTGGACCATGACACATGAACATGGACGTGTCTAGCATGTTTGGAGGGTCACATTGGACAGGAAATCAAGTTTACTTTCCAGCAAACAAATGGTGCATCATTTGAAGACTCAAGTCAAATGATATGTGATTTCTAATGCAAAGCTATCAAGACATTTATTGCTGCGTGAGGCTCTACACTTCTGCTCCCCAACCACCCAAGTTACCATGAAATTAAGCCTCATTTTCGTGCTGGTTTCACACCTAAGCTAGGAGGGCTGTTCCTAGTATAAGTACCCCTTTCCCCACTTCAGCCACAACTCTTTGGCAATTTGATTTCAGCATAGGTTAGCTAAGTGCAACCAGAATCTTGTTTGAGAGTTCACTTCCTCCTTAGCTCTTATAAACTTGCCTTGTGAGAGGGTAAACTCACTTTGTGATTTACAACAGCAGCCGTTGAGGCGACGACCAGTTCGTGCTTCCAACTTCGTGCGTGGTTGTGTGGATTGGAAACTGAAAGTGTGGTTGGGCGAATACTTGTTGCTGGTTGTTGCATTTGCGATAGTTAGCTTCGGTCTCGTCAGGTTGCACTAGTTATCCATTACCCGACAACGTTGTTGGCTGGGATCGAGGGTTTCCTTCGTACCCTTCAGGTGGCGTTGATTCGTTCGTCAAGAAGATCCTTCGTGAAGATCGGGCAACCCCGCATCATCTTGGTATCAGAGCATCGGTTGACACGGTAGGATCTTGTACCCCTAGTTTAGCTCTAGTTGTTTTTATTCCTACAGTCCAGAAAAAGCCCCACAAAAATATTTCCCTTTACCTATAACCCTTTGCAGCCTTAGATCTGTTGTTTTGGTGAGTTTTATCAAGTTCTTGTCCATTAGATCTTTTGTTTTAGTTGCTGAGTGTTCCCCATCCGTTGTGTTCTTCGTGTGTTCATTTTCGTCCAGAAATTTCAGATCTGCATCCTCCACCAAATCGTGTTTATCTCTCACATCCGGAGTCCGTTTTTAGTCTTCTTGTGCTTTTTAGAAAGATCTATTTGTGTTCCATTCATCCATCCTTGTTGGATCTGATTACCACCTTGTTTTTTACCCACAAAAATCAGATCTGTTCATGGTTCTTTGCTGCCAAAATTTCAGCTCCTGTTTTAGTTGTTTGAGTTCATCCATTGTAAAAATTTCGTGAAGCTCCACAAAGTGTGTTCAGATCAAAGTCCCATGTTAAAAGTTTGTCAAAAAAAGAGAAAGAATGAAGAGAAAAATTTGGGACTGCTCTTCACTTATATCTTGAGAAATCCTTGTTGATGTGGTGTGAGTCGAAACACTAGTCAAGTGCTTATCATCCAAAAAAAAAATCCTTGCTTGCAGCAAATCTTATTTGTTGGTGTGAGTTCTTGTTCTACACATATATCCTATTAAGCAACTAAGGTATTAGAATCTTGTGTGGATGATTACTTGGTTTAACAATAACTAGACTGCGGATTAGTGTGTCTTTTCCACATATATACCGCACCCAAAGCTCCACAAAACAGCCCCTGCATGTGCAACCCTAGACTTGTATTCGCCTAATTATCTCTCTTTGTGTACCAACCACCGGCACCACTGTTGAGCATGTTCTGCTCTCACATGGAAGTTACATGAGCATCGGTTGGTAAGTGAAGGTGAGTTTGAGATGTTACACACATATATATTCCTGTAGTGTATAGGGTTTGCACAACTAATCATGGCAGGTGAAGGAGACCCGTACGAGGTTGAAGGCAACGGGCATGTCAATGAGCCAATCACACGATTTCACTTCAATGCATTGCGTGATCACCTCCGCCGGGAGTTCAGAAACAGCCTTGACCCAATTGAAGAGAAGCAAGACAAGTTGTCACGAGATTTACAGCAACTTATGGGCAATGTTAATGAGCAGCTCACTCAAAATGTTGAAGCAATGAGGGTTGAACTTGTTGCTGATATTGTGCGAGAGCTGCGTCAAGTTCCTGAAGATGCAAGTGCACATGGAAGTGAGCACCTTGAAACTGAAGAGGAAGTTGCTCGAGTGAGAAGACAACGTGCTGATCCTAATGGCATGAGACCTCTGGGTCTCGGGCGTGGAAATGTTGGTGCTGCTGGTCATGGTTGTGGAGAAGGTGTTGCTGGTCGTGGTCATGGTGAAGCTACTGCTGGTCGTGGAGGCGGCCACCGGAGGGACAATTTGCACCATCATGATACTGAAGAAGAATTTGAGGAAGATGATTATGAGCTGCACCGAAACGGCATATTTCTTCGCCAAGGCAACTATGGTCATGTGCGGAACGAGGAGGAGAGATTGGGTAAACTTAAATTTACCATGCCTAAGTTTGATGGTGGATCTGATCCAGAAACATACCTCACATGGGAATTAAAAGTTGACAAGATTTTTCGCATGCACAACTATTCCGAAGAGAAGAAACTAGCAATGGCATCTCTTGAATTTGAAGACTATGCTCTAATCTGGTGGGAGCAAGTTCAAAACCAGCGAGAAGAAGAGGGAGAACCTGCTGTTGCTACGTGGGCTGAAATGAAAAGAGAAATGAGGGCCAGATTCATCCCAAAGCATTACAAGCGTGACATCTTTGACAAGCTCCAGAATTTGAGGCAAGGAAAAATGTCTGTTGAAGAGTATCATAAGGAGATGGGGAAGTCAATGATAAGAGCAAATATACATGAAGATGAAGAGCAGCCCATGTCAAGGTTTCTGTTTGGGCTGAATTCAAACGTGAAGCGAGTTGTTGATTTGCAGCCATATCGCAATGTTCTGGAGTTGGTGCATCTAGCTTCCAAGGCTGAACGACAATTGCAAGAAGACTAAGGCAAAGCAGAACTACCCCATTTTCAGCTAGAGCTACATCAAGTGGGAGTAAGTTTGTGCCACAATTCAATGTTGGAAAAGGTATAATGGCAAGTTCTGCAGGTGGTAGCCGGTCCAATGCGCGTGCAGCCCCAATTGGAAGTGAAACATCAGCTCAAAAGGAGAAAAGTAAACCTGCTGCATCGGCCGCATCTTCAATGGGATCAAGTGGGAAAAGCAGCCAAATTGAATGCTTTACGTGTGGTGGCCGTGGGCACATGAGGAAGGAATGCCCCAACAAGCGTGCTATGCTGATCATGGAGAATGGAGAATATGATTCCTGTAGTGAACTAGAAGAAGATGAGGACGATGATGCTACACAAGGAAATGTGCAGAACTATTGTGATTTTGAAGAAGGTACCTCCTCTGTTGTCACAAAAGTTTTGAGTGTGCAGATTAAAGAAGATGACATTGGGCAGCGACACAATTTGTTCCAAACAAGGGCGAGAGTTCATGACAAGGTATGCAAGGTTATTATTGATGGTGGAAGTTGCCACAATCTTGCTAGTGTAGAAATGTGTGAGAAACTGCTGCAACACCCCCACCCATATCATGTCCAATGGTTGAGTGATTGTGGTGAACTAAAAATCACACATATGGTGAAGGTCCAATTCAAGATTGGTATTGACACCGTTGAGTGTGACGTTGTGCCTATGAAAGTGTGTCACTTGCTGTTGGGAAGGCCATGGCAATATGATCTTTCAGCTCAACATTGTGGTAGAACCAACCAATACACCATCAAGTGGAAAGGAAAAGATTTGGTGCTTCGACCAATGACACCACAACAAATCATGGCTGAGCACATGCAAAAGGTTTCTGAAGTAAAAATAGTGAGTAAGAAAGAGGGAGAGAAAAATAATTTGAGAGACATCCACAAAACAGCGAGTGAGTGCCTCAAGCCAAATATGAGAGGTAAAAATAAAAGATAGGGAGCGAACTTAGTCATGTTAGCAACCAAATCAGAAATGAGAGTTGTGAGGCAAAACCCAGATCAAGTTGTCACTGTACTCGTGTACAAGGATGACGTTATTTTTGCTAATGACTTAACTAGTCTCCCTAGTGCTGTTCGTGATGTCTTGCAGGATTTCAAAGATGTCTGTACGGAGGATATAGCCACTGGTCTACCTCCATTGCATGGCATAGAACATCAAATTGACCTCATTCCAGGAGCATCACTTCCAAATCGACCTCCCTACCACGCCAACCCTAAAGAAACAAAGGAGGTACAAAGGCAAGTACGAGAACTTTTAGAAAAAGGCTATGTGCGTGAAAGTTTAAGTCCTTGTGTTGTTCCTGTAATATTAGTGCCTAAGAAAGATGGCACTTGGCGCATGTGTGTTGATTGTAGGGCCATCAATAATATAACGGTTAGGTATCGTCATCCTATTCCTAGTTTAGACGACATGTTAGATGAATTGAGTGGTTATGTTGTGTTCTCTAAAATTGATTTGAGAAGTGGATACCATCAGATTAGGATGAAAGAAGGTGATGAATGGAAAACAGCTTTCAAAACAAAATTTGGTTTGTATGTGTGGTTAGTCATGCCTTTTGGATTAACCAATGCACCTAGTACCTTCATGAGATTAATGAATCATGTTTTGAGAGCTCATATTGGAAAAAAATTGTTGTGTACTTTGATGACATCTTAATTTACAGCAGATCAATAGAGGAACATATTGATCATATCAAACATGTGTTGGATGTGCTAAGAGCAGAAAAACTATATGCTAATATTGAGAAGTGCTCATTTTGCACAAACAAGGTTGTTTTTCTTGGCTATGTTGTTTCAGGACAGGGAATTGAAGTTGATGAATCAAAGGTGGAAGCAATCAAGAATTGGCCAACTCCTATCAATGTAAGTCAGGTGAGAAGTTTTCATGGCCTTGCTGGTTTCTATAGGAGGTTTGTGAAAGATTTCAGTAGCATTGCTGCACCTTTGAACGAATTGACAAAAAAAGGAGTTGCTTTTAAATGGGGTGCGCCACAAGAGGAAGCTTTCCTTGAACTTAAGAAACAACTAACTAAAGCACCTTTGCTGGTTTTGCCTGATTTCACTAAAACTTTTGAAATAGAATGTGATGCTAGTGGATTAGGTATTGGAGGTGTCTTAATGTAGGAACGTAAACCAATTGCATATTTTAGTGAGAAGCTAACTGGTGCACAATTGAATTATTCTGTGTATGATAAAGAATTATATGCTTTGGTTAGAGCGCTTGAAACATGGCAACACTATTTATGGCCTAAGGAATTTGTTGTACATTACGATCATGAGGCTTTGAAACATTTAAACGGACAAGCTAAACTGAATAGAAGACATGCTAAATGGGTAGAATTCATTGAAACTTTCCCATATGTTGTGAAGTACAAGAAAGGTAAAGAAAATATGGTAGCGGATGCTTTGTCTCGTAGACATGTTCTATTGAATCAATTGGAATTAAAAGTACCAGGACTTGAGAGTTTAAAAGAATTGTATTGTACTGATCATGTCTTTACGGAACCATATGAAAAATGTAAAGGTGGGAAAGGATGGGATAGGTATCATGTGCATGATGGGTTTCTTTTCAGGGCTAACAAATTGTGTGTGCCAGATTCGTCGGTTAGGCCCTTGTTGTTGTAGGAATCACATGCAGGTGGATTAATGGGACATTTTGGGCGTGAGAAGACGTATGAGCTGCTGGCTGATCACTTCTATTGGCCAAAGATGAGAAGGGATGTTGAGAAATTTGTGCAGCGATGCGTCACATGTCACAAAGCTAAGTATAAACTGAACCCCCACGGATTATATACTCCCCTACCTGTTCCGAATGCTCCATGGAAGATATTAGCATGGACTTTGTTTTGGGATTGCCTAGAACAAAGAGGGGGAGGGATTCTGTTTTTGTCGTTGTGGATAGGTTCTCAAAGATGGCACATTTCATTCCATGTCACAAGAACGACGATGCTTCACATGTTGCTGATTTGTTTTTCAGGGAAGTTGTATGCTTGCATGGAATGTCGAGGACCATCGTTTCAGATTGTGATGTGAAGTTCATGAGCTACTTTTGGAAGACATTGTGGGGAAAGCTGGGAACAAAGTGTAGGGGTTCGTAGCAGAAAACAATAATTTTTCTAACTAACGCAACACCAAAACTAGCCAAGGATCTATCTATCTAGTAATGCGGTAACGGAGGAGATATCGGTAACATACCCTTGTGGACCGATAGCGGGGATTACGCTCCCGCAACAAGCGTTGTCGATGTAGACGACGTAGCCGACCTCGAGGCCGCGAAGAACTTGGCACGACGAAGACGAAGCCGAAGGTGCCGCGACGATGACGCCCTGACTCCACGAGTGTGGCGCCTCCGAGTACTCGCACACGTACTCCAGGGCTCTCCGATCCAGCCGAGATAGCGGAAGTAGAACTTTTGGGTGGAATCCTGCAGCACGACGGCGTACTGCGGTATAGATTTCTGATGCGCGTGTAGTCCTTACAAGGGGACCATGCACAACGGGAGGTGGAGAGAGGGTGGAAGTGGGCGGAGGGGCATCCTCGGCCAATAGGAATAAATCCTGAATTTATTGTGTATTTTCCAAATAATATGCCCCACTATTTATTAGGGGAGAGGGGGTGTCCCTCTCCCTTGCTCTCCCATGTGGGACTAAAGAAAAGAGAGGGGAGGAGGGGGGGGGGTGCGCAGGCCACTAGGGCCCATCCGCACCCCATGCCAGCCGCATGGGCCCTAGGGCCCAGCCGCACCACCTCCTCATGGGGTCGGTCCCCATATGGACCTTTCCTTCCGGGGTTTGGCCCATTTAGGTGTTTTTCCCATTTTTTCTCTTTTTATTTAATCTTAAATTAATATTTAAATATACATAATTCATAATTAAATATATTTGCATATTATTTAATCTCCCGTGACTCCACAACAACTTTGGGACCACTCCGAACTTCCTTCGGTCTTCCCCGGAACCCTTCCGATTCCACCGGAACCATTCCGGTTCATTCTCTCTCTCTATTTTCTATTATTCCGATAATTCCAATACGATCTCCAAGCGTCGTCAAGACCTTAAGTGTGTTACCCTACGGTTCGGGAAATACTCCAGACATGGTCGAGACCCCTTCGCTCGCCAATGACCGTCAGGGAGACCTGGATGGCTATGACGGTCCCTGTGCATTCTAGAATAATCGTCGTTGAACCGTTAACATGATATTCATTCCTTTTGTTCTTTCGATACTACCCTAGTCCGAGATAAGATCGTCAACATCCTATGTTGTGTTTTATCTCGTTACAGACAAGGGTTACTTAACTCGTTCCGTTATATTACATCTCCGATGACCTAGTCATACGCTGTGCAGCTTTATAGATATAATCTGACCGAGTGGGCCCAGAGTATCTCTCCATCACACGGATGAACAAATTCCGCTCTTGATCACTCGCCTCAACTACTTCCTTAGGATACCCGAAAGTGTCACCTTTATTGTCACGCTAGATAAGTCATGACGTTTGATGCGATCAAAGTATATTCCAGAAGCAGTGATTTGATATGATCTCACAGTCTAAGTAATAAGCTATCATATTACTTTCCTATTGCAATAATGAACTTCTTGTGATATGATCCTTTTGCAATACTTTGGTGGGTAATGTCCATCAGTTTATTCTACTAATAAAATGAGTTCATCATCAACTATTATGAATCTGCATGATCGGGAAATCACGATCATCCGCTGACTGATGAACTAGTTTATATAGAGGCTTACTAGGGACACTGGTTTGTTTACATACCACACGTGTATTAACAATTCCGATTAATACAGTTATAGCACGGTATAAAACTTATTATAAACTTAATGAGATAATGCGATAAATACTTAATATTTATTTGCCTCTAGGGCATATCTCCTTCAGTCTCCCACTTGCACTAGAGTACAAATAAACCAGCTGCATTTTATTACCAATCATACAACCTTATGATAATGCTTGCTTGTGGAAGAGTTTTCCTTTAACGGCATGTACCTATACTGAACCGTCCATTCTTTGCGCTTCATTGATATCACCTTGTTTGATATCAATCTGTTATCTTGATAACATATAGACATGTTTGATGACTAAGTGAGACAGTCGTTTCCCTGCGCGTACTGTGATTCTCAATCAGCTACATTCACCAGGAAACCACTTAGCTAGAGAACACTTTTTTCTCTACCAATCTTACATGTATAATTTCGCAGTATCTATATACTTTTCATACTTATGTAGATATTGACATTTTATTGTCATTGTGTCTAAAAGCTTCCTACGACATTTGGTCCTCCCAGTCACCCCGATAGATCCTTTAACACACCACTTTGTTGAGTTCGTTTTCCTCTATCGACTCCAATTCTTTATCCTTAGTTTCCTTAAACAATAAAGATTTTACTTATAGTGAATTCATAAAATTCACCTTAGTACTTGTTCTTCTTATAAGAACATGGGTCACACTACGTCGAGCACATAATATGGTTCTATACGATGCCACTTAATACATCGGTATAAAAGAGGCAACATATCTCACAACCACTATTATCGTGTAGAAATCCACTAAATGTTTTAACTAGATTTTTCAAGAACTTTTCCTTGATTTATTCCATTATGACCTTTCAGAATCTAATCTAATAAAACATCTCGACCTTCATTTAAAACTTCCTGATCTATCTAAAATAGATTACCAACGTTTTAAATCACACACAACTTCATCGTAATTCTATAATCATATTAATTCTAACTAGCAAAATGCCCGTGCGTTGCAACGGGTAGTAAAACCAATTTTGAAAGAAAATGTCAGCACAACCCAAATTTTGCCCAAAAATTTATGGAGCCGCATAACCAGTTTGGCAACTCAAGTCAGAAAGACATAATCCTCAAAGATGACCTTCCATTGAGAGACATGACTGAGTTATACGGAACATATTTGATGTTGTGTTGATATGTTCTATATCAACGGGAGACGACTAATGTTTCATTCGGGACAACAATCTCCACGGAGAAGACAATTCAGAGATAAGATGCTAAGATAATTTTAAACATACTTGATTTAACCAGGAAAGAAGCTCAAGATGACCAACTTAAGGTGGCAGAAAAAGCATTCATGAAACATGCTGAAATAGTTCTAGCCATGGGAAGATAACATAATGCATGGAACAGGCTCAAGTAGTTCTTCCTCATAGGAACTTAAGCTGGCAGAAAAGCATTAATGGAACATGCTGAAGTAGTTCTTTACCGGTAAAGCATAGGATCCCATAATCAAAAGGTTTATCAGCATCTGCAGAACCGGGCACCTTGCTTATCATACTTGGCCAACAGGATTCTTGCCAGGCTATTTCAGTTCAGAATGGCCATTGGCTCAGTTCCGCGTCCATGAAGGCTCAAAGTATTTGGTCGCGTTCGGCAAGCAGCCAAACACCATTCTCATCATCGGCATGGATGGAAGGTTGGTCAACTATAGAACTGAGATTGTACTTGAAATTTTTAGGCAATTGCTGCCCCAAGCTACCTCGGTGTCTCTGAACGTTCCATGTCGACGGTTTTTGTTGGTATTCGTGGATGTGGTTTGTGGCTTTGTGCAGCTTCTGCCAGTGCCTATTCGACCAGAGAAAGGAGGCGACATGGAGCAGATGGAGGACATGAACTGCGTGCGGCCGTGCCTTTTAAGACTGCGTGATTGATTTGTTTTTGTGCAACGAATTTCTTTTCTTTTTTCTTCAAAAAATTCTGTGTGCAACCTCCGGTTCTCAGCAAACATTGATTTGTCCTCCGCTGTTCAGGATTCAGCATTCGTCGTCGGCCATCTGCTGAGCTGCCGCATCCACAGAGTGCTCTGGGGTGTTCTTCTCTGAAGCTGTCGTTGCTGCAGTGTATAACCGACAGACAAAGGTACAGCAACTGCTGCGTCTGTCGCATCAGATCTGCTCCCCGGATGGTGGTGAAACTTTGTCAAGCGGACGGCGGAAGAGAATCACGGCGCCCTCGCACCGTCGCACGCTGACGGCCCATACAACAACGAGTACTGGGTCTGATCCCCGATAATGGCCGAGGCGGACGGCACCGGCGTTGGGCATAGAACCGCCGAGCTCTTTCTTTCCGCTCCGAGTCACCGACGTCTTCACCGTCGACATCCTCTCGGCCGCCGCCACCGGCAAGGAATCCTCCTGGACTACGCCACCGGCAAGGAATCGCGGTCGTGCACAGGAAAGAGACGAAGAGATAAGATGCTGGGAGGAGAGAGCGAGAGTACGGGGACTGAGGCAAGGAGGACTGCGGGTTGATTTCTGGGTTTGTGAGGGGGTTATGTGCAAAACATACCACGACGTACCACGGTCATTTACTCGTATTATATAGTAGAGATTTAACTAGTACTTCCATTATATGTCACTAGGAAAAATGTCCGTGCGTTGCCACGGAGGAATATCAACTATTGTCGGAAAATGTCGGCGCAACCTAAATTTTAACCCAAAATCGACCAAGACATGGGGAAGGAAAAATCAATTTATTTTCAAATAAGACGGTACAACCTAAATCTTGCCCTTACATTGATCGACCAGAAAACCCTAGCCTCAGTTCGCCCTTTCGTTGCTAGCAAATATGTACGGGGAATTGTTACGGTTTGTATTTTGTTGAATTTTTTTTCATAGAGAAATTAAGCAATGGAAAATAAGATATTTTTTTGTTCAGCTCCTTGCAGATAATCAATATAAACAAAAAAACATGACAAATACTGAATATTCAGTACCTAAATGTGACAATGACTTATGAACGTGAGCTCTCTTTATACTTGCTGAAAAACGAATGCAAGCAACTGCTGCTTTCCATTTGTTCAGTTTCAGCGTATGCCTCCCTTTTCAACTCTAAATCTCACTAATCACCCAAAAAAATCGTACGGCAGCTAACTATTTTAAATATTTAGCTCAAACATATGGCAATCAGGTCCAAAAGATTGAAGTACGAGGGATGATTGGAACGTGGCAGAGTAATGGGGCATGCCGAAAAAGATGACTATCTTGCTCTGGATGGAGTACCGCGGTGCTAATCCCTGTGAGGCACGTGCATGGCTGGAATCTGACCGTGGTTCCGGGCCTCGATCCCCTTGCAGCACAGTATCTTACCTTGATGGCTTGATTAACCTCTATGCCTTAGTACTTAATACTCCAATCATCCGAGTACATGGTCATGATCCAAGCACAGGGAGCGAGATTAGATGCGATTTGACGGAAGGAGCATCGTCCACCTTGCGCGCTCGCCGTGCGACCCTTGACGAGCTGCAGGACTCGGCCATGGGGCCGCATCACAGGGCGACTACGCCGGCGACAACTCGATCCAATGGTTCGTTGGTTCTGTGTGGAACACGTGGTCTGCATGTTTATCGGTGATGAATCGATACGAGCCGAGCTGAATCCGGACACAACACATCAGATCCGCCAGTACAGCTTGAGTACGATACGGCGATGCAGAAGACACAACGGCCAGCGGACGCGATACGGACGAGCTGAATCGTTTTTTTAACTTACCCAGTGGCATAGGTAGGTAATTAATTGCAACTTTAGGGGCAAATCACATGACCTACCAAACCAAACAAATTTGCGGAAGCCTTAGTGCCTTTATTATTAGGTATAGATTTACACATAAGGACATTTATTAAGCTCCCACTCAAAATGTCAATCACATTTGAGACTATTCAGCTCATCTAGCTCCCACTCAAAAACATGTCTCTTACATATTTGATTTGGTAAGCTAATTCAACTCCCACTTAAATTATATAAACATAATTTCTTTCGATATTTTGGTCAATACAAAATCATTGATATTTTATCAATTCGAAATCCAACATACGAAGTATTAGCACTTTGCTAACACAGACTCAAGCATGTCTACATTTGTGTAGTCAAACCTTTTGATTTTGTCCAAGACATTCTTTATGACAAACTTAGCTTTATGACCTTTCCATAGTTTCATTCCTTTCATATAACCTTTTATATAAATATTAAGTAACCATTTTTACTTAATAAGATTCAAATAACAATTATCTTTGTAATCTTAAATGTAACTTAGGATTTACAATTCTTAATTGTTTCTCGTATTTGGTA
The DNA here is from genome assembly GCA_947311845.1 of Poa pratensis. Lineage (NCBI taxonomy): Eukaryota > Viridiplantae > Streptophyta > Magnoliopsida > Poales > Poaceae > Poa > Poa pratensis. The sequence continues at coordinate 68,191,665 of CAMZMU010000047.1, forward strand.
TCATCTAATTTCTTTGTAGTTCGTAGATGTATTTTGTTCTGGCAACAAAATCATTTAATCAAGAATATCAATTTGTGACTTAACAAAATATTCTTAATTCGCACCATCTTTACAAAAAACTCCTCATGAAACATTATGATCTTTTATCATCATTTCCTTTCGTTGAGTCTTTGTTTCCGGAACATATTCCGTCACATTACTCCATACTTCATAGGAATAAGGTCAATTACCTTTATTTAAGCTTTTGCACTATTCTATTAACTTTTCCTTTTGAAAAACAATTTTCCACAATTTACCAAGGCAGCAATGCAAATTTTGCTTCTATTGGTATTTGGTTTATGGAATACATATTCATACTTACTATGAATTTTCTACAAAGAACTATTCATGTATAGTTTCATGTTATCGTATAATCTCGTAAACTACGACATTCATTATATGTTTGTCGTTTTACACGAATGTCGGATGACAAAACAATTTTCTAAAGTGGGGCGTTTTACGAACACTACTCTAAATAATATTTAACTTTTAAGAGATACTTTTAAGACCATACTTTATCGAAAATAGAGTATGATTATAATATTTATACAAATCAAACATGTTTGATGTGCATTAAATAATTATAATTTGTGGAACAATATTTCACATGTCTTTATGCTAAAACCATAACCCAAAATCATTGTCTTATTTGATCAAATCACAATGACCCGATTTAGTATCCACCTTTTTTCTCTAAAAATTCCCTTTGATCTTTTATCAAACAATTTCAGATTAATGTCTCTTTTAGTAAATACATTTTATTTACTTAGAGTCATTTTTAAATGGTTCCGATAATAATGATATTCACCATATTGATTTAATTATCATCGTGTATGATTTTCAATCAAATTTTCTTATACATTGACATATCAATGTTTTGGATATTTTTAATCACTACGTCTCATTTGGACATTGGCTCAATTTTAAAAGATCGAAGTATCTATAAATAACGCCAACATGATTAACAATTCGGTGGTGTTGTTTCAAACAATATCATCATTTTTGACTTTGGATTTTATTTTAGTATTCCTGTTTTATAAACGTCCAACTTATTATCATCGAGATTATAACGCGAATAACTTATTTGTAACCGAAACATGATCATAAGAAGAATTTATCCATAATCAAAAACAACTGGCTTGTTCCATTACATATATGAATAACTCCATTACAAGATGCAAAACACACTAATTAAGATCATCCTCAAAACGATTACACAATCTCTTACTCTAAAATACTAATCCAAAATAATAAATGTAGAGGGTAAAACGCCATTGGCCATCAACTATCTTGCTTGCCATCACTTGTTCACCATCACATTGTCACTTTCCATATCCTTGTAAGAATTAGGTCCTGTTTTCATAAAATAGAATAATCATCAGATACTTTTCAACAAGTATATTGAAAACAATACATTTATAAATTTGTATATCAAATATACTATATGGGTCGATGATCTCAGCTTCAATAGGTTCCACTTTTACGTTCCTGAACCGGCTTATAAATTGATAAAGAGTAAGCGACTCACTCTTCACAACATAGCTACGGACATGCTCCTCATAGCTGGGTGTAACATTCCAAGATTTTCAAAATTTTGAAAAATCAGAAAAATCAAAAAAAAATTGAAAACAATATATATTTGATTTGAAAATTTAAAATCATGCATACATTCACCATCTTCTTGTCTTGTTTGCATTGAAATTTCAAAAGTTGGAATTATATTTCCATATTTTAGCAAATATCTTAAAAGGGCATATTATGCTCTATATAATATTTCTGATTTTCTTTGGTTTTGATTTGATATTATTTTTCTGAAACATAAGTTTAAGGTAAGTATCTGTGGGATCTTATTTGAAATTTATAAAACCCATGATATAAATGGGTATTGGTTTTTAAATGACTTCTCAAACTATATTTAAATAAAATGCCTTATACCTAATTATTTTTATTGGGTTTATCATATTGAATGATATTACTCATACCTTGTTTCTGGATTTTATCTTAAGTTCAAAAGAGAATTCATAAAATACTATTTTACAAAATAACATAAAGGTTCAAATAGACCTTTATGCATTATCTGAAATTTTCAAATTAGAAATGTTTAGAAAAGTGTGCTTGAATATTTTAAATGATAGATATGATTTATACAATTTTTTACAAATTTGTTTGAATCCATTTGGATGAATATTTCAAAAGATATTAAGAGTTTTCAGAAAAAGAAAAAGAGAAAGAACAAAAAAAAATGATTGAAGAAAGCCACCCCGGTCGAGCCAGCCCAGCCCATCTCCCTCACGCGCAGCGCAGCGCAACGCGGCCCACCAGCAGCCCACTTCTTTTTTTTCACCGACACGGCGTCTTCTTCCTCTAATCACGCGCGCAGAAAATGGCAAGAAACGGCAGAATTTCCTCCTCTTCAATTCGGCCATCAAGGACACGATCTCCTTCCCACAACCGCGTCTACATAATCCACACCTCCCCTCCTTCTTTTGCCCCAAAAACGAGAGCTCGGGAGCCGCCAGGCTGCTCACACGCATCCCCGCACATCCGCCACGGCCGCCGGCAAGAAGCAACATTTCCGGGGAGTCCAGGGCACCCCGAGCCCTCCCCTCTCTCTCATTCTCTTTACTTTCTCCTCGCGCATCTGGTTGACATGGCCGTGTATTTTATTGGACGCCAGATCGACGCATCCATCCATGACTGCCGTCAACCGCCGCGGGAGCTTCTCCGACGAGCAATTGCCGGCGAACCAGAGCACCGCGACGTCGTCCACCTCGCCAACTTGCTCGCCTCCACGTCCTGCATCCCGCGGTAACAAAACCCCTCTCCCTCTCTTCTTCTATTCGCCGGAACGCGCGACGCCGGCCATGGCATCGCCACAGTTAGGTCATCGGAGTAACTCCGGCAACTCGCACCTCAGTTTTGGTCAAACGAATCTGGACCGTTAGATCTCGATCCGACGGCTCTGTTTTATTTCTTTTACGAACCGGTCCCGACGAATCACAGCAGACCACGTCGACGCCTCGTCAGCAGCCTCGTCAGCGCCACGTCAAGCCTCGTCAGCGCCACATCATGCCTCGTCAGCGCCAGCGTGGAGAAGATTTTCTGTTTTATTTTCTTTTTAGCAGTTTTGCAGAAAAACCCCTGTAACTTAGTTTTATCAATACTTTTTCTCTGTTTATCCAAATTCAAATATTTTTATATATTTGAAATCCTTAGAACGAGTAGAAACTTTCTGCTGTATTATTTTTCTGTTTGTCAAACTTAAAATATTCAAATTTCAAATTGAGGAGTTTGAGTATTTTTTACATAACTTTAGTTATAAAATTTATTTTTGGGTGAATCCAATTGCAGAAAATTTGTTCAAATGCCCTCTGTCCAGTTGTATATTTTCTAATTTTTGATTATGTGTTTAACTACAGAATACTTTTAAGTTGTGTTAATAACCTTTTTGGTTGCCCAAATAAAGTTTAACTTGGTTATTAAAATTTAAATAAAACCTTGCCACTTTTTCATGCATATAGAAATAACTTAAAACAGTAGATAAAAATTTGGTTGCATTGCACACATACATGCATGACTTAGTATTTTTAGAAGAGTTGAGATGCACTTAGAAACACTTAGAAAAATTCTTGCATCTCATAATTGTCATATTTTCCTTAGAAATTTTGGAATGCTTGTATGTTTATTTGTGGTGTTTCTATGTGTTAGAATTTTCGGAGGGAAACGAAGGCTTTTGCAACTGCTACTCCTGCTCTCCTTGTTGCCAAGGCAAGTGGCACATTCATAAATCTCCTAAGTATTTTCTATATGCATGAGTAGTTTATTTTCCTTAAGCATGTGTAGGATTTTAGTAGTTTTGCTATGCAAGACATGTTTAGAATTTCCCTATTCCTATGTGTCTAGGTACCTATGAAATAACTTAGTAGAAATATTGATGCTAAGCAATTGATGAAAAGTTTTATAAAATGTTAAGTGGCTACTCAGGACCATGTCCATGGGGGTTTTCACTTAAGATAGTTTTCACTATACTTAGGACCATGGTATGTGGGGGTTTTCACCTGAGAGTACACATCTACTATGTTAATGAATCACCTGGGTGGAATTGGTTGTTTGGTTTATGTTGAGTGGCTACTCAGGACCATGTCCATGGGGGTTTTTACTTAAGATAGTTTTCACTATACTTAGGACCATGGTATGTGGGGTTTTTTACCTGAGAGTACACTTGTGGACGGCCACCCAGGAACAAAGGGATATGAGGAAAGTGAAGAACTCAAAGAGAAGAACTCCAAGTGAGGAACTCCAAGTGAAGGTTGCAGCTGATCAAGGACATCAACGGAGGAATCCCAACATTCAAATTTCTCATATAAAATTTTGATAGGTGAACAAGAGTGAGCTACTCAGGACCATGTTCATGGGGGTTTTCACCTAAGATAGTTTCCACTATACTTAGGACCATGGTATGTGGGGGTTTTTACCTGATGGTACACTTAGATGGGTGAGCTACTCAGGACCATGTCCATGGGGGTTTTCACCTAAGATAGTTTTCACTATACTTAGGACCATGGTATGTGGGGGTTTTTACCTGAGGGTGCACCTAGGGACGGGCCATATTTTGGTTCACTGGGGCTTACCAGTGTTACCATTAAAGATTGTTGAAATGGTTTTATAAAGTGATAGGATAAAACTGGCTTTATGCAAATTAGCCTTTGAACTCCACCAGCCAAATATGCATATAGGTTATTAGAGTTATTCCACTAAGTGTCCACAGAGTGTCACTTGCCAGTTCCATTTCATATGGTTCTGACCCACCTTGTTGCAACACTTTTCCTGTTGCAGATTGTTCAGACGACGAGTGAGGTTTCGTATAAGGGTTTCGAGTCTGCAACCAACATATTTCGCCTGTGGCACATGATGATGATGGGGACTCCATGAAGAATAAATTTTCCGCTGCTTTACTCTTTCAAAGCTAGCTTCGTGCTATGCAAGTTGTAACGAATATTTTCCTAAGTACTGGATCCACAAGTAATAATTGATACTTTGTTGTGATATTCATCTTAAACTGTGTGTGCAAATGAATCGATCCAGGGGTTTGCACAATACACAGGGACTTGCCAATTTTTAAGTGCAGGTCTGCTACAGATGGTATCAGAGCATTGTGTTGCCTGTAGGTTCGAAACCCTAAGTTTGGTTAGAAATAAGAAAGCCCATAGGACAAAAATTTATCTGCTCTTCTTCTAAAACTTTTTTCTAATATCATTCTTGTAACTATCTTAACTATTTGCCTTCTAAGTAAATCTTCTCTTGTTTTTAGATGACCAGCCTCATTGAATCCATCAAGAAAGGACCAGTGATGACCATGACTCTACAATGTGAGACTGATTTTCCAAAAGCACTTAAGGATAACATGAAGAGCTTGGGATTTGAAGGAGAAGCAGTATAAAAAGGATTTCCTTTCAAGGATGATGGTCAAGAGTACTAGTGGGTGCAACTCCACATATACAAGAGCAAAGAAGATGACCACAGGACCGAAGGTTGCCGCATGTTCACCAACCCAATACTTCACACATCATTCTTTGATTCAGCAAAAAGTGCAGCATGGGAGGCCATCAAGCACCATGGAGAAAGACTTCGATTTAGGCTTCACAACATCCAGAAGTACCTTGATGAACTCAAGAAAATAGAGGAGGAACTCGATGCACTCAAGAAGGAGATAGACTAGACCACCTTCTATTAGAATAACGAGATGTTGATGATGTATTGACCTATCAAATTGTGGTATGGCAGTACTATCATACTTATTCCCCATAAGCTTGGGGTGCTTCAACCCAAAACGATTAGTTCGATTTTCTCAAAAGATGTATTGGAGTTTAACGAATTTGGTTAATTGTGTTAATTGCTTGTATGGGTAGGAATATTTCTCCCATATCTGTCTATCTTTTACTCATCTATGCTAAAATCCACAGATGCCTCCCCGTCGTGCTCCTGAAAACAACAACAACAACTCCGAAGCTATGATGCAACAGTTGATGGCAGCTCAAACTCAGCTGATGACTATGATGGCTCAATTCATGGCCAATCAGAATGGACCGCCACCACCACCTCCTCCCCAAGTGGACAGACTTGCCAGATTCCTGAGGCTTAGGCCTAACAAGTTCTCCAATGCAATGGAGCCAATTGTGGCAGATGACTGGCTGCGTTCTGTGCACAAGGATCTGGTGACTTGTGAGTGTACTGACCCTGAAATGGTAAGGTTTACCACTCATCTGTTGGAAGGACCAGCTGCTCAATGGTGGGAAACTTATCAAATCACCCACCCCCTGGACACTTTGACTTGGGATACCTTCAAGGAAGGCTTTCGTAATGCTCATATCTCCTCGGTCATTATGAACTTGAAGCAAGAAGAGTTCCGAAACCTGAGGCAAGGGAACAAGACACTTAAGGAGTATGTGGATGACTTTCATTCATTGTCTCGTTATGCTCCTGAAGACATTGATACTGATGGCAAGAGAAAGGCAAAATTTCTCAAAGGGCTGAGTGACGAGCTGAAGATTCCTTTGTCAGTCGCTTACGCTCCGAACTATCAGGCCCTCCTAGACCAAGCAATTATACTGGAGGATAACATCAAGAAGGCTGAAAACAGGAAGAGGAAGCTGAGTATCAACAAACACCATTCTGAGCCCTCGTTCAAGAAACATTTCTCCCATGATGGTCATCGCCATAGTGGAGGAAGCAACCATAATGGTGGATTCAAGGGAAACAATGGAGACCGCATGGGAAATGGACATGCTGGCCATAATCATAACAATGGACAACACCGGCCAAATTCCAAGCACAAGGGGGATATCAGCCAAGTGCTTTGCTACAAGTGCAAGAACAAGGGCCATTATGCCAATGAGTGCCCAGCAAAGAAGGCCGAATAAGCTGCCAAGCCAAATCCTTTCGATAAAGGATATGTGAACCATATCCATGTGGAAGAAAACTATAATGAGCCTAGTATGATGAATGGTACGTTCTCAATCAAGTATCCAGTTTGAAGTTTGTTTCACCACCCACAAAAATCCTTTTAAGGGTGGTAGCCATACTGTCACAACCTTTTGCTAACCTTCTCGAATCTCGGGGACGAGATTCCTTTAAAGGGTGGTAGTCTGTAACATTCCTAGATTTTCAAAATTTTGAAAAATCAGAAAAATCAAAAACTTTTTGAAAACAATATATATTTGATTTGAAAATTTAAAATCATGCATACATTCACCATCTTCTTGTCTTGTTTGCATTGAAATTTCAAAAGTTGGAATTATATTTCCATATTTTAGCAAATATCTTAAAAGGGCATATTATGCTCTATATAATATTTCTGATTTTCTTTGGTTTTGATTTGATATTATTTATCCGAAACATAAGTTTAAAGTAAGTATCTGTGGGATCTTATTTGAAATTTATAAAACCCATGATATAAATGGGTATTGTTTTTTAAATGACTTATCGAACTATATTTAAATAAAATGCCTTATACCTAATTATTTTTATTGGGTTTATCATATTGAATGATATTACTCATACCTTGTTTCTGGATTTTATTTTAAGTTCAAAAGAGAATTCATAAAATACTATTTTACAAAATAACATAAAGGTTCAAATAGACCTTTATGCATTATTTGAAATTTTCAGATTAGAAATGTTTAGAAAAGTGTGCTTGAATATTTTAAATGATAGATATGATTTATACTAATTTTTACAAAGTTGTTTGAATCCATTTGGATGAATATTTCAAAAGATATTAAGAGTTTTCAGAAAAAGAAAAAGAGAAAGAACAAAAAAAAATGATTGAAGAAAGCCACCCCGGCCGAGCCAGCCCAGCCCATCTCCCTCACGCGCAGCGCAGCGCAACGCGGCCCACCAGCAGCCCACTTCTTTTTTTTCACCGACACGTCGTCTTCTTCCTCTAATCACGCGCAGAAAATGGCAAGAAACGGCAGAATTTCCTCCTCTTCAATTCGGCCATCAAGGACACGATCTCCTTCCCACAACCGCGTCTACATAATCCACACCTCCCCCTCCTTCTTTTGCCCCAAAAACGAGAGCTCGGGAGCCGCCAGGCTGCTCACACGCATCCCCGCACATTCGCCACGGCTGCCGGCAAGAAGCTTCATTTCCCGCGAGTCCAGGGCACCCCGAGCCCTCCCCTCTCTCTCATTCTCTTTACTTTCTCCTCGCGCATCTGGTTGACATGGCTGTGTATTTTATTGGATGCCAGATCGACGCATCCATCCACGACTGCCGGCAACCGCCGCGGGAGCTTCTCCAACGAGCAATTGCCGGCGAACCGGAGCACCGCGACGTCGTCCACCTCGCCAACTTGCTCGCCTCCACGTCCTGCATCCCGCGGTAACAAAACCCCTCTCCCTCTCTTCCTCTATTCGCTGGAACACGCGACGCTGGCCATGGCGTCGCCACGGTTAGGTCACCGAAGTAACTCCGGCAACTCGCGCCTCAGTTTTGGTCAAACGAATCTGGACCGTTAGATCTCGATCCGACGGCTCCGTTTTATTTCTTTTACGAACCGGTCCCGATGAATCACAGCAGGCCACGTCAACGCCTCGTCAGCAGCCTCGCCAGCGCCACGTCATGCCTCGTCAGCGCCAGCGTGGAGAAGATTTTCTGTTTTATTTTCTTTTTAGCAGTTTTGCAGAAAAACCCCTGTAACTTAGTTTTATGAATACTTTTTCTCTGTTTATCCAAATTCAAATATTTTTATATATTTGAAATCCTTAGAACGAGTAGAAACTTTCTGCTGTATTATTTTTCTGTTTTGTCAAACTTAAAATATTCAAATTTCAAATTGAGGAGTTTGAGTATTTTTGACATAACTTTAGTTATAAAATTTATTTTTGAGTGAATCCAATTGCAAAAAATTTGTTCAAATGCCCTCTGTCCAGTAGTATATTTTCTAATTTTTGATTATGTGTTTAACTACAGAATACTTTTAAGTTGTGTTAATAACCTTTTTGGTTGCCCAAATAAAGTTTAACTTGGTTATTAAAATTTAAATAAAACCTTGCCACTTTTTCATGCATATAGAAATAACTTAAAACAGTAGATAAAAATTTGGTTGCATTGCACACATACATGCATGACTTAGTATTTTTAGAAGAGTTGAGATGCACTTAGAAACACTTAGAAAAATTCTTGCATCTCATAATTGTCATATTTTCCTTAGAAATTTTGGAATGCTTGTATGTTTATTTGTGGTGTTTCTATGTGTTAGAATTTTCGGAGGGAAACGAAGGCTTTTGCAACTGCTACTCCAACTCTCCTTGTTGCCAAGGCAAGTGGCACATTCATAAATCTCCTAAGTATTTTCTATATGCATGAGTAGTTTATTTTCCTTAAGCATGTGTAGGATTTTAGTAGTTTTGCTATGCAAGACATGTTTAGAATTTCCCTATTCCTATGTGTCTAGGTACCTATGAAATAACTTAGTAGAAATATTGATGCTAAGCAATTGATGAAAAGTTTTATAAAATGTTAAGTGGCTACTCAGGACCATGTCCATGGGGGTTTTCACTTAAGATAGTTTTCACTATACTTAGGACCATGGTATGTGGGGGTTTTCACCTGAGAGTACACATCTACTATGTTGATGAATCACCTGGGTGGAATTGGTTGTTTGGTTTATGTTGAGTGGCTACTCAGGACCATGTCCATGGGGTTTTTACTTAAGATAGTTTTCACTATACTTAGGACCATGGTATGTGGGGTTTTTTACCTGAGAGTACACTTGTGGACGGCCACCCAGGAACAAAGGGATATGAGGAAAGTGAAGAACTCAAAGAGAAGAACTCCAAGTGAAGAACTCCAAGTGAAGGTTGCAGCTGATCAAGGACATCAACGGAGGAATCCCAACATTCAAATTTCTCAAATAAAATTTTGATAGGTGAACAAGAGTGAGCTACTCAGGACCATGTTCATGGGGGTTTTCACCTAAGATAGTTTCCACTATACTTAGGACCATGGTATGTGGGGGTTTTTACCTGATGGTACACTTAGATGGGTGAGCTACTCAGGACCATGTCCATGGGGGTTTTCACCTAAGATAGTTTTCACTATACTTAGGACCATGGTATGTGGGGGTTTTTACCTGAGGGTGCACCTAGGAACGGGCCATCTTTTGGTTCACTGGGGCTTACCAGTGTTACCATTAAAGATTGTTGAAATGGTTTTATAAAGTGATAGGATAAAACTGGCTTTATGCAAATTAGCCTTTGAACTCCACCAGCCAAATATGCATATAGGTTATTAGAGTTATTCCACTAAGTGTCCACAGAGTGTCACTTGCCAGTTCCATTTCATATGGTTCTGACCCACCTTGTTGCAACACTTTTCCTGTTGCAGATTGTTCAGACGATGAGTGAGGTTTCGTATAAGGGTTTCGAGTCTGCAACCAACATGTTTCGCCTGTGGCACATGATGATGATGGGGACTCCATGAAGAATAAATTTTCCGCTGCTTTACTCTTTCAAGCTAGCTTCGTGCTATGCAAGTTGTAACGAATATTTTTCTAAGTACTGGATCCACGTGTAATAATTGATACTTTGTTGTGATATTCATCTTAAACTGTGTGTGCAAATGAATCGATCCAGGGGTTTGCACAATACACAGGGACTTGCCAATTTTTAAGTGCAGGTCCGCTACACTGGGAGGAAGAGAACGTAACACAACAGTGATCGCAAAAGCATCCGCCATCCAGTAGTCATAGACATGCGTGAGACTAAAGAATATGTCGTACATCTTGCCCAAATGAGTTTCCAAGCAAGTGTGTTCTTCCATCTTGAGTGAAAGAAAATCATCCAGCCGCTTAAACTGCTCAATTTTTATCTGGTCTATAAAATGGGCTTTGAGTGCACCTATCATTACACAAGGTTCCATGTCTTGAAACTGAGCTTTCAATTCAGGCTCCATGTGAGTCATGGTGGTCTGGACACTTATGAAAATATCACGACGCAGGCGAAAATCCTCATCTTCTTCTTCGCTTGCTGAATCATCCGGCGCATCTCCTAGAAATTCTTCTATTACATAGAGTATGTTGTTGTGTGAGAGAATTCCCCTTAATTTCTCGTACCAATCGATGAAGTTGGACCCATCGGCCAAAAGTTGCCGATCTCTAAGGAAGTAACCAAAATAGAAATTGTCGCTGGGATAGAACACCATCTACAGAAATAATCGCAAAGATAATGAGGCTAAGTTTATAAAATATGAGCTTAGTTTATAATCAAATTATCAAACATACTCCACTAAGATAATCATCCCTAAAATCATCTCAGCGATTACACGATCCCAATTCACTATACCACCCCCGATCGTCACGGCCGGCGGCATAGTTGCAAAGGTGGACATCGAAATGTCGATCAGAACATTCATGTGACTCATGCTCGATCTTTCGATCTTCACGTGTTTCGAGGCTATGTCTGTACATACTAGGCTCGCCAATTAAAACCTTAGTGTATTGCTTGTGCAACGTGGCTTACACCCACGTTATACGAACGCAGATACGTCTGACACCCGATCGTCACGGCATGCCTCGTAATGGAGAACTTTCGGTGGTGCACACTAAGGGAGAACACAACTTTGGTATTTTATTTTGGGATCATCCTATTATAGCTACCGTCGTATATCTAATATATATTAGCAATCAATAGGATATACACACAACAATACAATATCAAATAATGAAATGAAGTGCGATATGACATGGCCTTGCGCCATGATATCCATGGCGCGCCTCGGCAGGGCTCCGAGTCCATGGTGCCTCCTTTGCTGTTGACAAGTTGAACAATTCATAATACTTACCGTAGCCATGTCATATAAAATGCCCCCTGCAAAATAAAGTTAGACGCTCTCTACTTTATCTTTTGCAAATTTTACGTGGCTGCTAGGACTTTCGTAAAAGAACCGTTTCTAACCTACGAGCATATAACCACAACATCGATTAAATAATTGTCTCTATTACACCCTTTTCAGGGCCCTCCATTGAAATTGCTAAGTCGTCTAAAGAGAGAAACAGACACCCGCTAGCCGCATATATGGTACAAGCCATATGTTATTTGTGGAACCAGTCTCGCGTAAACGTATGCGTCAGGTCGGTCCGGGCCGCTTCATCAACTCGATGCCGAGAACATTAGCAAGTGCACGTGAGAGGGTAACAATTATAAAATTGATGCCCACATTCAACATGTGTTCTAACCGTACCAGCATAACTACGCATAGATCGGCTCTGATACCACTGTAGGGGCTCATAGCAAAAAATAATAATTTTTCTAACTAACGCAACACCAAAACTAGCCAAGGATCTATCTATCTAGTAATGAGATAACGGAGGAGATATCGGTAACATACCCTTGTAGACCGATAGCGGGGATTACGTGTAACACCCCGACCCACCCCCGGGTCGGGCCTGTCACCCCTGGCAACTCTCTAGGATCTCTAGACTGGCCCCACAGATCAACACTAGTCTTTTCTGCGCACTTTGTCCTCACTCGTGCGCACTCGGGAACGAGTTCCCGGTCGGTCACCCATCCTTGGAGTGCTCCGGGCCAAGCACGCTTAACCTCGGAGTTCTTTCTAGATGAGCTTCCGGAAAAGATGTTGCAACTTGTTGACATGAGTATCCTATCAATCCTATTGAGTCCTGAGCCAGGATCTCACATCCTTCCCCCCTTAGAAGACCGACACCCTCGTCGGTCAGCCCCCAGTCCAGGAACTTCCCCCCTTGGCACCCGTCTGTGCGCCCAGTGCCGGCACATGCTCCAAATGTCCACCCACTGACCCGCACACGCCCGAGTTCCCGCGAGGGTCGGGCTCGGCTCTGATACCAAATGTAACACCCGGACCCACACCCGGGTCAGGCCTGTCACCCCTGGCAGCTCTCTAGGATCTCTAGACTGGCCCCATAGATCAACACTAGTCTTTTCTGCGCACTTTGTCCTCACTCGTGCGCACCCGGGAACGAGTTCCCGGTCGGTCACCCATCCTTGGAGTGCTCCGGGCCAAGCACGCTTAACCTCGGAGTTCTTTCCAGATGAGCTTCCGGAAAAGAAGTTGCAACTTGTTGACATGAGTATCATATCAATCCTATTGAGTCCTGAGCCAGGATCTCACATTACGCTCCCGCAACAAGCGTTGTCGATGTAGACGACGTAGCCGACCTCAAGGTCGTGAAGAACTTGGCGCGACGAAGACAAAGTCGAAGGTGGCGCGACGATGACACCCTGGCTCCACGAGTGTGGCACGTGCGGAGCTTGACGACGACTCATGGGCTCTCCGATCCAGCCGAGATAGCGGAAGTAGAACTTTTGCGTGGAATCCCGCAGCACAACGGCGTACTGCGGTAAAGATTTGTCACGCGCGCGCAGTCCTTACAAGGTGACCACGCACAACGGGAGGTGGAGAGAGGGTGGAAGTGGGCAGAGCGGCATCCTCGGCCAATTGGAATAAATCCTGAATTTATTGTGTATTTTTCCAAATAATATGCCCCACTATTTATTAGGGGAGAGGGGGTGTCCCTCTCTCTTGCTCTCCCATGTGGGACTAAAGAAAAGAGAGGGGAGGAGGGGGTGCGCCGGCCACTAGGGCCCAGCCGCACCCCATGCCAGCCGCATGGGCCCTAGGGCCCAGCCGCACCACCTCCTCATGGGGTCGGTCAACATATGGGCCTTTCCCTCCAGGGGTTGGCCCATTTAGGTGTTTTTCCCATTTTTTCTTTTTTTTAATATTTAAATATATATAATTCATAATTAAATATATTTGCATATTATTTAATCTCCCGTGACTCCGCAACAACTTCCGGACCACTCCGAACTTCCTTCGGTCTTCCCCGGAACCCTTCTGATTCCACCGAAACCATTCCGGTTCATTCTCTCTCTCTCTATTTTCTATTATTCCGATAATTCCAATACGATCTCCAAGCGTTGTCAAGACCTTAAGTGTGTTACCCTACGGTTTGGGAAATACTCCAGACATGGTCGAGACCCCTCGCTCGCCAATGACCGTCAGGGAGACCTGGATGGCTATGACGGTCCCTGTACATTCCAGAATAATCGTCGTTGAACCTTTAACATGATATTCATTCCTTTTGTTCTTTCGATACTACCCGAGTCCGAGATAAGATCGTCAACATCCTATGTTGTGTTTTATCTCGTTACCGACAAGGGTTACTTAACTCGTTCCGTAATATTACATCTCCAATGACCTAGTCATACGTTGTGCAGCTTTATAGATATAATCTCACCGAGTGGGGCCAGAGTATCTCTCCATCACACGGATGAACAAATCCCGCTCTTGATCACTCGCCTCAACTACTTCCTTAGGATACCCAAAAGTGTCACCTTTATTGTCACGCTAGATAAGGCATGACGTTTGATGCGATCAAAGTATATTCTAGAAGCAGTGATTTGATATGATGTCACAGTCTGAGGAATAAGCTATCATATTACTTTCCTATTGCAACAATGAACTTCTTGTGATACGATCCTTTTGCAATACTTTGGTGGGTAATGTCCATCACCTTATTCTACTAATAAAATGACTTCATCATCAACTGTTATGAATCTGCATGATCGGGAAATCACGATCATCCGCTTACTGATGAACTAGTTTATATTGAGGCTTACTAGGGACCCTGTTTTGTTTACATACCACATGTGTATTACCAATTCCGATTAATACAGTTATAGCACGATATAAAACTTATTATAAACTTAATGAGATAATGCGATAAATACTTAATATTTATTTGCCTCTAGGGCATATCTCCTTCACAAACCTGCTGTTTTCAACAACATGCCACCCACAAACAGATGGCCAAACAGAGGTGGTGAACCATACACTCTCAGCCTTGCTACGAACAATGATCAAGAAGAACTTGAAGGAGTGGGAAGAATGCTTGCCGCATGTGGAGTTCGCTTACAAAAGAGTTGTTCACTCAACCACAAGCATGTGCCCATTTGAAGTGGTCTATGGATTCGAACCACTTGCCCCAATTGACTTGGTGCCACTTCCTTTACAAGAGAGAATTAACATGGATGCTTCCAAGCGTGCTGCATATGTGAAGAAAATTAATGAGAAGACAAGAGAAGAGATTGAGAAGAGATCCAAGTACTATGCAGCAAAGGCAAACAAGAACCGCAAGAAGGTGACTTTTGAGCCCGGTGATCTGGTTCGGATACATTTGCGCAAAGACCGTTTTCCTGAAAGACGCAAATCCAAGCTCATGCCACATGGAGATGGACCGTTTAAAGTGTTGGCAAATATAAATGATAATGCTTACAAGATCGACCTTCCCTAAGACTATTCTGTTAGTCCAACATTCAACGTAGAAGATTTATCTCCATGCATTACTCAAGAAGATCAAGAGTCGAGGACGACTCCTTTTGAAGAGGGGGAGGATGATGAGGACATCCCTGGAAGCTATGAAATTACAAGCTGAAACTTCTAAAAAGAAGACATACTTGGGCCCCATGACAAGGAGTCGTGCTAAACAAATACAACAAGTGGTGAATGCGCTCCTAGCTGATTCTAATATTGGTATCAATGAGAATTATATACTGCCTAAGTCTTGTGTGTTGCTTTTACTCAGGTTTTTACCAATGGAAAGCTACAACGGATAAGACTTCATCAACGGTGTGCATTGCTTGAGGACCTCACCTTATGCCCCATGGGTCCAGTGGGACGAGAAGGAGTTGGAGGATTACACCAAGGAGTCCAGTAAGTTGTTCCATTCAACAAACTTCACAAGCGCAGCTCCAGATTTTGTCACTGATCTTGCTAGATGATGTCTACACACGCTTCTATTCTTGTAGACAGTGTTGGGCCTCCAAGTGCAGAGGTTTGTAGAACAACAGCAAGTTTCCCTTAAGTGAATCACCCAAGGTTTATCGAACTCAGGGAGGTAGAGGTCAAAGATATCCCTCTCAAGCAACCCTGCAATTAAGATACAAGAAGTCTCTTGTGTCTCCAACACACCTAATACACTTGTCAGATGTATAGGTGCACTAGTTCGGCGAAGAGATGGTGAAATACAAGTAATATGGATGATTATAAGTAGTAATTGCAATCTGAAATAAAAATGGCAGCAAGCAAACATGTAGCAGAACTTGTTGTAAACGGTGTTTCAATGCTTAGAAACAAGGCCTAGGGATTATACTTTCACTAGTGGACACTCTCAACAATAATAATATAATTGAATACATAGATATTTCCTCTTCACTATGCTACTATGAGTTATTCTCTCGTTGGATAACGAACACCAATCCACCGCGTAGGGCTATAAAAGCACACCTTAAAGTCACATTCCATATCTAGGGAACCCCACACTGTCAACTTGAGCGCCCTAAATAGTACTAGACAAACACTGCAATTTCATAGAGACATCCAATGCAAATAATAACTCATGATAAGTATTCCTATTATCTTTAGCCTAAGAGCCACACACGGGGCGCACACTGTCAACTTCGCACTGTGGGACAAAGGTGACTCCGGAGATTACATTAATAAAACCACTTGAGTAGCATATAAGATAATGAAGAGTAACATCTATGGATTCAACTAGATTACAAAGCTCATGATCACATAAAGATCACACCATGGGAGAGAGAGATAAACCACATAGCTACCGGTAGAGCCCTCAGCCCCGATGAAGAACTACTCCCTCCTCATCATGGGAGGCAGCGACGGCGATGAAGATGGCGGTGGCGTCGATGGAGATGGCTCCGGGGGCAATTCCCCATCCCGGCAAGGTGCCGAAACAGAGACTTCTGTCCCCCGAATTAGGGTTTTTGGTGGCGGCGGAGCTCTGGAAATTTTCTGGGGAAATCGTCGATCGTTTTAGGGTTTTCGGGGTAGGAGCAATATATAGGCCAAAGGACGTCGCGAGGCGGTGCACGAGGTGACGACACCACCCCTGGGCGCCGGCAGATCCTTGGCCGCGCCGAGCCCACGTGTGGGGCCCTCGTGGCTCCACTTCGTCTCCCCTTCGGACTCCAGGTGTCTTCAGATAAAATAGGGGCCTCCGTAAATTTTCATCCAATTCCGAGAATATTTCCAGACTTTCTTTTCTGGAATACAAAAACAGCAGAAAACAGGAACTGGCGCTTCGGCATCTTGTTAATAGGTTAGTCCCAAAAAATGTATAAAAGTGACATAAAGTAGATGCAAAACATGTAGCAATTGGTATATTATTAGCATGGAACATCAAAAATTATAGATACGTTTGAGACGTATCAGCATCCCCAAGCTTAGTTCCTGCTCGTCCTCGAGTAGGTAAACAATGAATCACACAAGCTAAACGTTTTCATGAATAGTACTTTCGAGACAAGCATCAAACAGTTTTGCATAAGAGTTAACTCATAAAGCAATAGTCTCTAATAAAAGGTATTTAATCAACACAAAGGAAGAATTAAGTTTCAGCATTTGCTTCAACTTTCAACATATTTATCTCATGGATATCGTCAACACAAAGTAGTATAACAAGTCCAATACGTTGCATATAACATGTTGTAACAAAGTTGACACTAGTGTTTGCTTGTGGAAGACAGAAAGAATAGGAAAACTGACTCAACATAAAAGTAAAAGAAAGGCCCTTCGCAGAGGGAAGCAGGGATTAAGTCATGTGCTAGAGCTTTTAGGTTTTTGAAAGCATATAGAGATTGCATAAAATATTTGATACTCCTCCCAACCTTGCTAACACAAGCCATGGCTAACCGAATCCTCGGGTGCCTTCCATCAATCACATACCATGGAGGAGTATCTAGTTTTGAGAGGTGTTTGTTAATTGTCAACGAATGGTAGCGGTGAGAACAGTATTCTACCTGTCAAACGACTTTTAAGAGCGGCTCCCATGAAGGACGTTATTTCTACCAGCAAGGCAGATCATCCCTCTTTCTCTTTGGTTTACACACGCAGGTATTTCACTGTTTGTCATTGCTTACTGATGAATCAGGGCAAAAGTGTGAAGAGAATTAATGGTTAAAGTTGTAATTAATTGGGACTGGGCACCCCGTTGCCAGCTCTTTTTGCAAATTATTGGATAAGCGGATGTATATGCCACTAGTCCAGGTGTAAAAGTCCATTTGACAAATAGAATAAAGAATAACCACACTAATTCCTCATGAGCTAGTAAACATTGACACAAAAAGGGAATAATAACATTTTGAATAATTTAAAGGTAGCACATGAAAAATTTACTTGGAGTGGCAAGGAAATACCACATATAGGTAGTTATGGTGGACACAAATGGCATGGATTTTGGCTCAAGGATTTGGATGCACGAGAAGCATTCCCTCTCAGTACAGAGTTTAGGCTAGCAAGGTTTATGTAAGCAAACAAGAATATCAACCCGTACACCAAGTTTTATATGACAAACATATTGCAAACGTTATAAGACTTCATACCGTCTTCCTTGTTAACCAAACCCTGTTATTAGAAAATATCTAGACCTTAGAGATACCACCGATGCAAACCAAATTTTCAACAAGCTTTACGGTAGTTCTTCACTAATAGGCTTAACTCATGTGATGCACAAATTTAATCATGATCTACTTGTTAACTCAAAACAATTGACAAGCATCAAGTTATCCAAATTAGTGATCTACAAGATTAAGCAAGTTTTTCCTTATACCAATTACCACATGCAACATTTTCTGAACCAACCAAACACCAATCAATTTATTTAATCAACTCTCCAAACAAATAAGTGAAGCAAGAGAGTACTTTCTACAAAAGAAAGCTAATAGCTCTGACAAGAGATACATGAAAACAAGAGCTAAAAGCTGAACAGCGCTAGATATGAATACTCAACAAATATAAGTGAAGAATAGGAGTATTCTCATGAAAAAGCGGAGCGTGTCTCTCTCCCAATCAAGAATGCTAGGGTCCAGTCAAGCTTTATTGAAAATAAAAGTACAATACTGAAAATAAAAGCACACAGACGCTCCAAGAAAAGCACATATGATGTGAAAGAATTAAAATATAGTTTCACTAGAGATGACCTGATAATTTTGCCGATGAAGAAGGGGATGCCTTGGGCATCCCCAAGCTTAGACGCTTGAGTCTTCTTGAAATATGCTGGGGAGATCCATGGGAGCCTCCCCAAGCTTAAGCTCTTCACTCTTCTCCATCCTATTATATCACTCTTCCCTCTTGACCCTTGAAAACTTCCGTCACACCAAACTCAAAGTAAATCTCATTAGAGGGTTAGTGCATAATCAAAAATCACATGTTCTATAAAGACGCAATATGACTTGTTACTTTAAACATTAGCTACTGCCACTGATGTTATGTGAAGCTCTTCCACCAAAAAAAGAATTTCACTCAACACTAGTAAAAGAGAGAATGCAAAATAAAAGGCATAATCTGTCTAAAACAGAACAGTCCGCAAAGACGAATTTTTTCGAGGCACTTACGACGCTCAGATCGAAAAACTTTGAACTAACGAAAGATGCATACATATCTGAGGATCACGCACAAAAAATTTCAGATTTAAATAATTTTTCTGTGATTTTACAAACAAAACGGTGAACAGCAGAAATCTGTTCCTGCGCAGAAATCCAAATCTAGCATCATCTTCCTATTAGAGGCCTTACTTGGCACAACAATGCAAGAAAATAAAGATACAAAGGCATTGCTACAGAAGTAAACAGCACCTTGACTCAAATAAAATAAAAATGCAGAAATAAAAACAATGGGTTGTCTCCCACAAGCGCTTTTCTTTAAAGCCTTTTAGCTAGGCATGATAATTTTGATGATGCTCTCATATGTATAAGAGTTGAATATAAAGAGCATAAAAGCAAATACAAACACATTTAAGTCTAACCCACTTCCTATGCAAAGGAATCTTGTAAGAAAATAAATCAAAAAGCACAAAGTGACTAGCATAGGAAGGCAAAACAAGTGCAACTTCAAAATTTCAACATAAAGAGAGGAGACTTAATATTATTGTGATATATGAAACCATGTCTCCCTCTCTCATAAGACCAGTAGGTTTAAAGTACCCATCAAATAAAAGCAAATCAAGAGAAAGCTCAAAACCTTCATCATAAAGAGAGGTTTAGTAACATGAAATTTCTATAACCATATTTCCTCTCTCAAAATAATTTTCAGTGGCATCATGAATAAAATCAACAATATAGCTATCACATAAAGCATTCTTATCATGATCCACATGCATAAAAGTATCATTACTCTCCACATAAGCATAATCAATTTATTAGTAATAGTGGGAGTAAAACTATCACAACCATCATTGTAATCATCATAAATTGCAGGCATAGTATAATCATAATAAACTTTATCCTCCATAGTAGGTGGCACCAAAATACCACTATCATTATAATCATCATAAATTGGAGGCAAAGTATCATCAAAGAAAATTTTCTCCTCAAAACTTGGGGGACTGAAAATATCATATTCATCAAAACCAGCTTCCCCAAGCTTAGACTTTGCATAGCATTAGCAATAATGGTGTTCAAAGCATTTATAGTAATAACATTGCTACCATCATGCAAATAATTTTCCATAGGTTTTTTAATTTTCTCTTCAAAAGCATCATGTCCTAACTCAAGATAAATTTCATAGAGCTCTCTAATTTTGTTGTTTTCCATTAAGCCTAACTAGTAAAATAAAAACAAGAAACAAAAAGATATAATTGCAGAATCTAAAGGAAATACCTTCGAGCACTCACACGTCAGCAACAGTGCTAGAAAATAGCTAAGTAGCTGGAGGATGTGAGTACCTTTTACCTTACCTCCCCGGCAACGGCGCCAGAAAATAGCTTGATGTCTACGCACGCTTCTATTCTTGTAGACAGTGTTGGGCCTCCAAGTGCAGAGGTTTGTAGAACAGCAGCAAGTTTCCCTTAAGTGAATCACCCAAGGTTTATCGAACTCAGGGAGGTAGAGGTCAAAGATATCCCTCTCAAGCAACCCTGCAATTAAGATACAAGAAGTCTCTTGTGTCCCCAACACACCTAATACACTTGTCAGATGTATAGGTGCACTAGTTCGGCGAAGAGATAGTGAAATACAAGTAATATGGATGATTATAAGTGGTAATTGCAATCTGAAATAAAAATGGCAGCAAGCAAACATGTAGCAGAACTGTTGTAAACGGTGTTTCAATGCTTAGAAACAAGGCCTAGGGATCATACTTTCACTAGTGGACACTCTCAACAATAATAATATAATTGAATACATAGATATTTCCTCTTCACTATGCTACTCTGAGTTATTCTCTCGTTGGATAACGAACACCAATCCACCGCGTAGGGCTATAAAAGCACACCTTAAAGTCGCATTCCACATCTAGGGAACCCCACACTGTCAACTTGAGCGCCCTAAATAGTACTAGACAAACACCGCAATTTCATAGAGACATCCAACGCAAATAATAACTCATGATAAGTATTCCTGTTATCTTTAGCCTAAGAGCCACACACGGGGCGCACACTGTCAACTTCGCACCGTGGGACAAAGGTGACTCCGGAGATTACATTAATAAAACCACTTGAGTAGCATATAAGATAATGAAGAGTAACATCTATGGATTCAACTAGATTACAAAGCTCATGATCACATAAAGATCACACCATGGGAGAGAGAGATAAACCACATAGCTACCGGTAGAGCCCTCAGCCCCGATGAAGAACTACTCCCTCCTCATCATGGGAGGCAGCGACGACGATGAAGATGGCGGTGGCGTCGATGGAGATGGCTCCGGGGGCAATTCCCCGTCCCGGCAAGGTGCCGAAACAGAGACTTATGTCCCCCGAATTAGGGTTTTTTGTGGCGGCGGAGCTCTGGAACTTTTCTGGGGAAATCGTCGATCGTTTTAGGGTTTTCGGGGTAGGAGCAATATATAGGCCAAAGGGCGTCGCGAGGTGGTGCACGAGGTGACGACACCACCCCTGGGCACCGGCAGATCCTTGGCCGCGCCGAGCCCACGTGTGGGGCCCTCGTGGCTCCACTTCGTCTCCCCTTCGGACTCCAGGTGTCTTCTGATAAAATAGGGGCCTCCGTAAATTTTCGTCCAATTCCGAGAATATTTCCAGACTAGCTTTTCTGGAATACAAAAACAGCAGAAAACAGGAACTGGCGCTTCGGCATCTTGTTAATAGGTTAGTCCCAAAAAATGTATAAAAGTGACATAAAGTAGATGCAAAACATGTAGCAATTGGTATAATATTAGCATGGAACATCAAAAATTATAGATACGTTTGAGACGTATCACTAGACCATGACACATGAACATGGACGTGTCTAGCATGTTTGGAGGGTCACATTGGACAGGAAATCAAGTTTACTTTCCAGCAAAACAAATGGTGCATCATTTGAAGACCCAAGTCAAAAGATATGTGATTTCCAATGCAAAGTTGTCAAGACATTTATTGCTGCGCGAGGCTCAACACTTCTGCTCCCCAACCACCCAAGTTACCATGAAATTGAGCCTGATTTTTGTGCTGGTTTCACTCCTAAGCTAGGAGGGTTGTTCCTAATATAAGTACCCCTTTCCCCACTTCAGCCACAACTCTTTGGCAATTTGATTTCAGCATAGGTTAGCTAAGTGCAACCAGAATCTTGTTTGAGAGTTCACTTCCTCCTTAGCTCTTGTAAACTTGCCTTGTGAGAGGGTAAACTAACTTTGTGATTTACAACAGCAGCCGTTGAAGCGGCGACCAGTTCGTGCTTCCAACTTCGTGCGTGGTTGTGTGGATTGGAAACTGAGAGTGTGGTTGGGCGAATACTTGTTGCTGGTTGTTGCATTTGCGATAGTTAGCTTCGGTCTCATCAGGTTGCAGTAGTTATCCATTACCCGACAACGTTGTTGGCTGGGATCGAGGGTTTCCTTCGTACCCTTCAGGTTGCATTGATTCGTTCATCAAGCAGATCCTTCGTGAAGATCGGGCAACCCCGCATCAGGAACGAATGAAGGAGAATGCAAAAAGGCGACACGAGTCTTACCAAGGACGTGGTCATAGACGGCATTGACCGCATCTAGATGGCTAGCCAATGTATCATTGGCAAGCTGAATGGTGGCCGCCTGAGATTCTTGCTGTGCTTTGGCAGACCTGGTCACCTCGGCAAGGTTATTTCCCAAGGCATCAAGCGGACTCGTCAACTTGCTCAGCTCAGTGGCATGCTCCATGCCCGCTTCTCCAAATCCTTGGCATGCGTGGCCTTCAGCTCCTCCACTTCCTTCGCCAAATCTGCAGCTTCGTTGGTAAAAGCTTGCAGATAAGTATCGCCCTTGAGTAAATCTTGGGCATGATCTAGCAATTCTACAAGCATAGAAAGCCGGCTAAAAAACAGTCGGCATAAGGTAACAAAAAGACGGATGAGAAGAAAGCAAATAAAATTGTCACCTTCGTCTTTTTGGTGAGCTTCTGTTAAGCTCACAATTATGGCGTCCTTCTCCTCCAACTGCTTCTTCAGAAGGCGACACTCTTTTTTCCTGTCAGCCTGGGCGCGAAACAGCTCCACATTCTGAGCAAGGAGAGCCTACAACAATATATCAACAAAAACAACTTGGTAAATCCTGCCCCATCAAAAAACCACTCAGCCAGCTAAAATTGCAAATTCTAGCTACCTAAGTGCTTGGGGGCTCTGACTATGGACAAAGGACAAATTTACCTCAAGCTGCTCTTCCAGGCAAACATGGAGTTCATCCATGTGCGTGTACCACTTCGCGGTACCGGCGCGCATGACCGCCAAAGTTTTCCTGACATCTTTGACCCCAACGCCAAGTGCAGGGTTGCTCATACTAGAGCTGGAGCCGCCTATGTTGTCCCCCACCTCATCTTCCGCCTCCTGCTTCATGGCGATGAAACGGGCGGCATCACTAGCCGAAGCTTCAGCCGCACTGGGTGCAACATAGGCACCTCCGCACCACTGGCTTGGGGCTCAGGCACCGTAGCCGGATTATCCGCCTCCAAGGTTCCTGGGCACAAAACCACGGACACGTTGGCGGTTGGAGTGTCACATCCCAAATTTAGAAACTAAGAAAAACTTAGTTTCACAAGACCCAAAATTCAGAACCAACAAAAACATTTTGAAATGTTTCACTGATGATTGTGTTTTCCTTTCCGTTGCTGTGTTAAACCTTGTGTGACCTGTTGTTTAAGTTGTTTGACTAGTAAATATTAAACCTAAGAACTCAACCAAGATGAAAATATTATTAACTTTGGTGATCATGTCATGACAAGAAAAATATTCCATGTATCTTCTCCATTCTTATTTTGGCCAACTCCATTTCAATGATACTTGGTTTAGCAACACCCAAAACTAATACCCATTATTTGAGAAAGTAAAAGTATTTCCAGAACTATGTGTTCCTAAAAATGTGGAGATCTATATGCTATCTCCTATCTATCTTTTAAACTTGATATTTTGCATTGTATGCAACTCCCATTTTATAAGCTTTGGTTATCATTACATTTTTTTAAAAAGAACACAAGTGGGAAATATATTACCCCACATATATTGTCTTGCTCAAAACCCTTTTCAAAAATACAAAGGTGGAGTTGAGATAGTTTTAAACATCATCTTGTCATAATTAAGTGTGATCATTTTTATAAGATAGTATTGTTAATTATGCAAATGATGGTGTGATTAATTCTTGTGGTTTGATTTGTGTGATCTTGGATGTGATGTTGAAATTGTTGTGATTGTTTGCTTGTTTGACTTATGGTTGAAATGATTGTTAATTCTTGTTTTATTGTTTGCTTGGGTGAATAATTACACCAATAGACTTGAGTAGTAAATTAAAAACACACTTGGCAACAAATTTGGAATGTGACTTAAATTTAAAACAAACTCCTCCAATTATTCAACAAATAGAAATTAAGATCATGAGTTAAAGAAATGATCTTAATATATTAATTTACCTACCTCACTCTCTATTTCTCTCAAGCAAATATTTTCTTTATGAAATTAATTCCATGGATGAGGTAAGAAGATGACCATCTCCTTCTCATACCCCTCCCTTCTCAAAATTATATAGTTACCACTTAATTTTATTTAAACTATGAAATCCTATTTTATTCTTTGATTCAAATTCAAATGTGTTTGTTTCTGACAAACACAAATACAAAAGCTAATATATTTGTCAAGGAAGTTCCAAGAGTTCAAAATTAATATTTTAAACTTGCTTTAAAAATTCTAAAGGATTATGAAATAGTATTTAAGAAAAATGCCTTATTTAAACCCTATGAACGAAAGTTGTTCAAAACATTTTATTTTGACACCCCAAATTTTGTGGAGCTTCTACATGAATATGGGAGGCTACCTGAATTTTCTCAAATTTTTATAAAATGTTTAAGTACCCTAAATAAATTCCCTAAAAGGTACTGGTTTTAAAAGAAATAAAAGAAAATCAGGAAAAAGGACCTAGTTGTAATTAGAACGGAAATCCAGGGGGTTATCGGCAAAAGCATCATCGTCTCCTGTAGCAGCCCGTGGCCGACGATGCCGCTGTCGTCCTCCCGTCGCTCGCCCGCCCGGACCCCCCCTCCTCTCTGTTGCCCTGCGAGGAGAAGGATAAGAGACCCCCCCCCCCCCCGAAGCCGCTCTGCCCTCCTTCATCTCTCACTCGCCCCCTCCTCTCTCCCTCTCCCTCAGTTTCTTCCTCGACCGAACCCTAGCCATGGCCGAGCTCGCCGTTGCACGCCGCCGTCGATAGAAGCATCTCCGAGCAGATCGAAGAGCACCGGAAGGTTCGCCTCGTCGTCCTCTCCAACCTCGTCCAAGGAATCGAGGAGGGGATCCGCGAATCGACCGCACCGCCCGTTCTTCTCCGACCACAACCGAAGCTCCGGCCGCCACCTTTCGAGCAAGCTCGCGAGCAACCTCGTCCATCTCCCTCCGCCATTTTCATGTCTATGTGCTCCCCTCGTCGCGCTCTTTCTCACGGGCTTCACCGTTTCTTCTTAGGGTCACCGGAGCCGCCGCGCCGTCCTCGCCGTGCTCGTTGCTGCCTCGCCGTCTCTGAGTGTCGAGGAAGACGAAGACAGGCCCGTACCCGTTCGCCTCGCGCGCGTGGGCCGCAGCTGGGCCGCCTTCGGTGTTGCTCGGCTGGATCTGGGGCAGATCCAGCCCTGTGGCATTTTTTATATATATAGATCAATTCCTATTTTAGTTTCCTGTTAAATTTGTAGTGTAGTTTTAATTCTATTGTGGTGGATCTATGTGTGCAATAATTTTGGTATAATATTTGTAGTGCTCCTGTATGTTTTCTTAAACATGCCACACTGGCTGTTTGGAAAAATATAATTTTGTGTGCCTCCTAGATTTAATCTCATAAAAAGTATGTTTTTCACCAAATATTTAATATCTAGAGTTTTATAGATCCAAAAATTGCAAACTAAAATTCTCTGGATAGGTTGAGATGCTACCTTTCCAGATCTGTTGTCCTTGTATGCAAATGAAGTCTAAAACAAAAGTTCTATTCATTCTTAAAAACACATCAGTAGCTCTTTGATGATTTTTGTAGATTTTTAGGAGATGAATTTTGGAGTAAATCCAATTGGCATGTCTTCTATATGTATAGGAGAACATATCCCTAGCTTGGTTTGAATTTAGGAGTCACTGATTGACTGTGGTGCTAATTATAAGGTTTAGACATTTTTTGCCTATTTTTATTAGGACTTTATTAGTTGTTGTGTTATAACTTTATGATTACAAATGTGTTTCCTAGCATGTGTGTGGTGGTAAT
The DNA here is from genome assembly GCA_947311845.1 of Poa pratensis. Lineage (NCBI taxonomy): Eukaryota > Viridiplantae > Streptophyta > Magnoliopsida > Poales > Poaceae > Poa > Poa pratensis. Next base: position 68,218,458 of record CAMZMU010000047.1, read on the forward strand.
CCACTGTTATGACTTGTCTCCTTAATCTTGCTAGCATGTTAGGAGAGCTATTTGTGAATCATGTGTTGTTAGGATTTTATTCCCTATATAACTTTTCCTCTAGTAATTAAGAATTGCTATGCTTATTTATTTTAATGTGAAAATATTGTGTGTGATTAAATGTATATCTTGCTAGTTAAGGATTGTTGTGGTACTGTTGCTTGAATGATATTATTGTTTAGCAGGTTATAATATGTTAGTACTGTTAGTGGTATGTGTTAGACACATTGGTATGGGTAATATGTTTGCTTGGCTTGATGAATTGATAGTCTTGAGTTGAGTACTAGCTTAAGTATCTTGTTGTTATATCCACCTTAGCTTGGTGAGATATTTTGAATTTCAAAGATTAATTGGTGGTTTAACTTTTGTCTGAAGTATTTCCTGATCAGAGGAAAGTGGTTGTTAATTACCTCTAGTTGAGGATGTCCTTGTGCCCTCTTGTTTTGGCATGTGTATGGTGTTATACTCCTGACTAGTATAATGCCCATGTAAATGTAGATCGTAGTTTGTTGCTTGATTAAATTAGTGCTATGTTGTGGTTTGTTTCTTGTTTGTATACCACTTGTGGTATGGTTTGCTTATTGCGTGTTGTTTTATTTTCATGTTGCGACGCTAGAAATAAACGCTACCGGGGTGGTATTTGGAAAAGATTTATCGGAGAAGGATGAGAGTTTATTTCTTTGATCAATGAGGAGAAGCCCAGGAACATCATGCTGAAATCAGGCAAGCTATCCTCTGAGCTTGCATTTATATACATCTATTTTGGTTCACATGTTTTACTTATAAAGAGCATAAGTGATTTATGTGGTGTTTGCCACAAAAGATATGATTTTGAAAACCCTTTTCCAAATTATAAGTATATTATTTTGACACCCTATATGGAGATATTAGCTGGAATTTCTTTTCAAACTATAGGATGGGAAAATATTGTTTACTCAAAACTCCTTTGGAAAATACTTGTGTGGTTGTGAAATGCCGAGATGTCGTGTGGAAATGGAGAAATGGTGAATGGTGATGTTTATGAAAAATGCACATTGTGTCCTTGTACTTACAGAACAACCAATAATCTGTGCGACCACATTTACCCCCACATGGGAACGGGGCTTAGTCATATAATTTGCTCTTATTAGTATGGGATACCTCATCGACGGAGATGACTCGTTATGCGTGAGGGGATGGTTTGTGAACTCCCCAGACCTGGGTCCTCGCTCAAACTCTATGGAAAGATAAGGAGGAGGATTGAAGACTTCATAAATGTGGTCGCCGGGAAAAACATATGAGTCCTCACACTTGGGGTTGCCGACGGGGACCGGACTGAGTGTTGGTGGGAATTATCATATGGGTAGGATCCTATACTAGCATGAGCAAAGGAGAGGCTAGGGTCGGTGGCTCAACTTCGCATACACCTTGTATGGCGGGACGTGGCTGACACGATGAGTTACCGATGGGTGTGGGCAAAAAGCGTGCTACCTCTGCAGAGGGTTAAAACTATTCGAATAGCCGAGTCCTCGATATGGACAGTTGGAAAGAGCTGCTTTGACCTTGTGCAAGTTTTGGAAATGTTTAAGATTTTAAAAAGGAAAATGGAGATGTTGTATTTGTGCAACTATACCGACGAGTCGGTGTGAGGTTGCTGGAAAAGAGGAGGACCCTGAGGGGCTATGATCGAGAAGTGCAAAGTTTTGTGTCCTGAAAGTGGAAAATGTTTTATGCAACTATACCAAGGGGTTGGTAGAAGGTTGTTGGAAAACTGATTTGACCAGGAATGGTTCTGGTCGGAAAAGGAGGAGTTTTGGAGAAATAAACAAATGGTGATTTTCCGGGAAAATATTTATAAAAGAGACTTCTTACCTTTTTCAACAAAGATGTATTTTCGGGAAAATGTTTTAAACGAGACTTCTTACAAAGACAGATTTATGGGAAAAGTTCTAAAAGCCTTTTTTTCCTTTTTCAATAAAGATATAGAGATTTCAAACAAAGGTTTATTAAACAAAAGTCCATCCTCCTCTTTTTCACTAAGGAGGTGGAGTTTTCAAAACAAAGAAAGTTTTATTTAAACAATAAAAATAGTAGTGCATGCTCATTCCGGGGGTAGTTTGCGAGTACATTCAAATGTACTCATATTGGTTTCGTCCCTGGCTATTGTCTTAGCCAGATTCTGAAGAGGAGCTGTTCGAAGAAGAAGTGGTTAACGACATCAATGCGAACTAGGGCGCTTCCCAGTCAGCTGCCTGTAGGGTTAAGGCAAATGACTTGGGCTCCACGTTGAATTGGTGTTTTCCGCTGCGAGTACCTGATGAAGTTATGGCTTCAACCAAGTAAGTAAATTTATTCGGTATTTATGGGTGTTCTGTGATACCAATTCGAGTTATGTGCAACAACAGACTGATCATGGGTTTGTTGCAGGAAACATAACGAGTATCTCGGATACCTAATCCGGGGTCCTCACAGACTTGGTATCAGAGCCATCCTGACTGTAACAGACCTTAGTTAGCATGGACGTTAGTTAGGAAAGAAATATTTTGTCAAAAATATATTGTTACCAAAAACATGTTTTCATCTAAGGAAGTCCGAAAATAACTTCCACTCTTCTCATCCTCTCTAATATTTCCGAGTCTCGTCCCTCTATTTTAAGATTTTCCAAGGATTTCTCTAATCCCTCTTACCCATTCAAAATACTTGACGATGAACCCAAGTGAGACCTAATTAGCTAGCACCCACAAGATGAAGTTTCCACCTCAAGTACTCGACATTTAACATCAAGGTGATTCAACTGCAAATACCAATATAGTCGATATCAACAAAGCAAGAGGCCTTCTAAGACCTCAACTCAACAGCAACAATTCTACTCCATTTGTGAACTTGACAATCTCAAGTATTCCAGCTGAAGACTAAGGCGAAAACTATTTTTGGAAAGAAATATATTACTACCTAAATTATTTGTATCTAAGGAAGCCTAAGTATAACTTCCATTCTTTTCAACTTCTCGAATTATTCTAAACCTTGTCCCTCGTTTAAAGGTTTATCAAAAGTTTCCATCTATTGTCTTACCTCCATTCAAACTTACATACTTGACGATATCCCAAACCAGACCCATAGGATCGATAGGATAAGCTCGTTTTACTTGAACAAACCCCACCTTCCACGGTATTAAACGTCTGTTGGTGCTAAAAGTGCCTTGATTGATCTTTGCTTGTGTGTTGCATTTATTGTTTGTTGTTTTCCTTGTGTGTTTCACAAAACACGCCTTGTCGGGAACCCAAAGTAACCACACTTTTATCTGTTGCTGTAATTTTTGATTGTTTGCAAAAACCTTTTTGCCTTGTTGGCCATAGATGTACTTTTGTATCCTTTCAAGAGTCCGACTTGGAAAACCCTTCAGAAAATTTTTCTCTTAGTAAGAGGAGCAAGGTATGGAATACTCGCTACCCCAAGACTCTGCGACCTTCTGCAAGACTGATAGCGGTCTTCATTCGTCGTTTTGTACAACCACATCAAGCCATCGAGAAAGATGAAGATTCAAGACCCGACGGTAGATGACACTGGTCGTATCCCGTCGGACTAACAAAATAATGTGAAAAACTAACATAACTAACATAAATTATCTAACTTTAGATCTCTCATCTAACCAAATTTTGCAAAGATACTAACTGCTTTTTCTAGACCAAGGGAATAAGTGCCATAGGACGACTCAAAACTAGTTGGTACAAAGGAGACTTTAGGAGGATGTAAGAGTATTGGACTATAAGATTATTAGTCAAAAGGATCCCTTAAGAATCTAGTTGATAAGATCAAACTTTGGTGGATAAGGGTGGTAATATCAAAAAAATTGGGGTTTAGAATAAAAGTGAAGGCTTGGAGTGGGTCGATAAATCAATTGGGTTTGGACAGATGATGTATTTAATTAATACTCAGGGGCTAATCAGTTGTGGTCCCCAACCACTGGTGGTTATCTGGAGCTAGAAGACGTGACCCTTGATTTAAGGTTTAGAAATAAAGGTGAAAGTTATTGGATTTTTAGGAAGCACTTGCTGATAAAATGATGTTCGGATTGGTTAGAAGCAAGTAAATTAAGAAGAATACTCCGGAGTTGGAATGTTTAGGGTGATTCCTAGCGCAAGTGACCTTGTACTAAATTCTTATGGAATTATAGGAAGTGGTCAAAAATGAGTTAGCAAATGAATAGATCGTTGTATGCAAGAAATAATTGGTGGAGGACAAGTGAATGTTTATCGGATTCTAGGGATCAATATGGCTGGGTCTAGTAGCAAGACATTCTAGGTGATAGAAGTTTTCAGAGCTTGTCACGCTCTGTTTGGATTATTCTTAGAAAGATCTTTTCTCGTTGATTAAGAGATCAAGGCCCAAAAGTTGTGGAGATAAAATCTGAATTTGGTTAGAAAGTGGGTCAATTCTTGATGGTATGATCACATGTTTGTTGGATGCTTTATTTAGCTTTAATGATATGATCGTGAGAAGATGGCAACCTGAAGGAGTAAGATAATATGAGATATGCCTATCTGGGGAGAGAAACCAATCAAGAAATAATTGGTGGACCACCACGATTTTTGTGAAAGAATGTAAAGGGAAGACTATGCCTAAACGGTTTGATGGGTGTTTGATAGATTGAATTATACTATGATAAAGAGTCTATGCCGAAGAAGATGATGGTGGACTAATGACTTTAGCTTGGGCAAAAGTCATGATTCCATAAACTAGTTAATAGTAGTGGCCTTACCAGAGATGTTGGAATGGTATTTTGAAGACTCGAGAATTAGAGGCCTATGTAAAGTTGGTTGTTTTGGATCTTAGGTATAAAAAGATTGATGTTCAGAGTATAGCACCCAACTCCCTTGAAAACTAACTTAAGCCCCTCAACCAGAGAGTTTTTCCGGAAATCCTAACTCTTCTGGTGCACTCTAACTTACTTGTGAAGACCCAGAACCAAAGAAGTCTTTCAAGACCAGCCCTTTTTCCCGCCAAGCCGAAGGAAGAACAGCGTGAGGAAGATCTACCAGAAGTCACTAAGAAGAATCAAACGATGGGAACGCCTGCTATGGACGACACCAACCACCAAGCAAGCTGAGATTCAAATAGAAGTTTTTATTATCCTTTTTCTAACTAGAAACCGGAGAGAGTCGAGTACATAGGCTCGACGCATCCTGAAAACAATGCGTCCTCCTCTGTGACCCTCGTAAGAAGAAAATATCAGGAAGTGATATCTGCACCGACCCCAAGCACCGAGGAATGACACCCAAGATGAAGATCGTCAAGCTACCCAAGAAGGACGATGCCTTCAAGTCAACCCCAGATGCAACCTTCTGCAGGACCGTTTAAAAATCCCTTTTTAAGGGGGAAGACCTGCAATAGGTATACAAGAAAATGTTAATAATTAGTCCCTTACGCCTCAGTCTTGTAGCGTCTGGAAACAGCCAACCAGGACTCTCCCTCAGCGTCGATCGTTAAGTCAACCCCATCATCAAGGATCTGAACTCAGCACAGAAGATCATCGACAAAGAAAGCCTCGCAACATCAATTTGTCAAGATCTCTCATGGCGACCTTACTGAAGAAGCAACGACCTCGGAAGAGTAGTCAACCCAAAAACCCGTGCCCTCGTACTCCCCTGTTACCACCGGGCAAATCTCGAGGACGAGATTTAATTTTAAGGGGGGAAGAGCTGTCACATCCCAAATTTAGAAACTAAGAAAAACTTAGTTTCACAAGACCCAAAATTCAGAACCAACAAAAACTTTTTGAAATGTTTCACTGATGATTGTGTTTTCCTTTCCGTTGCTGTGTTAAACCTTGTGTGACCTGTTGTTTAAGTTGTTTGACTAGTAAATATTAAACCTAAGAACTCAACCAAGATGAAAATATTATTAACTTTGGTGATCATGTCATGACAAGAAAAATATTCCATGTATCTTCTCCATTCTTATTTTGGCCAACTCCATTTCAATGATACTTGGTTTAGCAACACCCAAAACTAATACCCATTATTTGAGAAAGTAAAAGTATTTCCAGAACTATGTGTTCCTAAAAATGTGGAGATCTATATGCTATCTCCTATCTATCTTTTAAACTTGATATTTTGCATTGTATGCAACTCCCATTTTATAAGCTTTGGTTATCATTACATTTTTAAAAAAAGAACACAAGTGGGAAATATATTACCCCACATATATTGTCTTGCTCAAAACCCTTTTCAAAAATACAAAGGTGGAGTTGAGATAGTTTTAAACATCATCTTGTCATAATTAAGTGTGATCATTTTTATAAGATAGTATTGTTAATTATGCAAATGATGGTGTGATTAATTCTTGTGGTTTGATTTGTGTGATCTTGGATGTGATGTTGAAATTGTTGTGATTGTTTGCTTGTTTGACTTATGGTTGAAATGATTGTTAATTCTTGTTTTATTGTTTGCTTGGGTGAATAATTACACCAATAGACTTGAGTAGTAAATTAAAAACACACTTGGCAACAAATTTGGAATGTGACTTAAATTTAAAACAAACTCCTCCAATTATTCAACATATAGAAATTAAGATCATGAGTTAAAGAAATGATCTTAATATATTAATTTACCTACCTCACTCTCTATTTCTCTCAAGCAAATATTTTCTTTATGAAATTAATTCCATGGATGAGGTAAGAAGATGACCATCTCCTTCTCATACCCCTCCCTTCTCAAAATTATATAGTTACCACTTAATTTTATTTAAACTATGAAATCCTATTTTATTCTTTGATTCAAATTCAAATGTGTTTGTTTCTGACAAACACAAATACAAAAGCTAATATATTTGTCAAGGAAGTTCCAAGAGTTCAAAATTAATATTTTAAACTTGCTTTAAAAATTCTAAAGGATTATAAAATAGTATTTAAGAAAAATGCCTTATTTAAACCCTATGAACGAAAGTTGTTCAAAACATTTTATTTTGACACCCCAAATTTTGTGGAGCTTCTACATGTATATGGGAGGCTACCTGAATTTTCTCAAATTTTTATAAAATGTTTAAGTACCCTAAATAAATTCCCTAAAAGGTACTGGTTTTAAAAGAAATAAAAGAAAATCAGGAAAAAGGACCTAGTTGTAATTAGAACAGAAATCCAGGGGGTTATCGGCAAAAGCATCATCGTCTCCTGTAGCAGCCCGTGGCCGACGATGCCGCTGTCGTCCTCCCGTCGCTCGCCCGCCCGGACCCCCCCTCCTCTCTGTTGCCCTGCGAGGAGAAGGATAAGAGACCCCCCCCCCCCCGAAGCCGCTCTGCCCTCCTTCATCTATCACTCGCCCCCTGCTCTCTCCCTCTCCCTCTGTTTCTTCCTCGACCGAACCCTAGCCATGGCCGAGCTCGCCATTGCATGCCGCCGTCGATAGAAGCATCTCCGAGCAGATCGAAGAGCACCGGAAGGTTCGCCTCGTCGTCCTCTCCAACCTCGTCCAAGGAATCGAGGAGGGGATCCGCGAATCGACCGCACCGCCCGTTCTTCTCCGACCACAACCGAAGCTCCGGCCGCCACCTTTCGAGCAAGCTCGCGAGCCACCTCGTCAATCTCCCTCCGCCATTTTCATGTCTATGTGCTCCCCTCGTCGCGCTCTTTCTCACGGGCTTCACCGTTTCTTCTTAGGGTCACCGGAGCCGCCGCGCCGTCCTCGCCGTGCTCGCTGCTGCCTCGCCGTCTCTGAGTGTCGAGGAAGACGAAGACAGGCCCGTACACGTTCGCCTCGCGCGCGTGGGCCGCAGCTGGGCCGCCTTCGGTGTTGCTCGGCTGGATCTGGGGCAGATCCAGCCCTGTGGCATTTTTTTATATATAGATCAATTCCTATTTTAGTTTCCTGTTAAATTTGTAGTGTAGTTTTAATTCTATTGTGGTGGATCTATGTGTGCAATAATTTTGGTATAATATTTGTAGTGCTCCTGTATGTTTTCTTAAACATGCCACACTGGCTGTTTGGAAAAATATAATTTTGTGTGCCTCCTAGATTTAATCTCATAAAAAGTTGTTTTTCACCAAATATTTAATATCTAGAGTTTTATAGATCCAAAAATTGCAAACTAAAATTCTCTGGATAGGTTGAGATGCTACCTTTCCAGATCTGTTGTCCTTGTATGCAAATGAAGTCTAAAACAAAAGTTCTATTCATTCTTAAAAACACATCAGTAGCTCTTTGATGATTTTTGTAGATTTTTAGGAGATGAATTTTGGAGTAAATCCAATTGGCATGTCTTCTATATGTATAGGAGAACATATCCCTAGCTTGGTTTGAATTTAGGAGTCACTGATTGACTGTGGTGCTAATTATAAGGTTTAGACATTTTTTGCCTATTTTTATTAGGACTTTATTAGTTGTTGTGTTATAACTTTATGATTACAAATGTGTTTCCTAGCATGTGTGTGGTGGTAATCCACTGTTATGACTTGTCTCCTTAATCTTGCTAGCATGTTAGGAGAGCTATTTGTGAATCATGTGTTGTTAGGATTTTATTCCCTATATAACTTTTCCTCTAGTAATTAAGAATTGCTATGCTTATTTATTTTAATGTGAAAATATTGTGTGTGATTAAATGTATATCTTGCTAGTTAAGGATTGTTGTGGTACTGTTGCTTGAATGATATTATTGTTTAGCAGGTTATAATATGTTAGTACTGTTAGTGGTATGTGTTAGACACATTGGTATGGGTAATATGTTTGCTTGGCTTGATGAATTGATAGTCTTGAGTTGAGTACTAGCTTAAGTATCTTGTTGTTATATCCACCTTAGCTTGGTGAGATATTTTGAATTTCAAAGATTAATTGGTGGTTTAACTTTTGTCTGAAGTATTTCCTGATCAGAGGAAAGTGGTTGTTAATTACCTCTAGTTGAGGATGTCCTTGTGCCCTCTTGTTTTGGCATGTGTATGGTGTTATACTCCTGACTAGTATAATGCCCATGTAAATGTAGATCGTAGTTTGTTGCTTGATTAAATTAGTGCTATGTTGTGGTTTGTTTCTTGTTTGTATACCACTTGTGGTATGGTTTGCTTATTGCGTGTTGTTTTATTTTCATGTTGCGACGCTAGAAATAAACGCTACCGGGGTGGTATTTGGAAAAGATTTATCGGAGAAGGATGAGAGTTTATTTCTTTGATCAATGAGGAGAAGCCCAGGAACATCATGCTGAAATCAGGCAAGCTATCCTCTGAGCTTGCATTTATATACATCTATTTTGGTTCACATGTTTTACTTATAAAGAGCATAAGTGATTTATGTGGTGTTTGCCACAAAAGATATGATTTTGAAAACCCTTTTCCAAATTATAAGTATATTATTTTGACACCCTATATGGAGATATTAGCTGGAATTTCTTTTCAAACTATAGGATGGGAAAAATATTGTTTACTCAAAACTCCTTTGGAAAATACTTGTGTGGTTGTGAAATGCCGAGATGTCGGTGTGGAAATGGAGAAATGGTGAATGGTGATGTTTATGAAAAATGCACATTGTGTCCTTGTACTTACAGAACAACCAATAATCTGTGCGACCACATTTACCCCACATGGGAACGGGGCTTAGTCATATAATTTGCTCTTATTAGTATGGGATACCTCATCGACGGAGATGACTCTGTTATGCGTGAGGGGATGGTTTGTGAACTCCCCAGACCTGGGTCCTCGCTCAAACTCTATGGAAAGATAAGGAGGAGGATTGAAGACTTCATAAATGTGGTCGCCGGGAAAAACATATGAGTCCTCACACTTGGGGTTGCCGACGGGGACCGGACTGAGTGTTGGTGGGAATTATCATATGGGTAGGATCCTATACTAGCATGAGCAAAGGAGAGGCTAGGGTCGGTGGCTCAACTTCGCATACACCTTGTATGGCGGGACGTGGCTGACACGATGAGTTACCGGATGGGTGTGGGCAAAAAGCGTGCTACCTCTGCAGAGGGTTAAAACTATTCGAATAGCCGAGTCCTCGGATATGGACAGTTGGAAAGAGCTGCTTTGACCTTGTGCAAGTTTTGGAAATGTTTAAGATTTTAAAAAGGAAAATGGAGATGTTGTATTTGTGCAACTATACCGACGAGTCGGTGTGAGGTTGCTGGAAAAGAGGAGGACCCTGAGGGGCTATGATCGAGAAGTGCAAAGTTTTGTGTCCTGAAAGTGGAAAATGTTTTATGCAACTATACCAAGGGGTTGGTAGAAGGTTGTTGGAAAACTGATTTGACCAGGAATGGTTCTGGTCGGAAAAGGAGGAGTTTTGGAGAAATAAACAAATGGTGATTTTCCGGGAAAATATTTATAAAAGAGACTTCTTACCTTTTTCAACAAAGATGTATTTTCGGGAAAACGTTTTAAACGAGACTTCTTACAAAGACAGATTTATGGGAAAAGTTCTAAAAGCCTTTTTTTCCTTTTTCAATAAAGATATAGAGATTTCAAACAAAGGTTTATTAAACAAAAGTCCATCCTCCTCTTTTTCACTAAGGAGGTGGAGTTTTCAAAACAAAGAAAGTTTTATTTAAACAATAAAAATAGTAGTGCATGCTCATTCCGGGGGTAGTTTGCGAGTACATTCAAATGTACTCATATTGGTTTCGTCCCTGGCTATTGTCTTAGCCAGATTCTGAAGAGGAGCTGTTCGAAGAAGAAGTGGTCAACGACGTCAATGCGAACTAGGGCGCTTCCCAGTCAGCTGCCTGTAGGGTTAAGGCAAATGACTTGGGCTCCACGTTGAATTGGTGTTTTCCGCTGCGAGTACCTGATGAAGTTATGGCTTCAACCAAGTAAGTAAATTTATTCGGTATTTATGGGTGTTCTGTGATACCAATTCGAGTTATGTGCAACAACAGACTGATCATGGGTTTGTTGCAGGAAACATAACGAGTATCTCGGATACCTAATCCGGGGTCCTCACATGGAGTTACCGGCGCAGTAACAGGCGAAGGGCGAGGCGGCCTGGTCCTGTCAGCTGCCGCCTTGAAGTTGGAGCGGAGTTTGCCCGCTCCAGTCTTTGCACTGTTAAGTCAGACAAGCGCATAAGTAAACGACAAAATCACAAAGGTAAGGAAATAAAGCAAGTTGGCTTACTTCTTCTAGGGAACGGCTGCCCCAGTCTCATCCTCCTCGTCAACATTAATGATGGACGCCTTCTTCTTCTCAAGATCCTTGGTGGAAGAAGAAGTCCCACCAACCTTGCGCTTTTTGCCAGCACCAGGTTCATGATAGGCGGGAGCCAAGTCCACGTCCGTCAGGCTCTTCAGCTGAATATAAAACGCCATCAATCCAGGGAAAATGAAATGGTACAGACCGACAAAAATAATGGTTTGGAGGCTCCGGCTTACCTTCGGGAGCTGGATTGTCGTGCGTAAACATGGTGATGCCTTCAGCCGCCTTCAAATGCTGGGGCTGGATGAGCCCTCTTAAACGAGACAGCTGATGGGAATCGTAGACAGAAAACAAAAAATTTCCTACCGACGATAACCATAAACTAGCCAGGATCTATACTATGCAGATATACTAATACGGAGGAGATCAGAATACATACCCTTGTAGACTGGAAGCGGGATTACGTTCCCGCACAAACGTTGTCGATGGAGACGACGATGCCGACCTCAAGGTCGTGTAGTGGAAGAAGATGGCTCCCAGCGCCAAACGATGGCGCCTCGCGGTTCCGCACACGTACGGTGTGGATGACGACCTCCGGGCTCCAGATCCAGCAGAGCAGCGGAAGTGGAAGAGTGGATCTAGCAGCACGGCGGTGTGCGTAGAGTAGAGAGATTTCCCTCCCCGTACGCAGCTCCAGAAACGGAACCATGCTCAAGGTAGGAGAGAAGGAGGGAGAAATTGGTGCAATTCCAAAGGCATGGGGGGTCCCCTATTTAAAGGAGGAGGTGGGAGACCATCTCCCTTGGCTAGGCCATGTGGGACTAAACCCCACATGGCCACCGCCGGCCAAGGAGGCAGCCGGCCACCTGGTGGGCCCCATTCGGCCCACCTAGGCCGGCTGGCCCTTCTCCCTCCTTTTTTTCCTTTTTCTTTTTAGGGAATTTTCCCTAATGGGCCTCTAAGGCCCATTTAGGTTTTAATGCCTTTTAAATTCGAATTTAATTAAATAAAATATATTTAATTACTAATAACACTTATTAATATTAAATACATATTATTTAATTCATTCGGACTCCGAAACATCTTTCGTTGCCCTCCGATCTTCATCGGACATGCTCGGAACACTTCCGAAGTCTCCGGTTCCTTTTCTCTCTAGATCCAATATAATCGTCACCCCCCTTAAGTGTGTTACCCCACGGTTCGGGATCACTCCAGACATGATCGAGACACCCTCTCCGATCAATGACTAACAGCGGGATCTGGATACCCATGATAGCCCTGTGCGTCCAGAATATCTTTCTTATCGTTTGAACCTTTAGACATCCAGTCTCATCCTCTTGCCTAGCGATACTTAGATTGTCCGAGTGTCGTTCTCCGGTATCACGATTACCGAGCATGACCTCATCACCGACAAATCTATCTTTACTCGTCTGTGATATTGCATCCCCGTGACCTAGTCACATGCTTGCAAGCTCATTGATGTAATCTCACCGAGTGGGCCCAGAGTATCTATCCTGCTATGTGGACAGGCAATTCCCGCTCTTGATCACTCGCTTCTACTGCTTCCTTTCGATACCTGAAAGTGTCACCTTTATTGTCAAGCTATATATAAGACATGCCATTTGATAATCAGCCGCATCTTCCAGAAGCAGAGATTTGATATGATCTCACAGTCAAAGGTATGAACACTATGTTTGTATATTTTGGATATGTCCATCAAATCATTCACCTAATGATATGACTCCGTTGTTAACCGATGCCATTGTCCATGATCAGAAAACCTTGATCATCTGTTACCCAACGGACTAGTTCAATAGAGGCTACTAGGGACTTGGTTGTTTTCATACCACGCGTGTATTAATGTTTCCGCGTAATACAGTTATAGCATGGTATTTAAAACGTATTATGAACAATCGAGATATGACAAATAAAATCACTTTATTAATTGCCTCTAGGGCATATCTCCTTCAACAGCAACACCGCTTCTTCAACGACAGTGTTGCTGGCATTGAACGTCTTTGCCTTGTCGCTAGAGAACTCGCACATCTTCAGCGGACAATATTGGAGAGGCGTGATTTGCCTCGATAGCCAGCAAAGGACGGTGTCGACTCGTCAAGCAGCGGAGGCTCCATCGTCCTCGTCAGGAACTCAATCCGCCTAGCAATCAGGCGGAGATCGTCCAGCAACACGGCCACCGCCTTCTCGGTCCAACATGCCTTGTAGGTAGGTGGCCCGTTGACAAAAGGCGGAATCCCCACCTCCTTGCCGGTGCCGGGATGTCCTAGCAGAAGAAGGAGCTGGTCCAATTCTTCACCGACTCGATGTAGGGAATTTTTGGATACCAGCTACTTTGCCGGCAGTTGAAGCAATATTTGAAGAATTATAAACTAGGCCTAATACCTAGATAGCCTTCAAATAAAGCCTGGAAGCCGGCTAGAACTAAGATACTTGGGCGCTATGTTATGAGGCTGCAACCCATAGTACTCTATCACGGCAGAAAACAAGGCGGAAAGCGGCAAAGACATGCCGCGAAGAAGATGTGAGGCTAGGATTACCCATTCGCCTTCTCGACGATTGGGAATGGGATCGTTCTCTGTCGGACGCCATTCGCAATCTGCATTTGCCGGCAGGTAGCCGCCTTTCTCCAACTCCGTCAGGTAACTCCGCGGTGATGCACGAAGGGAGCCAGTAGTGGGAGCCCAGGTCTGCTACCTCCTCCTCCGCAACAACTTCCTCAGCGGGAACTGCCGGCGCCGGATTTGGTGCGGCAGCCGCTGCCGCCATGGATGGAAGTGGAAAGGGAGGAGCAATGGCCGCAGATGCCGGTGCCGAAGAAGATGATGGAGCCCTGCCCATGACAGCGGCCGGAGAGGAAGAAAAAGAGGCCGGGGCGGCGCTAGTCACCGCCGCTGCTGCCGATGCGGATATGAGATCTGAAGCCACCACCACCGCCGATGCCGACATTGCCTCCTGCTCGTGGTCATGTGCCATATGGAGAGATTCCTGCGCCGCGCTCAGGTGCTTGCCGGAGTTTGCTGGAGAAGAGGAGAGCTCGAGCGAGGAGGAGAGAGAGTATCAAAGGAACGGCACGGTGAAGAAGTGAGAGGGTGAATGGCCTCGAGGTGAATCGAGGTATTTATCCCCCTGCTCCGCGATTCGTGCGTGAGACTAACGGCACGCCCAATCTCCGCCACGTGTCCGCCTTTCGCGCGACGTGGAAACGGTGTGCGGTGTCGGTGCCTTGATTTACGTGCGGAGTGGGGAGATAATCATGACTTTGCAGGATTCAAACTGTCGTGGACCTGGTGACGTCATCCGTCAACTTGTGATACTAGTACAGAACGACACATCGGAAACGACCAAAAAACCCATCGGAAACGGAGAAACGGTCCGTTTCCCCGCTTCCGATACTGATGTTAAATGACACAAAGGCAACGGAGTAAATAATCGTTTCTGATGAGGCCCTGAATTGCATATGGACAAATGTGTATGTCCGTTTCCAATAAATGCAATCAATGGAAACAGATATGTCGGCCCAATGGAAACCAGGGTACCACGGGCCGGCCTGCCCAACCCTCGACACTCTGCAGAGGATTCTACTAAGGACCAGGCTTTTCGGCCTCGCGAGGGCTTCTTCTATCGAGAAATACCGCTAAGTCCTGGCGCACGTTGCGCCACCCTCGCGAGGCTTCCCTCGCGAGGCGTCGAGTACTTCAGAACCTCGGCGAGGCGTTCCAGCCCTCGCGGGGTTCCTTCAAGAGAAAGTAAGCTCTGCACCCGCTGCAGAGCGCACATGGCCTCTGCGCCCGCCGCAGAGTGACGCGCGCGCCTGCGCGCGATGATGACGACGCCGCAATTTCCTCTTCGGTGATTAAGGCGGTCAACAAAGCTGCACCAAGCAAAGCGGACTGAGGTGCCGTTCCGGTGATAAGGGGACCGGCGGCCGCTACTCTCCAATCCAAACGCCACCGTGGGGCACGCCACAGACCTCTGCGGCGCCAGTCCATCGTCCTGGATGGACGGTGGTTTTCTGCAATGGAGCTGAGCTTTCTGCCATGGACCGCTTCCATGGACAGCCCCATCGCCGTGCGCTGCGCTCCTCCTTCGTCGCCATGTGGTATCCCTTCCCGCCTTGTGTTTTCGGGGAAGAGGACCGAGGCAGGTATATAAGGAGGCAGTGTATGACCAAAGGAGGATCCCCATTCGACCGAACCATTCGCCACCGGCTAGCTGAAGCTCATCCAAACCAGAGTGAAGGAGAACAGAGCTTCCACCATAGTTCTTCCTTAGCAAAACCTTGAGCTTCGGCCAACTTTTGTACTGTACCTCCACAAGCAGTGCAATACAACAAAGCAGGAGTAGGGCCTTTACACCACACGGTGGGCCTGAACCTGGGTTAGCGGCTCGTGTTTCACTCTTTGCCGTGATGTCCCTCACCGAGCTCGACGAGCACCGTCGCCGAGGTAGTTGAGGGTTGTTTGATTGCGTGTTCAGCCCCTTACTCGATTCCTGGCTTCAGTGAGACACACCCAAGTTCCTGGGAACCAGTCTCCGACATTTGGGCGCCAGGTAGGGGGCTGAGGAGCGTCTTCAACCTCTTCGACCTCTCCACGCCATGACTGACACGCGAGCAGAGCGTCTCGCCCGACGGACGTCTGGCAGAGCCACCACCGAGCCCGCCGTGAACAACAACCCGCGTGGTCGCCCGCGGCCAACCGCGCTTCGGAGCACAACGCCGAGCCCAGCGTCGAGCAACTGAAGACGACGGCGGCAACGGCAACGATGCGGCAACGACGAAGACGGGAGGGGGCTTCCTCCCAGCACGTCCAGGAACGTGAGCGCTTCCACGCAGAGCCAGGTGGCGCCCAGCCAGCCACAGCGCTACTCATGGCGAAGGAGCTGCTGCGCTACCGTCCCTCGCAGGCGGGCCACGACGTCTGGCTCGGGCGCCTCGAGGATCTCATCAACGCCACTGCGTACCTGCTCCAACGCCGGCACCCTCTCGCTCGCTGGTGCACCACTCCGGATGCGGAGGGAACGTAGCGCATGGCTCTCCTCCTCCTCCGCCTCCGCCGCCACCTCCTCCAGCTGGAGCACCGGCGGGGAACCACTGCGCCGCGTCGCACGCATCCTCGCCGCATGAGTGCCAGATCGTGCAGCAAACTGCAGCGGATGCGCGCGTGGAAATCGACGCCAAGGGACCGCCAAACCGCATCGTCCAGGAGATTGCAGCCGCGGGCCGCCAGAACCGCAACGCGCTCGCCGGCGCGCTGTGACATATGCCACAGGCAGCACCGCTTTCACCGCAACTTGCGCCACGTCGTCTGGCCTGTGAAGTTCAGCCAGATCTCCCTCCGCGCTACGACGGCAGGACCAACCCTCTAGAGTTTCTGCAGCTCTACACCATCTCCATCCAAGCCGCGGGAGGCGACGACAAGGTGATGGCCAACTGGCTCTCCATGGCCCTCAAGGATTCAGCGCTCTCATGGCTCATGAACCTCCCGAGAACACCATCGACACATGGGAGGAGCTCTGCAAGGTCTTCGTCGCGAACTTCAAGGGCACGTACGAGCGCGCCCTCACCTACAATGATCTCCACGCGGTGCGCCAGAAGCTAGACGAGACCCTCGCAGGTTTATCCAGCGCTTCGGCCAG
>CAMZMU010000047.1:68607203-68670045 GCA_947311845.1 Poa pratensis
TTTAGCGGTGTTTTCTGACACCTGAAAAACTTTTTCTATCGTATCTCAAAATTTCTTTTGTTCTCGTTGGTGATAGATGATGCTCGGAAGTTTTTCTCTCAAATAATTCCAGAGAATCCCTGGTAATTCCTTTGCCACCCCGGAAAAAACCCCTGTTAAGGTTTTGCCCTAAAGACCAAATGTTGGGATCTTAAATCCTAATATTTCCATCTACCGTTTGAACCATCTTTTTCCGGGCTTGGGAGATACCACAAGTATTCAGAGATGTCAATCCACTTATTAATCTCCCGAGACAAAAATGTTGCATAAATCTCTATGCAATATTTCCAAAATCCCCGGAAAATATTTCATGCATGTGTTGATTAGGGAAGGAATTGTTGTTTCCCAACTTTTCTTCTCCGTCACTCCAGGGATGACCATCATGCCTTGCCTACACCCACAAATACATGGCATGTTCATTTGTAGCCAATTATTTGCCACACCCTTTTATTCCAATGGCCATGAGATATTTCCCATGCATGGCCAGACCTTTCTTGGTGAACCAAGCCGCGAATTAAACAAATGGGTAATACCCAACCAGCCACATCCACCACATTCTTTTACCAAAAGAAACCCTCACCAAAAATTGTTGTATTCATAATGGCATGATATCAATTTTGCACCCACATTTTCGGAGCCATGCAATCATCTCCTGCGTGTGAGATATTTTTGGCTTGAGCAATGTTAACCCCAACCAACTTCCCCTGGCCACTCATTTGGGTACTAGATGATTTGCATGCCCTAAAACACCATGCTCAAAACCCTATTAAAACACGATCCATCTCCACATACACTTTTGGTATTTTTCAAAAACCTACCTCGGTTGCACCATTTGACCCACAAATGGCAGGAAGCATCCCCAGCACCCAAACCTAGCCAGCGGACAATTTTCTGGAATTATTTGAGTTCGAAAAGTTCTTGTGGGCATTTCACGAACACCTTCTCGAACATATTTCAAAATAACTGAACTTGCTTCGTTAAGCATGCTTAGGAGCTTGGTCGGTGCCTAACCCAGCTTCAGCGTGTTGCACGTGCTGCACTGCACGGCCAGCTACCGTCCTCATCCTCTCTCCTCTGTAGCCGGAGAACACGTCCCAAACGCCATTCAATGGCCGAGCTCGGGTGCACCTACCTTTCCCTCTCCCCCGGCTATAAGAAGCTCCTCCAGCCCCCCAGAGCACTCACAGCCCTCACTTGCCCCCCTGTCCTCCCTGTCTCGAGTGGCTCGAAGAAACGAGCTCACCGGAGCTCTGAAAAGCCTCCTTGGCCGAATCCCTAAACTCCATCCCGAGCAAACCACGCCTCCTCCACCGTCAAGGGAGGCACCTGCGAGCGCGGTGCAGCCCAGAGAACCCAACCCCACCGTAGAGAGACCCCTAGCCCACCCCAGCGCTGCCGCCATCCGCCACCCGAAGCTCCGCCATGGCCGACGTGGCCGTGCAGGCCAAACTCGTGGGAGGCCGCACCCGTGGCTCCCCCTCTCCAGCTGAGGCTGTCCCTGGGCGCGGTGGGCCACGGCGTGCCCATCCCCGCCGCCGGCCAGCCTCCCGGCGTCCTCTCCGGCCATCCCCGGCGAGCTCCTGCTGCTTCCAGTACGTGTACGCGGAGGAAGAAGAAGACCGATCGATCCCATGTTTTTTTTTTTTTTTTCAGTCGCACGAACCGTTTTTTTCGGCCCAGACCAGCATGCACAGCAGCGCAGCGGCCTGCTCACGGCCCAGCCGGGCGCAGCGCACGCGCAGCGCGCAGTCACGGCCCATTTGCGGCCCGATCTGTTTTTTTTCGCGGAACTTTTTCCTTTTTCCCTGCTGGACAATTTTTAAACGTCCACAACTTCCAAACCGTAGCTCCTTTTCGGCGATTCAAATTCCTAAATTCTTGTCTCGACACAACCTTTCCAGTGGTATGGATTCCACCTTGTTCCAAGATAGTTCCTGAGGTGCCCCTTATGTGGGTGCATTCTGGAGTTCCCGGAGAGCGGCTTTCGAACCCCGACGCCGCGAAACCACCCCGACCCTTCCAAGTCAAATGGATCCCCACCTTCAGGCAAGCTAACCCCTTGCTATAAACCGTCCAGCAATGTTTGTTTGTTGTTTTGCTTGTTGCCTGCCGAGTATTATATGTCTGTCTGCTTATTGTTATATTGTTTGTGCCTGTCTACTGTTATTATCACATGTCTGTTTGTTGTCCGTACTTTTACATGAGCATTGTATTGCTGCATATGACATGTTGCGTTTTAAATTATTGCACTCTTTATATGCGTATCTGTGCAACACTCCCATTTCCGGGGCAATGGCAGGGTCTCCCGCCTCAGCCGAGGAAGTGGGGGAATTATTACAACTGTGCGTCTCGCTTTGCGGGGCTTTGTTTGGTTTTTCAACTTCTTCAACGCCGAGGTGAGGTGCGGACGAATGTCGGCTTATGATCCTCGGGGTTGGGGGCATTCGTGTTAGTTGCCTTTGTCCCACCGTCAAATATGGTTGGCATATGCCATCCGGACAGCGATGCTGGGAGCTGACTTTTCCGCGGTTCTTTTGCCGAGATTGCTGACACCACGTCGAGGTAACCTTCGAGTGGAATGGATGCTCTCTCATTTTTATGAGTGCTTTTCGGTTATTCTTTACGATGACACTCACACTTCCGGGGCAATGGCAGGGTCTCCCGCCTCAGCCAAGAAAGTGGGGGAAATATTATGCTTTTATTGTAATATTTTATCACTAACCCCCGAGTGACACCGGCCGGGTCTCCCGCCACCGTCACCCGGGTATTATTGTTATTATTGATCTGTTGTTTGTTCATGCAAGTTTTATGTTGTTATTGTTATGTGCTATGCTTGTGTTGCTTGTTGTTTGTTGAAACTGATACTTGCAGGTTGTTGTGTTTGTTTATCGTGATTGTTATGTTGGACTAACCCCTGTTGTTTGGACTTGTGATGTTGAAACTTGAATAAATTAAAACAACCCTCCAAGCTTCGATAGGGTCAGTCCATAGTGCCACTAATCTGAACATTGAACGCACTGCCACTGTCGCTCACATGGGCGGGCCTTGGCCTACGTAACCTATCGAGCCTCCTTTGACGCCACCCTTTTGGCAAGTCTAGTCGGTTACCATAGTTGGTCGGGGCTAGTCTTGTGAAGGTTCCGGAGCTAGGCGTCGCTCATCTGTTGGGGACGTGCCGGATTCACTTCTGCATAAGGCATAGAGTTATGTCGGTGGCTATACAGGGAGTGTCTTGGTAGCGTGAACGGTCGGGTGAGTGTATCTTGCTGAGTTCGCCTTAAGGATGTTGTCCTAAAGTACCGGCTTAGTGTGGTGCACTTAGGTGGGTGGTATTTGCAACCTCTCGAGAGTGTCTAATCTGGATGTCCAGCCTTGTTCCAAGGATATGGAACAACAGTTCAGTATCGGTCACACTGTGTGTCCTCGTCGAGTCCGGAGGATTAAACATAAGTATTGTTTGAAGGAAAGATGAACAACCTGATTCACTAAATGAACAATAAGTTGATGCAGGGAATGTTACTTGAGACGTGATTGTGAACCAAGTTTAGGGATGGCGGTGTGATGCGTTGGGGAGCCTATAGTTAGGCCAGAGCCCACATCAACCGAGCATGCCCAGAGTGGAAAGATGAGGCCAGTGGCCTAGCAGTAATCACAGGTGATGTTGTGTATTATTTGGTACCCACTGGGTACACCCGTCTTCTCGTCACAGGTAAGCTCGTTGTATGATTGGCGGTGCACGATCCAACCCCACCTGGCTTGGACTCTGCACTGGTGAAACCCCATTGTTTGCCTATGCCATGTTTTGCTTGTCAATGCCATGCTACTTTTATGTCATGTATCTAGAATACACCTTGACATGTTGTAGGATTTTATTTCCAGTGTTTACATTGTTGCATGATTGTTGGATTGTTTGTGGTGAGGGGCGATACTTGCTGAGTGCATAATAATGTACTCACGGGCCTTGTGATTGTGGCCAGGTTTTGTCGAGGATTCATCTTCTACCTTAGCAAGGAGATGGAGCAAGAGCGTGCTAGGATCAGTAGCCCAGCCAGATGCCTGTGGAGTGGAGCCGCTCCAAGCCGTAGCCTCTATATGTCTTCCGCTGCCAGTTAAAACTCTGTATCGTGCCATGCTGGGATTGATATTTCGTCATTCCTTGATGGCCTTGTAAACAATTGTAGCACTGATGTGCCTGATTGTGTAATGATTCCCATTATGTTACACTGTTGTGACGTGCGGCCAGTTATCTTGGGATGGCGCACGGGACGACTGCCTCTCTGGTGATATGTGCCAGGGAGGGGTGTCACAGACAATGGTATCAGAGCACCAGGCTGGCTGTAGACTACCCTAGCATGGAAAACCCTGCCTTACTTTTGCCTGACAGCGAGCCCGATGGATTTAACCCATCTCCGCCTAACCGGCATGGCTGGTGTCGCCACAGTAAGGTACAGTAGGATGTGACCCAATCCACCCAGCAAGGCTCGCCGGTTTCTTCCAAGAGAAGGAGCCGACACACCCAGCTTCTAAGAGACCCCAGTCCTAGCTGCCATTTCTCCCCACCCTCGCCTGCCAACCTTGGCAACCGAACTCCATCAAAGTAGAACCCCACTGAGAGATCTTGCTCTCATGTCTTGCTCCAGTTCCAAAGCCCCGAGTGAACCACCGGCGATGCCCACCTTCCTCCTAGAAACCACGGACGAAGAACACCCGGCTTTCCACTAGTCCTTAGGAAGGTCTGTGATCTCCTTGGTTGCCATGTTCGCCCTCGTTATGTTGTGTTCAAAAGTTCAGTCCCATTTCCTGGGGGTGACTTTCGAGCAGACGTACACATCAGTCCGTACCCTTCAGGCCCGAAGAAGCCCCAAGTGATCCGTGGTAGGAACATGCCCACTCTGAGTCAAACCATCCAGAAAGCAGCTTGGGAAGGCCTCGCTCGTCTCCGGCACTCAGAGCCGGCGATAGCGCAAAGTCGAGCGTTCCGCTTTTTCCCAGCCAGGCCCCTGCCTGGTGCAGAGCTGATCCAAATCTCCACCAACGAAGAAGCCGACCCTGCCATTATTAGCAGCGTCGCCTACGGAGTTGCAATGTCGATGCTTTGCGATTCCCTGTTGGAAGAACTCGTGACCACCAGGCGCAACCTTGTCCACGTTAGCCTACAGCTTACGGAATTGAGGAACTTTTCCTCCCTCCTACGAGATCGGAGCCAGAAACTCCCAATCCCGGGCGATGCGCCAGGACCCAGCTTCCAGGCCATCCCAGCAGAAGCAGCAACTACCGTTCACCAGTTCACCGAAGAGCGAGGTATGATCCTCGAAGGCGCGCATGCGATTCCCCACCCCGCGGAAGATGGAGATGTGGACACCACTCTTCGTCTCGGCCGCGTTCCCCCGACTACCAGAGGCTGTCAAGCTGAGTAGAACCCTGTTTAGTTAGCCCGAGTGGCGCTTGTGTGTTGGTAGGTGAGAATCAGCGAGGTTGTTTGTTTTTCTTGTGTTAGCTTGCAATGTAAGTTGTTGTATGCTTTCTGGTGGATGTTGAACCAGCTCGTAATAAAACTTGGTGTTCTGATTCTCTTGTTAACCATTGTGGTTGAGATGTTATGCCACCCTCCTGCAAATGCTTTGGGCCATAAAATGCAGGATTAATTTTCTAAAAGATATTTTCTCAGTACAGCCAGTTCTTTTATCTGTATGCTAGTACCTCTGCAATTCTATCTGTGCTGCAAGACCAGGTTTGTTGCAGCTGAGAAAAGTTCAGAAATGAAAATCTTGTTCCAGTTCATCGAGGAGACAAATTGGATACATCTACTAAGTTCAGTACAGAAGGGAAATTACAGAATCAAAGGATACAAGTTCTACTCCAACATAGAACACTACAACTAACTCAGTGCAGATGCGAAGGCACCCCAGAAATTCTACTCCCTCTCAATCTCAGGGGCGTTGCTAGAAGATGAGCCTGGCTCACCCGAAGCTGAGTCGCGAGCCGCGCGACAGCGACGGACGGCTCGAGCGGCTGGCTCACCTCCAGCTGGAAGAGCGGCCACCTCAGCAACCGGCGGCGCAGTCTGCCCCTCCGCCGCAGCCTGCTCCCCCGCCGCAGCATCAGCACCAGCGCCAGACCACCAGTTGCACAGGCCGAAGATCAGGAGGACCACCGTCGCGAACAACAGTGCTCCCACCATCGGTACCAAGACCACGAAGAGCACCAAGGCAGCAACACGCTCGGGGAAGTCCCCATCCTCCATGATCTCGACATAGGCTCTGAAGAAATCTCGAACGAAGCCCATGGTTGCGATGAAAGAAGAAAGGATTTCAGAGATATTTGGTTTATAGCTGGAGCTCAGACGCCACTCCTCGACACCGCACGCGGGAAAAGAGAAAGAATCGCGAGCAGTGGCGCGAAACCATTGAGGACATGTTCCCCAAAGCCGTGATGGCCGCGACGTCGACGGACCGCACGCGCAGCAGTGCCGCAGTGGAGTGCTCCGCGCACTGGGAACCGCCGTGTACAGAGTGAGAGAGAGCGAGGACGAAGAAGAGAGAAAGGAAGAAGGAGACTGCCAGGTGGACCCCGGTCCCACATGTCAGCGAGTAAGCCGATAGCCACGGTGTGCCTCTATCCCTTTCTCAGGAAAATCATTCCCTCGTCTCTCCAGTGTTTCTTTTAGGGAAAATCTTTGCAAAATAATTTTGGGAAATGGCCTATCCCACAGTGTCTGTGAACCAATTATGGGTGACACGGATATTTTCTTTTGAAAAGAAACCTTTTGGTTTTCTAAAACCTGTGCAAACGTGAAAATGTTTATGCAGCTTTTCTAAAACAAAACCCTAGGCAAGGG
Organism: Poa pratensis; assembly: GCA_947311845.1. NCBI lineage: Eukaryota > Viridiplantae > Streptophyta > Magnoliopsida > Poales > Poaceae > Poa > Poa pratensis. Next base: position 68,614,081 of record CAMZMU010000047.1, read on the forward strand.
GTATGATTAGGATATCCTCAATAATTTGGTTTTATAAAATGGTGGGTAATTCTCTACCCAAGAAAAATCTTTGGTTGTTGGTTGATAGTTTGGTTGTAGATTTTGGTTGATCTTGCCATATTTGTGTCGAGTTGAGCGAAACCATAGATTTAATTTTAACCATGGTGATAGATCCTATGTTGATTGATTGAGTGAGCCCCTGCCACGCCATCTTTTAAATGCATTGAGTATGGTAGAAATATCATACTGTGTTAAGTAAAATCTTGTGGAGTGTTAATCTCTTGAGTGTTAGACTCTAATATTTTACAGAAAAAGTTTTTAAATGGGGTATAAATGGATCGTTCAAGAATTAACTTGTATAACCTCCTTAATCTCGAGGACGAGATTCTTTTAAGGGGGGAAGGTCTGTAACACCCCAAAATTTGGGACCTAATTTTAGCGGTGTTTTCTGACACCTGAAAAACTTTTTCTATCGTATCTCAAAATTTCTTTTGTTCTCGTTGGTGATAGATGATGCTCGGAAGTTTTCTTCTCTCAAATAATTCCAGAGAATCCCTGGTAATTCCTTTGCCACCCGGAAAAACCCCTGTTAAGGTTTTGCCCTAAAGACCAAATGTTGGGATCTTTAAATCCTAATATTCCATCTACCGTTTGAACCATCTTTTCCGAGCTTGGGAGATACCACAAAGTATTCAGAGATCGTCTCATCCACTTATTAATCTCCCGAGACAAAATTGTTGCATAAATCTCTATGCAATATTTCCAAAATCCCCGGATAAATATTTCATGCATGTGTTGATTAGGGAATTGTTTTTCCCAACTTTTCTTCTCCGTCACTCCAGGAGATGACCATCATGCCATTGCCTACACCCACAAAACATGGCATGATCATTTGAGCCAATTATTTGCCACACCCATTTTATTCCAAATGGCCATGAGATATTTCCCATGCATGGCCACACCTTTCTTGGTGAACCAAGCACGCGAATTAAACAAATGGGTAATACCCAACCAGCCACACTCCACCACATTCTTTTACCAAAAGAAACCCCTCCACCAAAATTGTTGTATGTCATAATGGCATGATATCAATTTTGCACCCACATTTTCGGAGCCATGCAATCATCTCCTGGTGTGAGATATTTTTGGCTTGAGCAATGTTAACCCCAACCAACTCCCCTGGCCACTCATTTGGGTACTAGATGATTTGCATGCCCCTAAAACACCATGCTCAAAACCCTATTAAAACACGATCATCTCCACATACCACTTTTGGTATTTTTTCAAAAACCTACCTCGGTTGCACCATTTGACCCCAAATGGCAGGAAGCATCCCCCAGCACCCAAACCTAGCCAGCGGAATTTTTCTGGAATTTATTGAGTTCGAAAAGTTCTTGTGGGCATTTCATCGAACACCTTCTCGACATATTTCAAAATAACTGAAACTTGCTTCGTTAAGCATGCTTAGGAGCTTGGTCGGTGCCTAACCCAGCTTCAGCGTGTTGCACGTGCTGCACTGCACGGCCAGCTCACCGTCCTCATCCTCTCCTCCTCTGTAGCCGGAGAACACGTCCCCAAAACGCCATCAATGGCCGAGCTCGGGTGCACCTACCTTTCCCTCTCCCCCGGCTATAAGAAGCTCCCTCCAGCCCCCCCAGAGCACTCACAGCCCTCACTTGCCCCCCCCCCCTGTCCTCCCTGTCTCGAGTGGCTCGAAGAAACGAGCTCACTGGAGCTCTGAAAAGCCTCCTTGGCCGAATCCCTAAAACTCCATCCCGAGCAAACCACGCCTCCTCCACCGTCAAGGGAGGCACCTGCGAGCGCGGTGTAGCCCAGAGAACCCAACCCCACCGTAGGAGAGACCCCTAGCCCACCCCAGCGCTGCCGCCATCCGCCACCCGAAGCTCCGCCATGGCCGACGTGGCCGTGCAGGCCAAACTCGTGGGAGGCCGCACCCGTGGCTCCCCCTCTCCAGCTGAGGCTGTCCCTGGGCGCGGTGGGCCACGGCGTGCCCATCCCCGCCGCCGGCCAGCCTCCCGGCGCCCTCTCCGGCCATCCCCGGCGAGCTCCTGCTGCTTCCAGTACGTGTACGCGGAGGAAGAAGAAGACCGATCGATCCCATGTTTTCTTTTCTTTTTTTCAGTCGCACGAACCGTTTTTTCGGCCCAGACCAGCATGCACAGCAGCGCAGCGGCCTGCTCACGGCCCAGCCGGGCGCAGCGCACGCGCAGCGCGCAGTCACGGCCCATTTGCGGCCCGATCTGTTTTTTTCGCGGAACTTTTTCCTTTTTCCCTGCTGGACAATTTTTAAACGTCCACAACTTCCAAACCGTAGCTCCGTTTTCGGCGATTCAAATTCCTAAATTCTTGTCTCGACACAACCTTTCCAGTGGTATGGATTCCACCTTGTTCCAAGATAGTTCCTGAGGTGCCCCTTATGTGGGTGCATTCTGGAGTTCCCGGAGAGCGGCTTTCGAACCCCGACGCCGCGAAACCACCCCGACCCTTCCAAGTCAAATGGATCCCCACCTTCAGGCAAGCTAACCCCTTGCTATAAACCGTCCAGCAATGTTTGTTTGTTGTTTTGCTTGTTGCCTGCCGAGTATTATATGTCTGTCTGCTTATTGTTATATTGTTTGTGCCTGTCTACTGTTATTATCACATGTCTGTTTGTTGTCCGTACTTTTACATGAGCATTGTATTGCTGCATATGACATGTTGCGTTTTAAATTATTGCACCTCTTTATATGCGTATCTGTGCAACACTCCCATTTCCGGGGCAATGGCAGGGTCTCCCGCCTCAGCCGAGGAAGTGGGGGAATTATTACAACTGTGCGTCTCGCTTTGCGGGGCTTTGTTTGGTTTTTCAACTTCTTCAACGCCGAGGTGAGGTGCGGACGAATGTCGGCTTATGATCCTCGGGGTTGGGGGCATTCGTGTTAGTTGCCTTTGTCCCACCATCAAATATGGTTGGCATATGCCATCCGGACAGCGATGCTGGGAGCTGACTTTTCCGCGGTTCTTTTGCCGAGATTGCTGACACCACGTCGAGGTAACCTTCGAGTGGAATGGATGCTCTCTCATTTTTATGAGTGCTTTTCGGTTATTCTTTACGATGACACTCACACTTCCGGGGCAATGGCAGGGTCTCCCGCCTCAGCCAAGAAAGTGGGGGAAATATTATGCTTTTATTGTAATATTTTATCACTAACCCCGAGTGACACCGGCCGGGTCTCCCGCCACCGTCACCCGGGTATTATTGTTATTATTGATCTGTTGTTTGTTCATGCAAGTTTTATGTTGTTATTGTTATGTGCTATGCTTGTGTTGCTTGTTGTTTGTTGAAACTGATACTTGCAGGTTGTTGTGTTTGTTTATCGTGATTGTTATGTTGGACTAACCCTGTTGTTTGGACTTGTGATGTTGAAACTTGAATAAATTAAAACAACCCTCCAAGCTTCGATAGGGTCAGTCCATAGTGCCACTAATCTGAACATTGAACGCACTGCCACTGTCGCTCACATGGGCGGGCCTTGGCCTACGTAACCTATCGAGCCTCCTTTGACGCCACCCTTTTGGCAAGTCTAGTCGGTTACCATAGTTGGTCGGGGCTAGTCTTGTGAAGGTTCCGGAGCTAGGCGTCGCTCATCTGTTGGGGACGTGCCGGATTCACTTCTGCATAAGGCATAGAGTTATGTCGGTGGCTATACAGGGAGTGTCTTGGTAGCGTGAACGGTCGGGTGAGTGTATCTTGCTGAGTTCGCCTTAAGGATGTTGTCCTAAAGTACCGGCTTAGTGTGGTGCACTTAGGTGGGTGGTATTTGCAACCTCTCGAGAGTGTCTAATCTGGATGTCCAGCCTTGTTCCAAGGATATGGAACAACAGTTCAGTATCGGTCACACTGTGTGTCCTCGTCGAGTCCGGAGGATTAAACATAAGTATTGTTTGAAGGAAAGATGAACAACCTGATTCACTAAATGAACAATAAGTTGATGCAGGGAATGTTACTTGAGACGTGATTGTGAACCAAGTTTAGGGATGGCGGTGTGATGCGTTGGGGAGCCTATAGTTAAGCCAGAGCCCACATCAACCGAGCATGCCCAGAGTGGAAAGATGAGGCCAGTGGCCTAGCAGTAATCACAGGTGATGTTGTGTATTATTTGGTACCCACTGGGTACACCCGTCTTCTCGTCACAGGTAAGCTCGTTGTATGATTGCCGGTGCACGATCCAACCCCACCTGGCTTGGACTCTGCACTGGTGAAACCCCATTGTTTGCCTATGCCATGTTTTGCTTGTCAATGCCATGCTACTTTTATGTCATGTATCTAGAATACACCTTGACATGTTGTAGGATTTTATTTCCAGTGTTTACATTGTTGCATGATTGTTGGATTGTTTGTGGTGAGGGGCGATACTTGCTGAGTGCATAATAATGTACTCACGGGCCTTGTGATTGTGGCCAGGTTTTGTCGAGGATTCATCTTCTACCTTAGCAAGGAGATGGAGCAAGAGCGTGCTAGGATCAGTAGCCCAGCCAGATGCCTGTGGAGTGGAGCCGCTCCAAGCCGTAGCCTCTCATATGTCTTCCGCTGCCAGTTAAAACTCTGTATCGTGCCATGCTGGGATTGATATTTCGTCATTCCTTGATGGCCTTGTAAACAATTTGTAGCACTGATGTGCCTGATTGTGTAATGATTCCCATTATGTTACACTGTTGTGACGTGCGGCCAGTTATCTTGGGATGGCGCACGGGACGACTGCCTCTCTGGTGATATGTGCCAGGGAGGGGTGTCACAGGAATGTTTCGAGTATGATTTTGTATATGAACTGAGTCGATCCTTTTGTCGACTGACACTTTGTCGTTATTCTATCTGGTGCACGACAGTGCTCCCGATGGGAGTAGCCCCCGAGATTATGCTGTATTGCTTGTAATGGAGGGTAATCTCAAAATCATTTTACCTTGAGCATCTCCAGTCGAATAATTTTTTTGATATGCTCCCGATGGGAGTAATATACCTCAGCCGAAGGAACGGTCGAGTGACCAATTTTGCCTTAGCATTGCTTTTACACACCCGAACCAAACAAGGCAGTCGAGTGACCGGTATGCGTTGGGCGGACTCGAATGGATTTCTGAATAGGGTGTGCAATGACGTCAGGGATGACGTTTGTGGCGACTGCGCTTCCTGACACGCGTGGCGTGCATTATGCTATGATAGATGGGACGTGACACGTCTGTGGGTCCACAATGCAGCCGTTTGGACTGGATTTGACCGTTCAGGCACGATTTCTCCAGGACTATGATGACGGTTCCTAGATTCCCGTGCGTAGTGGGTGGAGTGGCCGGTGACGGTTGCTCTCCACGGCTGCCACGTGTACGGCTGGATTTACCACTTTGCCCACGATCTCGCATCAACGGTGCGGATTCTTTTGCGTGGAGGTTAAAAGGTTGCGGCGGAGTAAATAATATTTTTACTTGCCATTTGTTCTCCGCCGACACTGCTTCTTCTTCCTCCTAGCTCATCGCCATAGCCCAACAGGCAAAACACTGCCACCCACCATCGCGATGACGAAGCCCTCGACCCGGAAGAGCAGGAGCGCCGCGAACGCGTCGGCAGACAGCGCCGCTGGAGCCGCTGCCAGCGGTTTGAAGAGGGACAAAGGCTCGTGGACCAAGACCACCTGCAGCAAGAGGATGCTCACCGGCCTTCGGAATGACGGGCTGGTTCCTGCGGACACCTCGCAGGTTCGCATCCCCGGCGCGAGATAATCCCGCGCCCAGGCCTCAATGAGCGGGTCTGTTTTGTGGATTTTGTGAACAGGGGATTCTCCTTCCCTGTTCATAACTTTCTTCGTGCACTGATGCACGTTTATGGAGTGCAATTGCACGATTTTACGCCCAATGGGCTTTTGCACATTGCGTGTTTCTTCGTTCTTTGCGAGTGCTTCTTGGGCGTTGCGCCCCACTTTGGGCTGTTTCGCCGCATCTTCAACGTCAAGCGCCAGCACAGTGCCAAAGGACCTGGTGGTTTTGGAGTACAGACTCGACCTGACGTCGAGTACTTCAAGATCAACTTTCTTGAGTCTGTGCAAGGATGGCGCCAAAAGTGGTTCTACATCAAGGATGTGACCATAGGCACCCAAGCGTTCGGGTTGCCTCCTTTTGACGCAGACGCCCTGGTGAAGATGAGGCCATCCTGGATCACCCAGCCGACCGAAGTCGAAGCCGAAGTGGCTGACATTCTGATGGAGAAGGTGCTAAAGCTTCAGACCACTGTTGGTCGGGAGGTTACAGGCATCCATTTGCTAGCCATTATGGCCAAGAGGCGAGTGCAGCCCCTCCGCGCCCGAGCGCATGCCATGTGGGCATATAGCGGGGTTTCTGATCCAACCCGCTCACGCGCGGTGGAGCTTTCTGACGCGGAAGCAGAGAAGTTGGTAAGAAGCCTTACCAAACTGACTGATGAAGAGCCTTGCGAGATGAACTCGCCTGTGACTCCTTATGAAACCAGCAACCCTCTACCAGAGGTAACAGTCGATAGTATATGTAAGTTTATATGTTATGCATGTGCGTTATTGATTCCTTTGCTGTTTCTGTGTGCAGGGACACAGAATGTATGAGTCGATGCCTCCTCTGCCAGAGAGCGGCCCAGTGCCAGACAATGAGCCACTCGAGGCGGGCTCTGATGATGAAGTGTGCTCACTCGCCACCGCACATACGCCAGACACCGATGAAGGCGATGCTGAGGTGCAAGCCAAGCAGAAGCGATCACGCGAGGAAGAAGACACTGCTGACTCAGAGGAGAAGGAGGGGAACGAGACGGAGTCGACGATGGCGCCACTCGATATCCCCCCGATTCGCTTGCTTCCCCCACGACCCCCGAAGAGATCACGCCCTAGCATGGGTGTTCTTGCACCTGGTCGAATGGTCGACCTTACTGAAGAGTAAGTAGTATGAGCATCCTCTTTTTGATAGTTTATGAACGTTGCCAAGTTATTTACTTAGCATGTGTGACACAGCGTGTCTTCGGATGAGGATTTGCCACCACCACTGCAGATGGAGAAGAGCAGCGCGGCGTCGACTGCGCGGAGTTTGCCACCAGAACAGCCGCCAACCACTGCGACTCCGGCTGCCGCGGACGCGGCCACACCATCTGAGCCTGAGGTTGCGGCTGACAAAGAGGAGGCAGCAGCGACAGGCGTTCCTGCGTCGACTTCCTTCTTCTTGAATCACGTAAGCTTGTGCTTTTGTACTATAGTTGAATCACCAGCGAGTGGTAAAGCTGTTCATAGACTCGATAACTCCGTTCTGAACTTTCACATATTGCACTATAGTCATTTGTCCAGGAGCTACTGAAGGCTGGCTCCAAATATGTACACATGGAGACGGAAGTCGCCACCCTGCAACAGCAACTCGAGGATGCGAAGAGTAAGCATCCTGTAATAAGAACTCGAATGTTTTTTATGTGAATATCTTTTGCAGCATGTTGAAGAAATGCTTTTGTGTTTCGCAGAGTCAGCGACTGCCGCTGCAGAAGAGATGGGTAAAGCCCACCGTCGAGTTGCTGATCTGGAGAAGAGGCTGAAAGCAGCCGAAGTTAGAGAAGACCAAGCAATTGGTCGACTCTCTGCTGCCAGCACCACTTTGACAGGTATGCAATTTTGCCTTTGCATTAGATATTTGAAGTTTTTGTACTATGCTGCTGATCATAGTGTTTGCATGCTATGCTAGATGTGATGGATGGTCCTACTGCTCCTGGCAAGCAAAACGTTGGCGCTTCACTTGATGAAAGTGTGGCTGTCGCAGAAGTTGCCAACAGTAGGGCAGGGAAGATGCTGACGAAGGCGGCGAGTGCTTTGGGCGCCCTTCACAGCAGCTTCTTCCCGGATGATGAGCTTCCATCGACGTTTGCAGAACTGGTGGAGCTGTTCAAGCCCGAAGGAACTGCCGTCGCCGATTTCTGTCGCGAGCAAATGGTAAGTGGTGCTCAGACTACTTTTCTCATGCTGCTCGCGCACGGAGTCGAGGCGGACTTTGACAAGGTCACGACGAAGTTCCCGAGGGGGCCTGGCGGCAAAACCGTCGGGTTAGGCACTTGGATGGAGGCTGCCCAAAAGTATTCTCAACAACTTGTATCAACTGTTGAAGACAGGGCAGCCAAGGTTCAGGCGAAGAAGGCTTCCTCCAAGAAGTCGATGACTAGCGAGTGATTCCTTCGTCGCCTAGTTTTAGGGACTTTTTATGATTTTGCTTTTGCTGTAAAAAACTTCAGACTTCGTATTTGTGCTTCATGAAATATGAACTTCAGCTATCGGGAGGCACAGCCCCCGAGCCTTTTGCTTGATCTCTTCTGTTTTCTTATGTTATGAGTTATTCTGGATGTAGACCCGAGCCTCTAGAACATCGACTGGTCCAGGTGCGAGCGGCTCCACTCAGTCACGTAGCGTGAATGATCAGAAAATCATCGACTTCCTTCAGCTCAAACTTTCCGAGGTGACAAGCGAGCTGAAGAAGACACAAGACGCATATGCGGAGTTGCAGTCGAGGCCATCTCCAATTACAGAGCGGGAGGCCTTTTTGCTTGAAGAATTGGAGAAAGTAAACTTACAGCTGGAATGTAAGCCTTTTGGAAGTTGATTTGTGGACTCGACACCAGGTCGACTGGGATAATAATTTTGCTTTATTTTTGCCATAGGTGTTTGCTTTGACCAGTCGAAGAAGGAGGCACGGCTACAGGACTGACTCGACGGTCAAGCGAGTAGCGCGGAGTATGCTGCCCACCCCTTTTGGTCGGACAGGGTGAGGAGTGCCATTTTGGTAAAGCTTCTGGATCGTGCGTGGCGAACTGCCATTCGACTGGAGAGCTGCAGGTTAGCTTTGTTTCGAGTCAACGAGGCTTTGTTTCCTTTGAATGAGCAGCCACAAGGCCTTGCTGCATTGCTGAAGAAATTTCGAAAGGGCAAGGCGATCAAGAAATTTGTGCGTGAGCAACTGATTAGCGGGGCTAACGTTGCTCTTGCCTTTGTGCGGTCGCACTTTCCGCACCTTGAATTGAAAAATATTGCGATGGGGCCTGCACCCGTACCAGGTGGTGGTCCTGTGCAAATGGAGGAGCACTCCCGAGAGACACGGGTGGACGCATTGGTCCTAATCCATCATGTGCTAAAGGAGGAGGAGAAGTGGACCCAGCCAAAGGATGAACCTGTAGATTAAGGTTGTATGTATATGGGTCAGCCCCCGAGTGTAATTTTGCCACTTTTGTATATTTTGTATGTGCGCAGCCCTCGAGTATATCGAGTGGGTTTTATGAAAAATACAGAGTATGGAACATAAATTGCACAGCCCCCGAGTGATCGAGTGAGGCTGTGAATTTTTGCAATGTTTGAAGCTGCAACTCATGATTTGAGCAACTGATTCATGTATGATTTTTATGACCCAGCCCCCGAGTATTCGAGTGCGGCTGTGAATTTTATGTTTGAAGGAGCGAAAGCTCATGCTTTGAAACAGCGTAGCCCCCGAGTATTCGGGTGAGGCTAAGTTTGTTCGAACAAGTTATGCGAGTAGTAAGCAGGGAGAAATATGAGGAATCATTGATTATATTCCATTTTTTAATGTTAAGCTGCAGGCCGCCTCATTAAAAACCTTCCAGTCCCCGTAGGTACCCTGGTAAGGAAAAGAGCGCGTCTGAAACCTGCAGCCATCCGACATATGTGCCTTTTACATTATGCGACTGAAAAATCTAAGCATAGAAACGGCGCAGCTGCGCAACGTTCCAAGGATTATGCGAGAGTTCGCCTGTCTTCGCGTGCTTCAGTCTGTATGCTCCACCACCAATGACCTCAGTGATGATGAAAGGTCCTTCCCATGGAGAAACAAGTTTGTGCACCTTCTTTTGCTTCAGTTGAAGTACCAAGTCGCCAACCTCGAAGGATCTGGTACGCAGTCGACGGCTGTGATAGTTGCGGAGGTCTTGCTGATAGACAGATGTGCGTGCTAGCGCCGTGTTGCGTGCTTCTTCGAGCAAGTCGACTGCATCTTCGAGTGCTTCATCTGCATCTTCTTCGTTATATGCTTCGACTCTTGGTGCATTGAATCTTACGTCTGATGGCAGGATTGGCTCTGCGCCGTAGACCATGAAAAATGGGGTGAATTGTGTTGAGGCATTGGGAGTTGTGCGTAAGCTCCATAGCATAGATGGAAGTTCTTCGACCCAAGCACCCGCGGCCCTTTTGAGTGGCACCAGGAGGCGTTTCTTGATTCCACTCGTCACGAGCCCATTGGCTTTTTCGACTTGGCCATTGGACTGCGGGTGTGCCACGGATGCATAGTTGAGCGTGATATCTTGCTCTTTGTAGAAAGTTCGAAACTCTTCAGCCGTGAAGTTTGTACCGTTATCAGTGATGATACTGCTTGGCACGCCGAAGCGGTATATGATGGATTTTATGAAATTGACTGCTGTAGTGGCAGTCAAACTTGTGATAGGGACTGCTTCGATCCACTTGGTGAACTTGTCGACCGCCACCAGAAGGTGAGTATGCCCTCCATGGGAGGATTTTTTGAGTGGCCCGACCATATCGAGCCCCCATTGGGCGAAGGGCCAGGCCAATGGTATTGTCTTCAACGCCGATGCGGGTGCGTGTGGCTTTGCAGCGAATTTTTGACAGCCGATGCACCTTTTGACTATGTCCTCCGCGTCTTTGAGTGCTGTGGGCCAGTAGAAGCCTGCGCGAAAGGCTTTGGCTACGAGTGATCGACTGCTGGCATGATGCCCACAGGTACCTGCATGAATATCACGAAGGATACACTGCGTTTGTACAGTTCGCCGTTGATGACAGTGTATGCTTTAGATCGTCGAGTGACGCGTCTTGACTCTGTTATGTCTTCAGGTACCTCGCCGCGGAGTATGTATGCGAGGAAAGGTTGAGTCCAAGTTGGCTCGATGAGGAGTACCTCGACTGGCGGGTCCTCTGTGCTAGGTGCTTTGCTCTTGGCTGGTGCGGCTGATGTAGGAGATGTTCGTTTTTTCTTGATGGACCTGTGCTCGATGCGCTCGAAGAAGACACCAGGTGGAACTGGTGCTTTGGTCGCGCCAATGTTGGCTAGATTATCTGCTTCTTCATTGCTCTCACGCCCTATGTGCCGCAACTCGCAGCCTTCGAAGCTGCCCTCCATTAAGTTGTATAGGTCACGGTAGGCGATCATGTTATCTGCGATTGCATCACAGGCCTTCATTGTTTGCTGCACCACAAGGTTCGAGTCACCATAGATCATCAGTCGAGTGCACCCGAGGGCTTTGGCCATCCGCATGCCATGGATCAGGGCCTCGTATTCAGCTTCGTTATTGGATGGTAACTCGAATTCCATCTGCAGGATATAGCGAAGCTTGTCACCTTTTGGTGATATGAGGATGACACCTACGCCTGCGCCTTCGTTCTTCTTTGAGCCGTCGAAGTACATAGTCCATGAGTTGGACACATCTGGTGCTCCTGGCAACTGAGCTTCAATCCACTCGGTATGGAAGTCAGGTAAGACTTGTGCTTTGATGGCCTTCGGGTAATCATACTTGATATCTCGTGGTGCTAGCTCGATGAGCCATTTGGCGACTCGCCCAGTTGCGTTGGGTTTGTGAGGATGTCCCGATCCCTGAGGTGCTGATTACAGTGATCGGGTGCTCTGCGAAGTAGTGCGTCAGCTTCCTTGAGGACATGAACACGGCGTAGGCCAGCTTTTGATAGTGCGGGAACCGCTGCTTTGATATAGAGAGCACTTCACTCAAGTAATAGACTGGACGTTGTATGCTTTGGGCGTGTCCCTCCTCCCTGCGTTCGACCACCAGTACGGTGCTCACCACCCTGTTAGTTGCGGAGACATATAGGTATAGTGGCTCGCGTTCTCTTGGTGCGACGAGGATTGGAGGGCTTGTGAGGACTCGCTTGAGGTCCGTGAAAGCTGCTTCGGCTTCTGGCGTCCACTCGAATTTATCTGCTTTCTTCATCAGTCGATAGAACGGGAGCGCTTTTTCGCCTAGCTTGCTGATGAATCGACTGAGTGCTGCCACTCGACCCGCTAACTTTTGCACATCATGGAGCTTTGAAGGCCTTTGCATCGTCAAGATGGCCTGTATTTTCTCCGGGTCTGCCTCGATTCCTCGAGCTGAGACTAGATACCCCAAGAGCTGCCCGGCTGGAACGCCGAACGTGCACTTCTTCGGGTTGAGCTTGATGTGGAAGCGTTTGAGGTTTGTCATCTTCGGTAGTGTATTTTCCTCCCTTGTTGTGATGACAATGTCATCTACGTAGACCTGGACGTTTCGCCCAATTTGCTTCTTGAGGCAGTCTTGCATCATGCGCTGGTAGGTTGCGCCTGCGTTTTTGAGCCCGAAAGGCATTGTGTGTAGCAGTAGACCCCGAGTGGGGTTATGAACGCCGTTTTCTCTTCATCCTCTTCCTTCATCCTTATCTGGTGGTAACCCGAGTAAGCATCCAGGAAGGACAAGCGAGCGCACCCGGCGGTGGAGTCGACGATCTGGTCGATTCGAGGTAGTGGAAAGTGATCCTTTGGACATCATTTATTGAGTGCTGTGAAATCTACGCACATCCGAAGGATATCTGTGTGCTTCTTCTCTACGAGTACGGGGTTGGCCACCCATTGTGATTTCTTGATTTCTCTGATGAAACCTGCTGCGAGTAGTCTGTCGACTTCGGCTTCGACTGCGGTTCTTTTGGGCCGGATATGCGGCGCATTGTTTGCTTGACTGGTTTAGCATCTGGAAATAATTGGAGAGAGTGCTCGGCGAATTCCCTGGGAATACCTGGCATGTCGGCTGGACACCACGCAAATATATCCCAGTTCTCACGGAGGAATTCGACGAGCGCGCTTTCCTATGCGATAGGCAGACTCGACGAGACATTGACTGTCTTGGTCGGGTCAGTCGGGTGCACCTGATGCGATCTTGTGTCATTGGTGGCATTGAATGCTCTGTCGACTGCCACCTTTTTGTGCTCCGGCATAAGTGTTCGATCGTTGGAGACCGCTAGATCGCGAGTGTTGCTTCCATGCCGAACATCTCAGAGATTTTGCTAAACTCTCGGTCGCAAGAGTCAGACTTTTGGAAGTTTCCCTTGACTGTGATTACTCCTTTTGGTCCAGGCATCTTTAATGGAGGTATGCGTAGTGTGGCACCGCCATGAATCGAGCGAACGTCGGGCGTCCAAGTATGGCATGGTATTGTGACTTCCAGTCGACAACTTCGAACTCAATCGACTCTGTCCTGAAGTGGTTCTTGTCCCCGAACGTTACGTCGAGTTGTATGGTGCCTTCTGGGCTTATTGCTTTGCCTGGGACGATACCGTGAAAGGTATTTGAAGATCTTGGCAGGTTTTCGACTGACCTGTTCATTTTGCGGAGCGTATCTGCGAAGATGATGTTTATGCCGCTGCCACCATCCATGAAGACCTTGGACATGGCGTAGCCTCCAATTTGTGCGTCGAGTACCAGAGCAGAGTGCCCTGGACGAACGACACCGATGGGGGTGGTCCTCTCTGCTGAAGCTTATTGCAGTTTCGGATCCCTTCAAGAATTCAGTTACGGCAGGAGGTGACATGACCGCCATGTTTACTTGTCGAGTGCGAAGTTTTTGCTCCCTGTTGGAAGGGCGACCTTTCTGTATCATGTACATCTGCCCTTGGGGCGGAGGGTACTGAGGTTCGTCCACCCGAGGTACTTGTTGTATGGCACCCGCGATGTTGCCGCCTGCTGCAGGCTGTGGTGGTGGTGGTGCCATCAGAACGGTACATTGGCTGGCTGCGGCGCAGCTACGGGTGCGGGTGTGGCTGCTGCCTTTCTGAGATTTATGTAATCAGTCGCCATTTGGTCGAATTCTCTGCAGTTTCTCATCGAGTGATTGGAGCGCAGTTTTCCGTCTTCCCCCTTGTACAGGTGGAATCTGCAATCAGCATCCATTTTTTCTTCGAATGATCGCTCGGATTGTGCGCCGGATCGTGACTTGCGCCAGTCTTTCCTCTTGTAGCTATCACTGCGTTGGCCGCGGTCTCGACTGTCCCGGCGATCATCTCGACTGTCCCGTCGATCTTCTGACCGCCGGTCGCTTCTGTCTTGGTCGTTGCGGGGTGTGGAGAACCCAGCCGCCATGAATTCGGGTCTGTCGTCGTCGTAGTGACGTTTTGAACGCTTGCGCCTTCGGTCGTCTCTGTATGAGTCTCTGCGGCTTCGACTGCTAGTTTCATGATTGTCACGGGGTGAGGACCCGCTGTGGTGCGCGCCATGTCTTCTCCGTCTGCCCACTCAGTCGCGATCTTAAGAGGTTAGCCACAGAGGTTGGCTTTTGGCGACCAAGTGCTTCTTTGAAGTCCCGCCTGGCGAGGCCCATGATGAAAGCATCCATGGCCATATCTTCTGAAATTACTCCAACTGAGTTGCGTATCTCAGTCCATCGTCTGATGTATGACCTCAACGTTTCGTCTGACCGTTGAACGCAAGCTCGCAGCTCCTCGAACGTTTTTGGGCGCTCACATAGAGGCTCGAAGTTTTTGATGAAGTCAGTGCGGAAGTGATCCCACGAGTCGTATGTTGATGGAGGTAGGGCCTTGAGCCAGTCGCGGGCTGTGCCTTCGAGCATGAGTCGTATGTATTGCATGGCTGTGATTTTGTGCCTCGCTGGCACGCGACAGCCAGCCTGTAGTCTTCCAGCCACCCTGAAGGTTCCTGTCGACCCGTGTACTTGGGCTGTTCAGATGTAAGTTTGAACCCTTTGGGCATCCGTGTCTCGCGGACGCGTCGAGTGAAGCACAGAGCTCCGTGTGGCTCAGGCTCTCGATCAGAGTATGAGTCGCTACTGTAAGATCTGCGTGATCTGCTCCTGGACCTGCGCCGACGTGAGCCGCTTCTTTCCTTCGAGTGGTGGCGGCGACCACTGCGATTATGCTCTTCATGACGCGTGTCAACTATGGCACGATCTCGACTCCCTCCTGGAGTTTTTGGGATTTGGCGTATGGCCTTCGCCGCTAAGGCGAGTGATTTGATCTGTTGGCGATGTAGTTTTGCATTGGGGTCATCAGCTGGAGGCTTGATTGCCTCTAGGTATGCTGCAGCGGTAAAGAGAGCACCCGCAGCTGTTTTGGGTACTGGCACTCCCTCCTCGTCGTATGTCATGAAAGAGTTGCCTAGGTTGCGGGTGAGTGCCCCTCTCATCTGGCGCGAGGTGTGACAGCCTTGATCTGGGTCTTGTGTCTGCTCGCCCGGTGGAGCTCAGGGAGAGCTGTCTTCTTCGCGCACTCGACAAGCTAGCTTGCTTTTTACGTTCTTCGAGTGTTGCTCTGATCTCTGCAGTCGAAGTGATTCCTGCCAGTTGAAGTACTGGAAGGTCAACATCTCCTCCCGTGTTGCGTCTGCTGGCATCATTGTGCACTCCTTGATGACTTTATCTGCTTTTGCTGCCATCTCAGCAGTAATTGTGAGATTTGTGACTCCATCCGGCATAGTAACCGTGCACGGAAACTCTGTAGGCCTGCGACTGGCCGCAGCATCAGATGATTCTGCGGCGAAGGCAACGTAGACCTGCTGGGGTATCACCCGAGGGTATGTGTATGTGTTTTCGAGTCCTGTCATGGACTCGACGTCGTCATCAAGGCTCATGTCGGAGTCGATATGCCCATCGAGTGGTCCGTCTGGACGGATCTCGCTGTCGATGCCTTCATCGCCTATGCTCATCTCTGCGTCGGTGAAGTTGTTATGAATCTCGAAGTCGAGGTTGTTGTTGGTGCAGATCTCGGAGTCGACGTAGTTGTCGATATGAGTTTCGGGCTCGTCGAAGTCGCTGAGGGAGATCCCGCAGTCGAAACTATCCTCGAGTGGGAGATCGAGCTCGGGATCGTTTGTGCGGTATGCTGATTCGGCCTCCTCGCCTTGGAGTTCTTCAATGAGCTCGTTGATCTCTCGAGTCGACATGGTTGTTGCAGACGAGCAAGCTTGGAGGATCGACGATGGTATGGACGCAGTTGATGGATCCGCAGTCGAAGGAGCCGCAACCGATGGAGCCTCGGGTGCGGAAGTCGCGAGTTGGCGTGGATCTGTCAAGTCCTGCACACCAAGCTTGTTGACGAAAAAATTGAACGAACCAACGGTTAAACCCAAACCTGACTCGAGATCGGAGAAGGCTCCTGGAATTCTGGCGAGTGTGGCTCGAAATCCATCAGAGGATCTGATGTGCTTTTTGCAGGTGAAGCTGGCGTGCTGCCGTTTGTCGAGTGAGTCGGCGAGTTGCCGTGTGCCACCCGAGTCGGCGAGTTCTGGTTTGTTGATGCAGCCGGCGAGTTGCCGTTTGTAGATCCGATCGGCGAGTCGCCGTTTTCCGATGGAACCGAAGAAACCGTGAGTCCAGCACTATTCTTTCCCACAGACGGCGCCAATTGACGAGGGGTTAACTCATCAAATCCCATGGTTAGGACCTAGGGTTGAGATTATGGGGAGAGAACGTGGTAGTACTGGTAGTTTCGTCGGCTGACAAGTAGAGGCAAAGATTTACCCAGGTTCAGGCCCCTCGGGTGGAGGTAAAGACCCTACTTCCTGCTTGTCTGGTATTGATTGTGTGAGATTATGCGGTTACAAGGAGTGCTCCGGCGAGATATCGATCTTGCTAGAGCTTTTGGTGGTTCGAGTATGGCTTGGTCCTAGATCGGCACCCCTCCCAGCCTTTAAATAGGCTGGGTCTCGGGAGTTCATAACCGACCTAGTTTACACGTAAGGAAAGCCTAAACCGACTATGCCTATGACTAATCTTGGAGGGTACTCCATCTTCTTGGGCCTCTGGTCTTGGGCTTCGAATAGGCTCTCCGCTATTGGGCCTTAGTCGCCACGTGCACCAGGTACCCTCACAGTAGGGTACCCGAGATGTATACCATTGTCAGACGCTTTATACTTTATCTTTAGCATGTTTTACGTGGCTGCTAGGGCTTTCATACAAGAACCGTTTCTTACCTACGAACACAACCACAACAGCGATAAGACAATTGTCTCTATTACACCCCTTTCGGGCCCTCCATTGTAAATGCAATATCAACTATTGTAGGAGATACAGACACCCGCTAGCCACATATACGGTACAAGTCGTATGTTAAGTGTGGCACCAGTCTTGCGTATGAGTACGCGCAAAGTCGGTCCGGGCCGCTTCATCCAACAATACCGTGATATAAACAAGTACACGCGAGAGGGTAACAAATGGAGAATTGATGCCCACATTCAACATGTGTTCTAACCGTACAGATATATCTACGCATAGATCGGCTCTGATACCACTGTTGGGGATCGTGGACAGAAAACAAAAAATTTCCTACCGACGATAACCATAAATTAGCCAAGATCTAACTATGCAGATATACTATACGGAGGAGGACGGAGTACATACCCTTGTAGACTGAAAGCGGGATTACGTTCCCGCACAAACGTTGCCGATGAAGCCGACGAAGCCGACCTCAAGGTCGTGTAGAGGAAGTAGACGTACTCCCAGCGCCACCCGTGTAGCGCCTCGTAGTTCCACACACGTACGGTGTAGATGACGACCTCCGGGCTCCAGATCCAGCAGAGCAGCGGAAGCGGAAGATTGGATCTAGCAGCACGGCGGTGTGCGTATAGTAGAGAGACTTCCCTCCCCGTACGCAGCTCCAGAAACGGAACCATGCTCAAGGTAGGAGAGAAGAAGAGGGGAAAATGTGAATTTCCAAGGCATGGGGGTCCCCTATTTAAAGGAGGAGGAGGGAGGCCACCTCCCTTGGCTAGGCCATGTGGGACTAAACCCCACATGGCCACCCGCCGGCCAAGGGAACCGCCGTCCACCTAGGTGGGCCCCATTCGGCCCACCTAGGGCGGCTGGCCCTCCTCCCCTTTTTTTCCTTTTTCCTTTTTGGGATTTTTCCCTAATTGGTCTCTAAGGCCCATTTAGATTTAATGCCTTAAAAAAATTAGAATTTAATTAAATAAAAAAATTAATCATTAATAACACTTATTAATATTAAATACATATTATTTAATGCATTCGCGCTCCGAAACATATTTCGTTGCCTCCGATCAACATCGGACAAGTCCCGGAACACTTCCGGAGTTCCCAGTTTCTTTCTCTCTTATATCCAATCTAATCGTCACCTACCCTTAAGTGTGTTGCCCTACGGTTCGGGATCACACAGACATGAACGAGACACGCTCTCCGATCAATGACTAACAACGGGGTCTGGATACCCATGGTAGTCCCTGTGCGTCCACGAAAGTCTTTTATCGTTCGAACCTTTAGACGTCCAGTCTCAACCTTTTGCCTGGCGATACTTAGATTGTTCGAGCATCATTCTCCGGTATCACGATTACCGAGCATGATCTCATCATCGACAAATCTATCTTTACTCGTATGTGATATTACATCCCCGTGACCTAGGCACATGCTTGCAAGCTCATTGACGTAATCTCACCGAGTGAGCCCAGAGTATTTATCCTGCTATGTGGATTGGCAAATCCTGCTCTTGAGCACTCGCCTCCACTGCTTCCTTCGGATACCCGAAAGTGTCACCTTTATTGTCACGTTATATAAGACATGTCGTTTGATGCAATCATGGTACCTTCCGAAGCAACGATTTGATATGACCTCACAGTCGAAGGTATGAGCACTACGTTTCTATATCTTTTGGGTATGTCCACCACGTCATTCACCCAATGACATGACTCTGTTGTCAACCGACGTAATTATCCATGATCAGGAAACCTTGATCATCTGTTGCCCAACGGACTAGTTTAAATAGAGGCTACTAGGGACCTGATTGTTTATATACCACACGTGTATTAATGTTTCCGCGTAATACAGTTCTAGCACGGTATAAAAACATATTATGAACAAATTGAGATATGACAAATAAAATCACTTTATTAATTGCCTCTAGGGCATATCTCCAACAGTTTATCAGGAGGCAGTGTCATATGGCTTTTACCAATATCAGGGTTCCGATTAACCAGGTTGGTCAGTTGGAGCACCCTTAATATTTCATAGGAGTTTTAAGTATCCACATAAGAAAGTCACCGATCCTTCTATTGCTAGAAGTGGCTTATCATGAGTAGCTTCGTTCCAAGCATGCCAAGCTCTCCAAGAAACCAGAAGCTGATTTTTTTTACTAAGACTGTGAGGCAACAGCCCCACAGCAATTTATTCCAATTATAAAAAGTTATGTACAACCATCTAAGAAATATATACAACCTACCTATGTATTTATAAATTTACAATAAGCTACCTATCCAGGCCATAAGGGCATCATAATGCTTTGCTTTTATCCTATGTCCAAGCATAGAGATATCATGCACAAAGCTTCCTTTCCAACCAGCAAAAGAGAGTCTTCTGTTTCTAAATATCTTCCCATTTCTCTGTTTCCATATGTTCCAGCAGGCCAAAATCACTACTTCCATGAAGAAAGATTTTCCAAACTCAGCTCTACCGAAAACAACAGCCTGTTGCACCTCCTGACTTTATGTCCAATCAATTTGTAAATAGTTCCAAATCCTCTGACTGAAATTGCACTCAAAAAATAGGTGCAACCTATGCTCATTCTATCTAGATGGACATAACACACAGTGGGTATCCTCTGTCACTTTCCAGTTCCTCCTCTGCAACAAGTTTCTTCTATTGGGTCTATTATTAAGAAGTAGCCAGGCAAAAAAAATTGTTCTCGGCGCACAACGGGATTTCCAAATTCACTTGGACAAAACCATCACTGAAATATTAGAATGAATATGAGTGTAATACTTTGCTGAGGTATACTTTGGCCCCCAAACATAGGTCCATCAATCTTTATCTAGTGAAAGTGGGGAGGACCTCATCACAACAGACACCTGTTTCGGTTCTTCAAAAGCTTGAACCGACAGAGGCAGATGAAAACTTGTAGACATTTCAGTCTGATCATAAACCTCGTCAGCTGGCGTTAATGGATTTAGGACATAGGAAAATAATCTCGGAAACCTATCTGCCAGAGGTTGTGTTGACCCATCAAAAACCCATTTATCAGTCCAAAACAGAAACGACCTACTATCACCAGGTTTTACCATAGACACTCATCTATATGCATCCACCAATTTCATTATATCTCGCCACCAAAAGGAGCCACATAAGTTTTGAGCTTGAGGAACCCCTTCCTGATAATGCGAGTGCCACACCAGTTTAACCCAGGGAACATCTGCAACATTATAGAATTTATCAAGTTGTTTCTGTAATAGAGCCTCATTTTTCTTCTTGAAGTTTACTATTTCGACTCCACCACTAGCTTTGAATTTACAGAGCATAGGCCAGTCTGCCAATGATATAGAGAGAAGAAACATTGGGCTGTGTGAGGCAGCACAACACCAAAAACTATCTGTTTACATTGGTGTTCCTGTGTGAGTTCAGTAGCAGTCTATCTCCCGGTCGGCGGCCGGTATTGGCAGCATGACATCTCTTCCCAGTATTTCAATCTTAGTTGTTGCTCGGTAAGTGAGTTTGACCCATCTGAGGGATCTTCATCTAACCTGTTCGGCAGTGCCGCCTCATAGTCTGAAAATTAATCAAGTGTTTGAAAGTGTGTGCCAGTTCTCGAAAAGCTCTGCAAAATTCATACAAACGCAGCGAAAATTGGAAGTTGATGTGACCTGCGGAGTATGCAGTGACGGCTGCAAGCTAAGCAGGACTTTTCCATGCAGGACTCTATAACAGCTCACTTGTCGAAAATATGGCATGTGACACAATTTGGTATATATTGGAACCGCTTCATCAGTGAAAACATGACTCCACATCAAGAATTCCACGAACAATGCAGGGAACTTTGACTAGGACTAGCAAATAAGTAACACTAGACCTTCTGACTGTAAGTTGAACTAGTCATCCACATCTTTGTGACGCAACAAGGCTGATCATTCCTGGTTTACATTTTGACCATGCATAGCAATTCCTCGACATGTACATTCTACGTGTGTGCTCTTGATTTCAATTCTTAAGATGAACATTGATTGATTTCCTACTACTTTTTAGTGATTTGCTATCTACTTTGGAGTGCAACTCAATTTGAATTAGCATAAAGTAAACCATTTAACCTTTTGATCGCGATGGGACATGGACCGAAAGGAGAGGAGACAACACATCGATTCATTACTAAAATAGATGAACCACGATGTGTGTTAGGAACACACTGCATGCGCTAAACCGTGAACTCGGTTGTTTAGTAGATTTTATAATGTAGCAAAAGCTGACCTCCTAGCAAATCAAAGGAAAACAAATGATGATTGTTCCCAGCTTACTTCTCAAAACGTGTAATAATCCCTCATACATGTATATTCTAAGTGTGCTCTTCTCCACAGGATCAGGATGTACACTTGAATACTGAAAATAAACCGTCAGGATTGTCAACACTTAAGTTCAGAAGAAAAACGGCAAAGATGCTCCACGCTTAAATTCTGAAGATTAACATGATAAGGGCATGTACAATGGTAGAGAATGCAAGTCCTCTCTTAGCATTCCACGTCATTTAGAGAAGGCAAATACTAGTCGTACAATGCGTTATCTCTTATTGTCATCTCTAGCAATTAATGAAAATTGATTAAAAATAAATTAAGGGAAGTCATATTGTACAAATGGAGAAAATAACCTTCTCTTAATTTTAAGAGATCATCCCTTTGCTAAAGGAAGACAACCCCCTCTCTCTTTGTTCTCTCTCCACCAACTAAGCAAAAATCCTACGTGACATCTCTAAGAGAAGGTTGACGTCATCCCATTGTACATGCCCTAAGCAACATGTTGGTACTGTTTCTCCTCGTATTCCTGATACTACATGAATCTGCGACAAACAAACAAAAAACAGAGGCGAACAATATTCGCAATGGGATAAAAGCAAACAATTCTTTTGGTTCCTCAGATTCAGCACAAATCGTGAGGAGGTCTCGGTTTTAAGAGGAAAAAGGCAAAATCGACAAGGGTTCCTTTTTATTTTACTAGCCAGGCTCAACACAAAGCAACTATCCTACGCATCAGACACTTCTCTGCTTCATGGGAATTAATATGGATTCCGAATCTCAAAGTTTCCTTCAAAGATCTGGAAGATCTGAAGCAATATAGCATGACAACAACGAATAGATCACCAAATCACGCTCAGAAGACGGTCATATTTTCAACATGTAAGGGTTCACGACAACATCTAGATTCTCGCACTCAAGGGATTAAGGCAAGGGGATCCGTTGTCTCCTCTGTTGTTTAATCTAGTTGTTGATATGTTGGCGATCTTAATTTCTCATGCGAAAGAGGATGGTCAAGTGGGAGGTTTAGTGCCGCATTTAGTAGAAGGAGGGGTTTCAATCCTCCAATATGCAGATGACACTATTCTTCTTTTGGAACATGACCTTGCGAAGGCGGTGAATATGAAACTGATTTTAGCTTTGTTTGAACAACTTTCGGGATTGAAAATTAACTTTCACAAGAGCGAGCTGTATTGTTTTGGGAAAGCTAAAGATGATCAGGACGAATATAGGCGTATTTTTGGGTGCGAGCTCGGTGCGTTACCTTTTAGGTATTTGGGCATACCCATCCATTATAGAAAATTATTAAATAAAGAGTGGAAAACAGTTGAGGACCGTTTCGAAAAGAAATTGGCAGCTTGGGTGGCTAAGATGTTGTCATACGGAGACCGTCTAGTGCTTATTAATTCAGTTTTAACAAGTTTGCCAATGTTCTTATTATCCTTTTTTGAAATCCCTAAGGGGGTTCGAAAAAGGTTAGATTATTATCGTTCTCGATTTTTTTGGCAAAGTGATCAACATAAGCGAAAGTATAGGTTAACAAAATGGAACTTGGTTTGTAGACCGAAGGACCAAGGTGGTTTGGGCATTTCGGTTCTAGATATTAAAAACAAATGCTTGCTCAGCAAATGGGTATACAAACTTTTGAATGAAGAGGGGGTTTGGAAAGAAATACTAGTGAACAAGTACTTAGGGAATAAAACGTTATCCCAAGTGCAGGTCAAACCATTGGACTCACCCTTTTGGAAAGGAATTATGAAAGTAAAGGATGAGTTCTTCCAGCGTGGAAGATTTGAGATTGGTAATGGGGAGCAGATTCAGTTTTGGGAGGATAAATGGTTAGGTCATACTTCTTTACAATACGAATACCCGTCTTTGTATGCTATTGCCTCCAATAAACATAGTACGGTTCATGATGTTATTGGGGAAGTCCCTATTAATCTACCTTTCCGACGGGTATTAGTAGGACAGAATAGAACGAGTTGGTTCAATCTTATAGAGAGACTAATGCGGGTCACTCTCATAGATGAAGATGATAAATTTAAATTGACTCTCACTCCTAATGGCACTTTTACGGTACGGTCATATTATGAGGACCTACTAAATGGCCATACTAGATATTTGCGTAAGTATCTATGGAAGTTGAAGATCCCATTAAAAATTAAAAAAATTCTATGGTTTCTTAACCGAAAAAAAATTCTAACAAAAGACAATTTACTTAAAAGACGGTGGGTAGGATGTAAGAAGTGTGTATTTTGTGATGAAAATGAATCTGTTGAGCACTTATTCATTAAGTGTTCGTTTGCTAGAAACATTTGGCGTTTAGTTCACTTTACCTTTAATGTGTATCCACCTACAAGTATTGCGAACTTGTTTGGTACCTGGTTGAATGGGATAGACAAAGTTACAAAAGCACGCATACGGATTGGTGTTGCGGCCATTTTGTGGGCTATTTGGAATTGTAGAAATGACATTGTTTTTAACAACAAGAGTTCAACTCATTATTTGCAGGTTATTCACAAGGCGTGCTCTTGGATCCACTCATGGTCATTCCTGCTCCCCGCGGATCAGCGTGGACTTATGGATGCCGGATGTACCCGTTTGCTGACAATCGTGCGGGCTATCTTCAGCCAGTCTTGGTGGCGTCATTCTAAAAGGATAAATGTTTAGTAAATGTTTGTTTGAGTGGCTGATCTTTGTAGCCACCCTAAGTGATCCATGAATTGTGAACTTGTACTCTTGAATGGTTAATAATTACGGATGGCTGTGTGCATCTCTTGGATGCAGAGACCGGGGATCCGCACCACTTTATCTAAAAATCTAGATTCTCGCAACACAACAAACGAAGTAGAGCAGATTACGAATACACAGATAACTCCTGGCGATAACTCCTGGCGTTCCAGGTACTACATGAATCTGCGACAAAAAGCAAACAATATTCGCAATGGGAAACAATTCTTCGATTCAGCACGAATCGTGAAGAGGTCTCTCGGTTTCAAGAGGAAAAGGCAAAATCGACAAGGGCTCCTTGTTTTTTTACTAGCCAGGCTCAACAAAAAGCAACTATGCTACGGATCAAACACTTATCTGCTTCATGGGAATTAATAGGGATTCTAATGCAAAGTGAATCACAAGGTTTCTTTCAACGGACTGGAAGATCTGTAGCAATATAGCATGACAACAGCCAATATATCACCAAATCACCCTCAAAAGACAGTCATATTTCCAGCATCAAGGAGTTCACAACAACATCTAGATCAAATGTCGCAACACATAACAAACGAAGTAGAGCAGATTACGAATACACAGATAACTAGCTACGGGTAAAAAGCCGGCCAGCTGGTGTTGATGCAGATCGGCACGGCGCGGTGTGTCGATTGGTCGCTCATGCTCAGTCGAAGAGGCTGAACATGTCCAGGTCCTCCTCCTCCTCTTCTTCCTTCTCCTCGACCTTGTCCTTCTTCTCCTCGGCGGCATCGACGGCGGCGGCAGTGGTCACACCCATGGAAGCGGCGCCGCCATGGGGCGCGAAGGCGAACTTCTCCCTGCCGGCGGCGAGGAGCTCCGCCAGGTCCTTGCCCTCCACCTCCTTGAAGAGCATCTCGAGCTTCTCCTCCTCCACCTCGGCGCCGACGGAGCCGAGGATGGCGCGGACGTCGTCCTTGGTCGGGCCCGGGTTCCCGCCGAGGGTGGCGAGCAGGTACGCCGCGACGAACCTCATCTCGATCGACCGGAGCAAAGGCGGCGGGCTGCGACTGCTTTGGTGGATTCGGTGGATTGGTGGCCGTGGTGGTGGCTTGGTGTGCGGGAGGCGGTATATATAGGGAGGTGGAGTTTCTTACGCGCTGCGAAACCGATGGCGAAAGGACTTTTTTTTGAAACAACCGTATCTGGATTAATAAGCAACAGAGTACACCGGCTACATCCAGAGACAGTCCAGCTGTCCCCCTTTTACAGAAAACACCCCAAGGAAAAAGAAAAACACGCACACGTCCCTGGGAGCTTCAGCATCTCCAATTCCGCCGCCGTCCTTGATCTCGCCATCGCAGCACCAGAGGAAGACGAAAAGGAACAAGGAAGCCGCTGAGTCACCTGTACAAGCCGATTGGGAACTCAATCCCGTTGAAGTCGCCACATTAGCCACTCGCCGATCACGGCAAGATCTTGGCGTCGAAGATGGAGCATCGGCGGGGGGCACGCCCCGACCTGAGCAGGATGTCGAGCCGGCTTCGCCACCGAAGACCAACCTCACAGCTCGCAAGAACACCATGAAAGGGGAACAGGAAAAAGCTGCAAGAAGCAGCAAGACCCACTTCACCGATGTAGAGGAAAAACAGCAACTCCTCTTCCGCTCCTCGCCACCACGGCCGGCCAGGGGAAGATTCCACCGCCGCATCCCTCGATCCGCAGAGCAGGCGATACTGATATGTGCATTTTATATCATCATTTATACAACTTTTAGTATCATATTAGAATGTTATTTGCATTGTTATATCATTGTTTTTGCATGTTTTAGATGATTTATGGGACTTTCATACAAAGTCCCTATTTTTGGTATTTAATTTCTGGGAGGCAGAAAACCTCCTTTTCTTGTTTTTAATGTTTCAGGAGCTACAGGACTCAAATAATAAAAGGGAAAATACACAGCTGGTTTTTCGTCGAGAGAAAGGCAGAGGGAAGAAGACCGAAGAGAGGAGAGCCACGAGGCCCAAAAGGGGCCGCGTGGGACCCACTAAGTGGGGCCTCGGGCACCTCCTCGCCTGGGTTTTTTATCGACGCCTTCGTCCTCCCCGAAAAGTTACGCCCTAATTTTTCCAAGTCCATCCGAGGCCGCGGCAGCGGCGAAACTCCTAATTCCCTCCGAGGGGGATCAGATCCTGCTGCTCCGGAGCTCCGGAGAAGGGGAAAATCATCATTATCGTCATCACCTCTCCTCCTTGGCGTGGGAGGAGGCCTCTACATCATCACCATCACCAAGACCAGCACCATCTCCATCATCTTCTCCGTGATCCACTCCGTTCCTCTCGTAGTTTGAGAGTTGCTATACCCTAGATACTTGTCTTGTGCTACTATTCATGTTTGTGATTGAGTACTTGTCATTATTTGGTGGTGAAGATATAATTTCAGATTGTGTTGTACCACTGATTATGATCATGTTCGCACGTTCTGAGTAGTTCCCGTATGTTCCTGAGGGCATAGGATGAATTGGCATTGATTTATATATGACATGTGTTGGTATTTTGTCAAGAGTTTATCTTTTATGTGATTCTATGATGGTGTTGTGCGAACGTCGACTGCACAACACTTCACCTATATGGGCTCATAGGAGAACACCGTAGTGTAATGAATTGATGGAGACTTGGGAGGACACGTAAACCTGAGACCGAGTCATGAAGTTATATTATGAGGGTATTAGTATCGGGGACCTTAGAGTGTAATGCTATGGTGGGACTTTATGTCTTAATAATTCTTGTGCAGTCATTTGCTTGGCCACATGATCCATCATAAGGGGTTGTAGTTTATTTATTTAGCTATACCTAATTATGGCTCCGTCCAAAGAGGATTAAAACTTGACAAGATATTCATCGTGTTGTTTAATAAATCTCTATGCCTAGCATCATCCATGCCGCCCTCGGGAACGTTTGCCACATATAAGTTACACATCACTTGAGCTTGTCCTTTTGCCACATAAGAGGATTGGGCTTTCTCTCTTTGAGAGCTTTCACTTGCTACTATCTGTTATCTGCTTGCAATTATACAACTGAAAATACCAAAAACACATGCATCTTTTATTGTTTTATTTATCAATCTTACTAACCAATACCTTCAGCTCCTCGTGGGTTCGACAACCTTTTCTAATTGAAAGGTACTACAATTGATCTCCTGCACTTGGGAGCCATCAGTCACACGTACGGTTGTTGATGACGTCCTCTCCCCGTTCCAGCGAGGCAGCGGAATTAGTAGATCCTCCAGGAATCCCAGCAGCACGACGGTGTTGTGCTGGCGGTGGAGAAATTCCTGCAGGGCTTCGCCAAGCCGATGCAGGGGAAAACTGGAGGAAGGAGGCGGCAACAAGAGAGAGGGAGAGCTTGGCAGCCATCTTGGTGCACCTCCCCTTCTCCTTTTATAGGCAAAGAGCTGCAACCATGTACCTGGCCGCGTGGGACCCACCAAAAGGTGCCTCGGGCACCTCCTCGCCTGGGGCTTTTTAGCAACGCCTTCGTCTTGCCCGAAAAGTAACGCCCTAATTTTTCCAAGTCCATCCGAGGTCGCGGCGGCGGCGAAACTCCTGATCCCTTCCGAGGGGGGTCAGATCCTGCTGCTCCGGAACTCCGGAGAAGGGGGAAATCATCGTCATCGTCATCACCTCTCCTCCTTGGCGTGGGAGGAGGCCTCTACATCATCACCCCCATCAAGACCAGCACCATCACCATCATCATCACCGTGATCCACTCCGTTCCCCTCGCAGTTTGAGAGTTGCTATACCCTAGATACTTGTCTTGTGCTACTATTCATGTTTGTGATTGAGTACTTGTCATTATTTGGTGGTGAAGTTATATTTTCAGATTGTGTTGTACCACTTATGCCACTGAATATTATCATGTTTGCACGTTGTGAGTAGTTCCCATATGTTCCTGAGGGCATAGGATGAATTGGCAATGATTTATATATAACATGTGTTGGTATTTTGTCAAGAGTTTATCTTTTATGTGATTCTATGATGGTGTTGTGCGAACGTCGACTGCACAACACTTCACCTTATGGGCTCATAGGAGAACACCGTAGTATAATGAATTGAGGGAGACTTGGGAGGACATGTAAACCTGGACCGATCATGAAGTTATATTATGAGGGTATTAGTATCGGGGACCTTAGAGTGTAATGCTATGGTGGGACTTTATGTCTTAATAATTCTTGTGCAGTCATTTACTTGGCCACATGATCCATCATAAGGGGTTGTAGTTTATTTATTTAGCTATACCTAATAATGGCTCCGTCCAAAGAAGATTAAAACTTGACAAGATATTCAACGTGTTGTTTAATAAATCTCTATGCCTAGCAATATCCATGCCGCCCTCGGGAACGTTTTCCACATATAAGTTACACATCACTTGAGCTTGTCCTCTTGCCACATAAGAGGATTGGGCTTTCTCTCTTTGAGAGCTTTGACTTGCTACTGTTTATCTCTGCATTGCAACTATACAACCAAAAATACCAAAAACACTTGCATTTTTATTGTTTTATTTATCAATCTTGCTAACCAATACCTTCAGCTCCTCGTGGGTTCGACAACCTTTTCTAATTGAAAGGTACTACAATTGATCTCCTGCACTTGGGAGTCATCAAGATACTTTTCTGGCGCCGTTGCCGGGGAGCGTAGCGCTATTGGTAAGAAGTTTGGTAAGGAAACTTGAAAGCTGTTTTATCTCATTGTTACTATGGCATTTATGAATCGTGCCTCGCTGCATCTTGCTCTATATGACAGTGCTTATGCCACTACTCCTAAAGTGGTTGAAACTACTGTGTCTGAGATACCTAAAGTGGGATTTAAAATTCCCGTTGGTCATGTTAAAAGAGTTATGAAAAATCCATTTACAGGTGATGGAACTAAGTCTGCACGTGAACACATGGAGTTAATTGAAGACATATGTGGTTTATTTAGACTTCCTGGTATTTCTGAAGATCAGGTAAAAAGGAAGTTATTATATTTGTCTTTATCTGGTAATGCTCGTGATTGGTACAGGTCTCTTGATGAAGAGGTTGCTATTGAATGGAATATCTTGAGGAAGGTTTTCTTTCTTAAATATTTTACTCCTAAAGAAGCTTATGAGAACCGCTGCTATATATTTAATTTCTGGCCACATCTGGGAGAGAGTATTACTCAAGCTTGGGGGAGGTTAAAGGAACTCCTTCGCAAGAATCCTTGTCATGATCTTACAAGGAAACTTATATTGATAAACTTTTATGTGAGGCTACCATGAAGCACAAGGAAATTCTGGATAATTCATCTGGTGGAAGTTTTACTAATAATACTGAAGAAGAAGCATGGAATTTATTGGAGACTATTTCTGAAAATACTAGTCATGGGATCTTGATAAAGGTAATGAGCCCTATTTTGATTATGGATATTCATGTGTAGAGAACTTCTCTACTTCTATTTGTTTAAAAATCTGAGTGATACTTTTAATCTTGATCCTTATGTTATAATTGAGATAGCTAAAGGTTTTGCTGAGCATATCTGTGTTCCTCAAAGTGGTTTGAAGTTTATGTTGAACCTGTTAAACAATCTATTGTTGTTCCTAAAGTTATTAAACAGGCAACCAGTGTCATCTGTGACAATTGAGGAGTATGTTGAACCACCTCCATATCCAAACCAAGTTAAGGAGAATTTACTTATTGCTGTTACTAACAAGAGTAAAAGAAGATGTTCTCAGCCTTATGAACAGGTGGAAGTCAACAGTCAAATTTCAATTATCAAACAATTAAATGAAGAAGACCCTGTTGATGTTTATTTATGTGAAGATGCTACTAAGGTCATCAAAGGTAATTCGGCCAAAGTTGGTAAACCTGTTATATCATGCTCTATTGGGACTTCAAGTTATCATGGTCTATGTGATATTGGAGCAAGTATTAGTGTCATTCCATATTCTCTTTATCTTGAAATCAAGCCTGATATTGATCCTATCATTATGGAAGAGACAGGTATGACAATTCAACTTGCTAATAAAGATTATATTAGTCCATTTGGAATTGTTAGAGATGTTGAAGTATTGGTTGGCAAAATAAAATATCCTGCTGATTTTATTGTGCTTGGTTGTCCTCAAGATTCATTTTGTCCTATCATTTTTGGTAGACCTTTCTTAAACACTGTTGGTGCTGAAATTAATTTGCCTAAAGAGAAAGTGTTTATTAAATGTGCTGGTGAAAAACTTGAGTTCAACTTTTCCAAATTTGCTGATAAACATGTTGTGAAAGAGCCAATTTCTGAAGATATAATTGAAACTCTTGCACATATAGCTGTAGCTTCAACAGATGTTGTAGAACGTTATATGCTTAATCAAGATGAACCATTTAATGATGAGGAAAAGATGCTTTAGAACAAATATTATGGCAACAACCACCACAATTACAATTGCATATCCCACCTGATAATTTAGGAGTGCTACCACCACCTAAAGGGGATCCTAGTTTTGAATTAAAACCTTTGCCTACAAATCTGAAATATGCATATTTGGATGAGAAGAGCATATATCCTGTCATTATTAGTGCTAACCTTTCAGCTGAAGAAGAAGAGAAATTACTTGATGTGCTTAAAGCTCACCGACCAGCCATTGGATACTCTCTTGATGATCTTAAAGGTATAAGCCCAGCTCTATGTATGCATAAAATTAATTTGGAGAGGATGCAAAACCTGTTGTTGATTATCAACGCCGTCTCCATCCAAAAATGAAGAAGTGGTAAGGAAAGAGGTAATAAGACTTATTGAAGCTGGTATCATTTATCCATAGCTGATAGTAAGTGGGTTAGTCCTGTTCATTGTGTTCCTAAAAAGGGTGGAATGACTGTTGTTCCAAATGATGAGGATGAACTTGTGGCTCAACGTACTGTTGTTGGTTATAGGATGTGTATTGATTTCAGGAAGTTAAATAAAGCAACTCGTAAAGATCATTACCCATTGCCATTTATTGATCAAATGTTAGAAAGGTTATCTAAACACTCTCACTTTTGCTATTTAGATGGTTATTCAGGTTTCTCACAAATTCCTGTCCATAAGGATGATCAAGAAAAGACCACTTTTACTTGCCCATATGGTACATTTGCTTATAGGAGAATGCCATTCGGTTATGTAATGCTCCTGCTACTTTTCAAAGATGCATGAATGCTATATTTGCTGATTATATTGAAAAGATAATGGAAGTTTTATGGATGATTTTTCTGTGTATGGTACTTCCTTCGATAATTGCTTGTTCAACCTT
The DNA here is from genome assembly GCA_947311845.1 of Poa pratensis. NCBI lineage: Eukaryota > Viridiplantae > Streptophyta > Magnoliopsida > Poales > Poaceae > Poa > Poa pratensis. The sequence continues at coordinate 68,645,361 of CAMZMU010000047.1, forward strand.
AACAAAGTTTTGCAGCGTTGTGAAGACCAACACTTAGTTTTAATGGGAGAAGTGTCACTTCATGGTTACTGAAGGTATTGTTCTTGGGCATAAGATTTCTGGAAAGGAATAGAAGTTGACCCAGCAAAGATAGAAGCTATTGAAAAGCTGCCATACCCAAGGGACATCAAAGGTATAAGAAGTTTTCTTGGGCATGCAGGTTTTTACCGTAGGTTTATTAAAGATTTCTCCAAAATATCAAAACCTCTAACCAATCTTTTGCAAAAGGATGTTCCTTTCTCTTTTAATGATGATTGCATTGAGTCCTTTAATATTTTGAAGAATGCTTTAATAAGTGCTCCTATTATTCAACCTCCTGATTGGAAATTGCCTTTTGAAATTATGTGTGATGCTAGTGATTATGCAGTTGGGGCTGTTTTGGGCCAACGTGTTGATAAGAAACTGAATGTATTTATTATGCTAGTAGAACACTTGATGCTGCTCAAAGGAATTATGCACAACTGAAAAAGAATTTTTAGCAGTACTATTTGCTTGTGACAAGTTTAGACCTTATATTACTGATTCAAAGTCACATTGCATACTGATCATTCTGCATTAAATACTTAATGCATAAGAAAGATGCTAAGCCTAGATTAATAAGATGGGTACTTCTATTGCAAGAATTTGATTTACACATTGTTGATAGGAAAGGGGAAGATAATCAAGTAGCTGATCATCTTTCTAGAATGGAAAATATACCTGATGATCCTATTCCTATTAATGATAGCTTTGTTAATGAACAACTTGCAATTGTTAATGTTTCTAGTGCTAAAGTTGCATCTCCATGGTTTGCCAACTATGCAAATTTTATTGTTGGTAAAGTTTACCTCCACACTTCACTTTCAACAAAGAAAGAAATTCTTTTATGATCTTAGACATTATTTTTGGGATGATCCTTTCCTTTATAAGAAAAGTGTGGATGGTATTATTAGACGTTGTGTACCTGAGCATGAACAACAGGCTATTATAAGAGATTGTCATGACAGTCCTATGGAGGGCATCATGCAGGAGATCGTACAGGTGCAAAGGTATTACAATCTGGTTTCTATTGGCCTACTTTATTTAAGGATTGTGCTGAATATGTTAAATCTTGTGATAAATGTCAAAGAGTAGGAAATATTGGTAGGAGAAATGAAATGCCTATGAATTATTCTTTGCCACTTGAGCCATTTGATGTTGGGGTTTTGACTTTATGGGCCTTTCCCAGATCAAAGACAAAGCATACTCACATTTTGGTTGCAGTGGATTATGTTACAAAGTGGGTGGAAGCAATTCCAACCAAAGTGCAGATCATGCCACAGCAATGACGATGCTCAAGGACATCATTTTCCCCAGGTTTGGTGTTCCTAGGTTTTTAATTACTGATGGTGGTTCTCATTTCTTGCATGGTATTCTTAGAAAAACATTGGCAAAATATGATGTTAACCATAGAATTGCATCTCCTATCACCCTCAAACAAGTGGACAAGTTGAATTAAGTAATAGGGAAATTAAACTCATTTTGGAAAAGACAGTGAATAAGTCTAGATCTGATTGGCCAACTAAAATTAATGATGCATTATGGGCTTATAGAACTGCTTTTAAAAATCCTATGGGAATGTCTCCTTATAAATGGTTTATGGAAAAGCTTGTCATTTACCTGTTGAATTAGAACATAATGCTAGATGGGCTATTAAACAATTGAACTTTGATTTTAAACTGCTGGAGAGAAGAGAATTCTTGATTTAAACCTACTGATGAATGGAGAAATGAAGCTTATGAAAGTGCAGAATGTTTAAAGAGAAAGTTAAAATTTGGCATGACAAGAAAATTAAGAGAAAAGAATTCAAAGTAGGTGATCAAGTTTTATTGTACAATTCGTTTCAAGTTTTCTGCAGGAAGTTAGCTTCAAAGTGGCAGGGACCATTAGTGATACAGGAGGTGTACCGTTCAGGAGCTATCCGTCTTCACGGTGATATGAAAGGTAAACCTCATGTAGTCAATGGACAACGCCTTAAACATTATATTGCAGGAAAGAGCTTCATCGGAAAGGTGGAGGAGTTGAATTTAAAGACACCGGAGGAGGTAATTGCGAAGAATTTTGCAGTTTCAGAAACCCAAAATCAATAATAGGTAACTTTTGTGTTGGAAAGTTTCTCGGAATTGCGTAAAATTTTACGGAAGTCATTTTTTATGGAAATTAACGTGTGGGACAAGAAAACTGGACGAAGCGGAGACCCGAGGAAGGAAACAAGGGGTCCCAGCGGCCAGAATCTTGGGCCGTGGGACCACTCCTTTTGCCCCTCGGAGTCCCGTTCCGTCTCGTTTTCGACTCCGACGCTTCGTCTTGACCTAAAAACCGTCAATATATACCCCTTTTCGTTGATCTAATCTCGCACCGAGTGTTCTCGAGCGATCTTTGCTTTTGCTGTTTCTGTCTGTCAGAGTTTAGCCATGTCTTGCTCGGGATCCAACCATGAGGGGGAGAACGTCCCCAAGGGAGGTGTTGTGAGCCGCTACCTCAACTCCGTGATGGCTCCACCGAAGGCCGTGACCTTCAAGGAGGGTGTGCTGCTCGTGGAGGAGGTGAAGGCTCCCAAGGCCACCGGTACGGTGGAGGAAAGGCTGGGTGATCTGGAAGACAAGACCTTCAGAAGGTTGAAGAGTACAAGGGGGGCTCGAAGAACTAGAGGAAAGATACAAGGACGTCATCGAGAAGATGGAGAAGATCCAATGCTTTATGTGGGATGTAGAGAACCAGAACTGCGAGTATGAAGAACGCTTCAAGAAAATTGCAGCAGCTGCTACCCTCAGGTACAATTATCCACCTACATCTTTCCGTGATGGAAGGCCTTTCCCATGGAAGATGGCTGAATGGGAGGAAGAATATGAGAAGGAGGAGTGATGGCTACGTGTTGGTGAACCCCAAGAGGAAGGTTATGATGTAGACAGCAGAAGTTTTCCCTTGAGAAATCTACCCAAGGTTATCAATCCTGTAGGACTTGACGATCTATCGGAAGGTTGTTGATGTTGACTCCCCCTGGCGCTAGGGAGATTGCACCAACGTGGAATCTGCACAGACACAAACCAGAACTTTGCCCAACACGAAACAGAGAGGTTGTCAATCTCTCCGGTCTTGCAGAAACAAAGAGTTAAACGTATGGTGTGGAAAACAGCAGGAAAAACAGCAAGTAACAGGAAACAGATGATTGCAGCAGGTTGTGTAAACAGTATGAGGAAATTGGACCAGGGTCCACAATTCACTAGTGGTGTCTCTCTCAGAACAGATAACTAGCATGTTGGGTAAACAAATTACAGCTGGGCAATTGACAAATAGAGAGGGCATAACAATGCAATACATGCCAAGATGTCTACTATGAAATCTAGTTGGGCATTACAACAAAGTACATAGACCGTTATTCCAACCGCATCTATGCCTAAATAATCCACCTTCAAGGCAGCATCCGCATCCTATTCAGTATTAAGTTGCTAACAACAGATTATTGCATGAAGTAAAGTGTGTAATGTAATTAATACAAGTGCCCTTGGACACTGCACCAATGTTTTATCCCTAGTAGCAACAACACATCTACCATCTTAGACCTTTCTGTCACTGATCCAGATATCCAGAGACTGAACCCACTATCTAGCATAAATACCCCCTCTTGAGTCACAAGCATCTACTTGGCCAAAGCATCTACTAGCAACGGAGAGCATGCAAGATCAAGAGCACATAGATAAACAACTTGAATAAACATGGTATCAATATTCATCGGATCCCAGCAAACACAACATCTAGCATTACAATAAGATGATCTTGATCATGTTAGGCAGCTCACAAGATCTAAACATGGAGGCACAAGGTAGAGAGACAACCATCTAGCTACTGCTATGGACCCGTAGTCCAGGGGTGGACTACTCACGCATCACTCCGGAGGCAGGCATGGTGATGTAGAGCCCTCCGGTGATGATCTCCCCTCCGGCAGGGTGCCGGGAAGAGCTTCAGAACTCCTCCGATCTGAGATTGACCATGACGGCCGCGACGGAACTTTTCGTGGAATATGATCGACCGTAATAGGGTTTTCGCGTCGCGGAGAATATATAGGCGAAGAGGCGGCGTCGGTGGCCGAGGGGGGCCACCACGCCATAGGGGGGCGCGGGCCCACCCTGGGCCGCGCCCTAGTGTGGCGTGGCCCCCTGGTGGGTCTGCTCCGACTCCCCTTTGGACTCCGTGATCTCCTCGTGATATTATTGACGATGTCTTTTGTTTCGTCCAATTCCGAGAATATTTCCTTAATAGATTTTCTGAAACCAAAAACAGCAGAAAACAGGGAACTGGCACTGTGGCATCTTGTTAATAGGTTAGTCCCAGAAAATGCATAAAAATGATATAAAGTGTAGCCAAAACATGTAGCAATTGATATAATAACAGCATGGAACATCAAAAATTATAGATACGTTTGAGACGTATCAAGCATCCCCAAGCTTAGTTCCTGCTCGTCCTCGAGTAGGTAAACGATAAAAACAGATAATTTTTGAAGTGACATGCTACCAACACAATCTTTGATCAAATAACAATGTAATGCACATGATCTGAATGAAGTGATCCAAGCCAATAGTCTATAGTTTGCAAGCAAGTAAATAAAGAGTAAACATAAGTGATCACACAAGTGCAAACTTTCATGAATAATACTATAAAACATTTAGAGATATAATAGTTAGCTCACAGCAGCAATAATTCTCAACATGAAAGTGTTTGTATCAACACAAAGGAAGATAATAGCTTCAGCATTTGCTTCAACTTTCAACATGTATATCATATAGATAATGTCAATGCAAAGAATATGATCAACCAAACACAAAGTTATGTAAAAACTGTTATACTGGAGTTGACAATGATGTTTGCTTAAGGAGACAGAAAGAAGTGGGAAAACTGACTCAACATAAAAGTAAAAGAAAGGCCCTTCACAGAGAGAAGCAGGGATTAACATCATGTGCTAGAGCTGTAGTTCCCGAAGGCATATAGAGAGCATAAAATATTGTTTTGTAAGATAATGGTGTATACAGGTGTCAACAAATCAGCAAATAGGCAATACTCTACTTCACTAGTTGATCAAACTTTACAAGAGCGGCTCCCATGAAGGACGTTATTTCTACCAGCGGGCAGATCATCCCTCTTCTCTTTTGTTTACACACTTGTGAACATTGCTTGACTGACGAATCAGGGGCAAAAAGATGTGAAGAGAATTGTTTGGTTAAAGTTGTAATTAATTGGGACTGGGCACCCCGTTGCCAGCTCTTTTTGCAAAATTATTGGATAAGCGGATGTATATGCCACTAGTCCAGGTGTGTAAAATTTGATCAACCAGGAAATAAAGACCACCTATCTACGTCCTTATGAGCTTTTCAAGTAGTGACACAAAAAGGGATAATTGTTTTGAGTAGTTAGTAGATAGCACATGAAGAAATTTACTTGGAATGGTGAAAACACCACATAATAGGTAGGTATGGTGGACACAGGTGGCATGGATTTGGCTCAAGGTTTTGGATGTACAAGAAGCATTCCCTCTTAGTACAGAGTTTAGTCTAGCAAGGTTACAAGGTTTGACGAACCATAGACTCCCACTGTCTTCCTTGTTAACACATAGCCTTCATCCAAAAATTATCTAGACTACTATGGACTTCCAATTATGCAATAGATTATTATAGCAGAAAATCCTTATAGTAGTTCAGCATTAATAGCCATTACTTACATGATGCACAAGCTTAAACATTAATTACTTGACAGCTCAAAACAATTGGCAAGCATCAAATTACTCAAGACAACGATCTAAAAAGATTCATGTAAGCATTTTATACCACTACCACATGCATAGCATTTTTCTGGTCCAACCAAACACCAATCAACTTATTTGACAACTCTCCAAACAGATATAAGTGAAGCAAGAGAGTACTTTCTTCAAAAGAAACTGAAAGCTCTAACAAGAGATACATGAAAAACTGAGAGCTAACAGCAATAACAGCAACTAGACAGGAATACTCAACAAGTATAAGTGAAGCACAAGAGTATTCTAATGAAAAAGTGGAGTGTGTCTCTCTCCCAAACATGAATGCTAGGATCCAACAAGTATAGCACAGCAAACAAAACAAAACAAAGTGAAAACAAAAACACACTGACGCTCCAAGGAAGAGTACACTAGTATGAAGCAATAAAAATATAGCACCATTAGAGATGACCTGATAATTTGTAGATGAAGAAGGGGATGCCTTGGGCATCCCCAAGCTTAGATGCTTGAGTCTTCTTGAAATATGCTGGGGAGGTAAGCCTCCCCAAGCTTAAGCTCTTCACTCTTCTTGATCATGTAATATCATTCTCCTCTATCAACACTTGAAAACTTCCTTCACACCAAAACTTAACAGCTTTTCTCATTAGCAGGTTAGTGCACTAAAAGATAATACTTCAAAGTTCTAGCAAAGACAAAACTCACAAGCCAACTATTTTAAACATTAGCCACTGTTACTAGGCTCAAGTGGGCACTTTTACACGAAAAGAAACCACTTAAAAACTTGTAAAAGAGAGAATGCAAAATAAAAGACAGAATCTGTCAAACCAGAACAGTCTGTAATGACGAATTTTTTCGAGGCACTTACGATGCTCAGATGAAGAACTTTTGAAATAATGAAAGTTGCGTAACATCATCAGGAACATGCACAAAAAGTTTCAGCATTTTTCGATTTTTTTCTGATTTTCTACTGAATTAAACGGTGACGAACAGCAATCTGTTCCAATGCAGTCCCGAAAATAAATACCAACTTTGCATTAGTAACTCTCCTTGGCACAACAAAACAGCAAATAAAAGATACAAAGGAGTTGCTACAGAGGTAAACAAGCATCCTTGACTAATACTGAAAATAAAAGATAATGGGTTGCCTCCCAAAAGCGCTTTATTTTAATGCCTTTTAGCTAGGCTAGAAGATTTTAATGATGCTCTCATAAGAATAAGAGTTGAAAAACAAAAGAGAGCATCAAGAGGCAAATATCAAACACATTTAAGTCTAACCCACTTCCTATGCAAAGGAATCTTGTAACAAAATAAATTATTGAAGCATAAAGCAACTAGCATAGAAAATGAAACAAATATAGCTTCAAAACTTTCAACATAAAGAGAGGTGATTTAGTGACTTGAAAACTTTTACAACCATATTTTCCTCTCTCATAATAACTTTCAGTAGCATCATGAACAAACTCAACAATATAACTATCACATAAAGCATGCTTTTCATGATCTACAAACACATAATTTTTATTAAGCTCTAAAACAGTGGGGTTATCAAACCCACTTTTGACAATAATAGTATAATAAATATCATTAGCCAATATAGGACCATCATCAAGAGCATTATCATATATAACATTAGGGAGCACATTTTTACTTTCTGCAATTTCCTTTTCTTGAGTCAAGGAGCTTGTTACTTCAAATTTATCAAAAGGAGATATTTCAATAGAATCATGACATTCACAATATAGCATTTTTCCTCCTTATGTGGGCATGGAGGGTAATCATATAATGTAAGAGTTAAAGAGTTACTATCATTAGAAGGTAGATCCTCCTTTTGTTCTTCACTCTCCTCCTCTTTTTCATCCAATGAGATCACAGTTTCAGCAATTTCTTCTTCCATAAGTCCCTGAAAAGAAGCAAGTTGTTCTGGAGAATAAGTTTTCTCAAGAAATTTAGTGATATAAGGATTGTCATTGTAATATTCAAGGCAGTAACCAAGTATAGAAAAATTCTCAGATTTATAAGGAGAATCATCATCTTGAATATAACCAGCAATTTCATAAGCACCCTTAAAAACAACAAATTCTTCAGTTTGTTCAAGATTACCAAAGTCATAGTTTCCTTTAGCATAAGCAGCCAAGGTTTCATTATCATTATAATCACATTGGAAAGGGAGGTGTTTATGCCTTCTACAACAAAAAGATTCATTAAAGCAGTAGGATTCATCAAATGTAGAACACAAGTTCTTAGCAAAATAATTCAATCTACTTATTTGTTCCCATAGATGTTTCCCTTTTTGAGACAAGCGGTATTCCTCATAATAAGTTTGATGTTCCTCCGCGAACCCACCGTGCCAATAATATTTAGTATCAAAGAGAGAAGCCATTGATAGCAAGTAAACAACTAGACATAATAACAAACCGAAATAAACTAGATGCAAGAAACTAATTTTTTTTTGTTTTTGATTTTTAACAGCAAGCAAAACAAAACTAAAACAAGACAAAAAACAAAGTAAAGAGATTGGAACTGAGAGACTCCCCTTTCCAATAGCCTCCAAGTCCCCGGCAGCGGCGCCAGAAAACAGCTTGATGGCTACGTGTTGGTGAACCCCAAGAGGAAGGTTATGATGTAGACAGCAGAAGTTTTCTCTTGAGAAATCTACCCAAGGTTATCAATCCAGTAGGACTTGACGATCTATCGGAAGGTTGTTGATGTTGACTCCCCCTGGCGCTAGGGAGCTTGCACCAACGTGGAATCTGCACAGACACAAACCAGAACTTTGCCCAACACGAAACAGAGAGGTTGTCAATCTCTCCGGTCTTGCAGAAACAAAGAGTTAAACGTATGGTGTGGAAAACAGCAGGAAAAACAGCAAGTAACAGGAAACAGATGATTGCAGCAGGTTGTGTAAACAGTATGAGGAAATTGGACCAGGGTCCACAGTTCACTAGTGGTGTCTCTCTCAGAACAGATAACTAGCATGTTGGGTAAACAAATTACAGCTGGGCAATTGACAAATAGAGAGGGCATAACAATGCAATACATGCCAAGATGTCTACTATGAAATCTAGTTGGGCATTACAACAAAGTACATAGACCGTTATTCCAACCGCATCTATGCCTAAATAATCCACCTTCAAGGCAGCATCCGCATCCTATTCAGTATTAAGTTGCTAACAACAGATTATTGCATGAAGTAAAGTGTGTAATGTAATTAATACAAGTGCCCTTGGACACTGCACCAATGTTTTATCCCTAGTAGCAACAGCACATCTACCATCTTAGACCTTTCTGTCACTGATCCAGATATCTAGAGACTGAACCCACTATCTAGCATAAATACCCCCTCTTGGAGTCACAAGCATCTACTTGGCCAAAGCATCTACTAGCAACGGAGAGCATGCAAGATCAAGAGCACATAGATAAACAACTTGAATAAACATGGTATCAATATTCATCGGATCCCAGCAAACACAACATCTAGCATTACAATAAGATGATCTTGATCATGTTAGGCAGCTCACAAGATCTAAACATGGAGGCACAAGGTAGAGAGACAACCATCTAGCTACTGCTATGGACCCGTAGTCCAGGGGTGGACTACTCACGCATCACTCCGGAGGCAGGCATGGTGATGTAGAGCCCTCCGGTGATGATCTCCCCTCCGGCAGGGTGCCGGGAAGAGCTTCAGAACTCCTCCGATCTGAGATTGACCATGACGGCCGCGACGGAACTTTTCGTGGAATATGATCGACCGTAATAGGGTTTTCGCGTCGCGGAGAATATATAGGCGAAGAGGCGGCGTCGGTGGCCGAGGGGGGCCACCACGCCATAGGGGGGCGCGGGCCCACCCTGGGCCGCGCCCTAGTGTGGCGTGGCCCCCTGGTGGGTCTGCTCCGACTCCCCTTTGGACTCCGTTATCTCCTCGTGATATTATTGACGATGTCTTTTGTTTCGTCCAATTCCGAGAATATTTCCTTAATAGATTTTCTGAAACCAAAAACAGCAGAAAACAGGGAACTGGCACTGTGGCATCTTGTTAATAGGTTAGTCCCAGAAAATGCATAAAATGATATAAAGTGTAGCCAAAACATGTAGCAATTGATATAATAACAGCATGGAACATCAAAAATTATAGATACGTTTGAGACGTATCAAGGAGGCCGCAGCAAAGAAGGCTCTTGCAGAACGTCAAGCTTGGGGGAGTTCCACCTAGTCTTTATCTCTACTAGTTTATCATATCTATCTAGTCATGGTGTGTTTTACTTTTATCGTTTAGTTATCAATATCTCTTAGGCGTGTGTGAGCTCATGGAGCATTATTATGTATCTCTATCTTGTGGTTTATCAATGAATATGAAAGTATGGTGTAATCCATGATTCCCTTGCTTGGAGATTTATGGGTAACACTCATGCAAATGAGCGTAGCATATTTAGAAGTTTCAGTCACATCTTGCCTTGAACCTAATTAACTTGAGTGTGTTGGATAATTGTAGAATCACCCCATTATAAAATGAGTAAAGAGAATGGTTAGTTCTATGGACACTCATGCATGCATTTAGATGGTCAACTTTCTCCCTCTTGCTAGCCCAAAAAATTTCAACAAGCAGAAACTTGTTTCCAACACTTTCAACCAAAGTTTTTTCCATTGAGTCCACCATATCTACCTATTAGCTTTATGCTATTCCGAGTATGTCTATCATGATATTTGTGTTATCTATACCTCTGAATGAAAATGCTTATGTTGTTAATTGTTGAGGGAAAAGTTGGTTATATAGCTCTCTCGAACTTGATGCACACTTTACTTTCATTGCATAAATAAAATATGACCCATTGTGATTAAAATTATGAAGTTATGGACTTGACAAATGTCTTTGGTTGAGAGTTAGCTCATATGTGCTGTCACATGGCAAGCTTTCAACATTGCACATCATCTCATTTAGTTGATATAATGTACTTTTGTTTATGGATGCTTATCATGGGTGAAATAAATGAGGAAATGAAGTGAGTTTAAAAGAGTTTGTATAAATGGTTAGAGAGACGCCTGGGCCGCTAATCTAAGCCATGCATCATTCATGGTGGAAATTTACTTACATGCTATGGTGAACCTTCTGTGATACACCTTACAATAAAAAGCTATCCAATGGTAAATAAAAAGGGTGTTGAGATCGTTCATTATGTTTGTTTGTCTTGTCATTTTGATATGGGCTTGTTTCATATCCTGGGACAAGAGGTACCCCAGTTGACGCTCTTAATGATACTATTATTACTTACAATGATATTTAACTTGAACTTGCTTTGTTTTCCAAGTTGAGTAGCACATGGAGTAGGTACTTGTATTCAAGGGGCATGAGACTTTCAACCTGTACTTTGTCAAGCACACTACTCGTATTGCTTTCACTTTAAACTTAATCATTCAAGATGCTATGATAGGGGAATGTGAGCTTGACACAAAGGATTACCATATTACAATCATTGACTTAAGTAGAGAAGTTCAGAAGTTAGATGAAATTTATTCATGCTTTACCTCTACTCATATATATATCTTTCCAAAGTGTCCACATTTTATATTCAGATTTTCAACAATACTCTATGGCCATTATAGAACAAAAGCATGTGAAAAATAGTATGATTCAATTGTCCAACATACAATGGTTATTTGCTTTCAAAAGTAAGGGGTGATTGCTAGAGCTTCTACTTATGTTGTCCTCATGTGTATGAGTTTTAGTTCATTAATCTTACATTGCAACTGAATGTGATGATGATACAATGCTCGTATTTATTTATCAACCATAAGTCCATTGATGCATGTAATGATCTATGTCCTTACTTACTCGAGGACGAGTAAAGGTTTAAGCTTGGGGGAGTTGATACGTGCATTTTATATCATCATTTATACAACTTTTAGTATCATATTAGAATGTTATTTGCATTGTTATATCTTTGTTTTTGCATGTTTTAGATGATTTATGGGACTTTCATAAAAAGTCCCTATTTTTGGTATTTAATTTCTGTGAGGCAGAAAACCTCCTTTTCTTGTTTTTAATGTTTCAGGAGCTACAGGGACTCAAATAATAAAAGGGAAAATATACAGCTGGTTTTTCGTCGAGAGAAAGGCAGAGGAAGAAGCCCGAAGAGAGGAGAGCCACGAGGCCCAAAAGGGGTGGGCCCACGTGGCCCAAGTACTTGGCCGCGTGGGACCCACTAAGTGGGGCCTCGGGCACCTCCTCGCCTGGGGTTTTTTATCGACGCCTTCGTCCTCCCCGAAAAGTTACGCCCTAATTTTTCCAAGTCCATCCGAGGCCGCGGGGGCGGCGAAACTCCTGATTCCCTCCGAGGGGGATCAGATCCTGCTGCTTCGGAGCTCCGAAGAAGGGGGAAATCATCGTCATCGTCATCACCTCTCCTCCTTGGCGTGGGAGGAGGCCTCTACATCATCACCATCACCAAGACCAGCACCATCTCCATCATCATCTCCGTGATCCACTCCGTTCCCCTCGTAGTTTGAGAGTTGCTATACCCTAGATACTTGTCTTGTGCTACTATTCATGTTTGTGATTGAGTACTTGTCATTATTTGGTGGTGAAGTTATATTTTCAGATTGTGTTGTATCACTTATACCACTGAATATTATCATGTTTGCACGTTGTGAGTAGTTCCCATATGTTCCTGAGGGCATAGGATGAATTGGCAATGATTTATATATAACATGTGTTGGTATTTTGTCAAGAGTTTATCTTTTATGTGATTCTATGATGGTGTTGTGCGAACGTCGACTGCACAACACTTCATCTTTATGGGCTCATAGGAGAACACCGTAGTATAATGAATTGAGGGAGACTTGGGAGGACATGTAAACCTGGGACCAAATCATGAAGTTATATTATGAGGGTATTAGTATCGGGGACCTAAGAGTGTAATGCTATGGTGGGACTTTATGTCTTAATAATTCTTGTGCAGTCATTTACTTGGCCACATGATCCATCATAAGGGGTTGTAGTTTATTTATTTAGCTATACCTAATAATGGCTCCGTCCAAAGAAGATTAAAACTTGACAAGATATTCAACGTGTTGTTTAATAAATCTCTATGCCTAGCAATATCCATGCCGCCCTCGGGAACGTTTTCCACATATAAGTTACACATCACTTGAGCTTGTCCTCTTGCCACATAAGAGGATTGGGCTTTCTCTATTTGAGAGCTTTGACTTGCTACTGTTTATTTACTGCATTGCAACTATACAACCAAAAATACCAAAAACACTTGCATTTTTTATTATTTTATTTATCAATCTTGCTAACCAATACCTTCAGCTCCTCGTGGGTTCAACAACCTTTTCTGATTGAAAGGTACTACAATTGATCTCCTGCACTTGGGAGTCATCAGATACGGCCTGCGATTTTATTGAAACGGCATTAGCCATCTTCATCCCTGCAAGAGATCCACCATAGATCCGCCGTGCAGAGGGGAGATGGCTGTCTCCAGCGTCGCTGCGAGTCGCCAGAGGCCAGCCGACGAGGAAGAAGAAGAAAAACAAACGGGCATCCGCCACGAACACACCAAAAGCATGAACAAGGCATGATCTACCCCTAATCCTACTATCTAAAACCCACGCTACGCATCCTGGTCCGCGCCGGCCGGCAGCGCCGCCGGGGAGGAGAGGGGAGCGAGCCGGGGGCGAGATTTGGGGACGGAGGTCGACCCTCAAAGCAGGAGAGGTAGAGGAGAGGGAAAGAAGGGGGCCAGTGCACTTTTAGGCGGTGCTATGTCGCCGCAGTAGTTGAGCATGGCGAAAGGACTTGGTGCCTACTTTTCCGTCCGTTGCTAGCTTTCGTGCGCGAGACGAAAACGAAAAAGAGTCAGGAGCCTGACCGTGGGCCCACGAATCTAAAATTATACTATTAAAAGAGCAAACATGTTCGGGATACATTAAATCACAACCGTTCAATATTAGATCAACGATCCAGATCGCTCCAATGTTTGACAACTCAATGCACCTTTTCGTTTTCATGATAATTACAGGTATTGCCATCCCTAAGTCCAAGAGATCCTCCCGGAGCGAGCTCCACTGCCTCGACGCCATGGCCGCCGTTGCGCCACCACCTGGAACTACCCCGAGACCCACTGAGCAGAGGAAAGGGAGCGCCGATTCATCATCTGCCTCATCGACGACGAGATCGAACGGGAGAGCCAGCGATCGACGACAAGGACTGCTTCCTCCTCCGGCCGCCAGCGCTTCCTCGCGAAATTCGCCGCCTTCTGACTTCATCGAGCTCGAAAGAGTCCTCCAGCTCCAGCCCCTCCTGAGGAGCATCCACGCTTAGATTAATCCTCTGCCTCATCGACGACGAGATTGAACCGGGGATCCAGCAATCGACGACAAGAACTGCATCTTCCTCCTCCGGCCGCCAGCGCTTCCTCGCGAAAAAGAGTCTGGAGCTTGACCGTGGGCCCACGAATCTAGAAATTACTGCTGACGGTGTGCGATTACCGATCGAGAATTGTCGATACCGCTATGTTTAGGATCCGCTAGGTATCGGTCGACCGAAAAATAAGAAACCGCTCATTTCGGTATTTTCCTACTCTCTGGCGACACAGTCGTTACCCTCGGCTGGACCGTCATCTTTCCTGTCGTGGCAGGCGTGCTACCACGACGCCTCGCTGTCCCATCCTGGCCTAAATTAAACTTCCCCTCCGCCGGTCCAGCGTCACCCCTGAATCTCTCTAAATCCCCTACCCTCCGACATGTCTTCTCTGCAGCACCCCCCACCCACCAAGTTAAGTTACTCGTGATGGGGTTCGTAGCAGAAAACAATAATTTTTCTAACTATCGCAACACCGAAAACTAGCCAGGATCTATCTATCTAGTAATACTGTAACGGAGAAGTTATCGGACACATACCCTCATAGACCGATAAGCAGGAAATACGCTCCCGCACAAGCATTGCCGATGAAGACGTACGTAGCCGACCTCAAGGTCGCGGAGAACTTGGCGCGACGAAGAAGGAGGCGGCGCGACGATGATGCTCCGGTGCCGAGTCTGAGTGAACAACACCTCCGAGTACTCGCACACGTACGAACCTTGACGATGACTTCCGGGCTCCCCGTTCCAGCCGAGATAGCGGAAGCGAGAACTTGGGTGGAATCCCGCAGCACAACGGCGAGGTCTCACGTATACGCAATCCAAACGTGGGATCGCATACGCCGAGAGACGGGAGGGTGGAAGTGGACAAAGGGAGACGCCTTGGCCAACCGGGATTAAATCCAGGATTTATTGTGTATTTTCTCAATTAATCCGGCCTCCTATTTATTGGAGGAGAGGGGTTGCACCTCTCCTCCAGTTGTCCATGTGGGACTAAACAAAGAGGAGGAAGAGGGGGGGGTGCGCCGGCCACCATGGGCCAGCCGCACCCCCATGCTGGCCGGGTGGGCCCCATGGCCCAGCCACACCACCTCCTGGGGGGGAAGTCCCCTCCTGGGCCTTTTCCTCCGGGTTTTGGCCCATTTAGGTGGGCTGCCCATTTTTTCTCCTTTTTATTTAATATTAAATTAATATAAATATATATAATTATATAATTAATATATTTACATTATATTTAATCTCCCGTGACTCCGAAACAATTTCCTAATCACTCCGAACTCACTTCGGTCTTCCCGGAACACTTCCGTTCTTGCCGGAACCTTTCCGGAACCTCTTTTCTCTATACCTAAAATATTCCGATGTTTCCAAAACGTTATCCTAGCGTCGTCAAGACCTTAAGTGTGTTACCCTACGGTTCGGGAATACTCCATACAAGGCCGAGACCCTTCGCTCGCCAATGACCGTCAGGGAGCCATGGATGACTATGACGGCCCCTGTGCATTCCAGAATAAATCGTCGTTGAACCGTTAACATGATATGTTCATTCCCTTTGTTCCATCGATACTACCTTTGTCCGAGATACGATCGTCAACATCCTATGTTGTGTTTTATCTCGTTACTGACAAGGTTGCTTTAACTCGTTCCGTGATATTATAACTCCAATGACCTAGTCATACGCTGCGCAGTTTTATAGATATAATCTCACCGAGTGGGACCAGAGTATCTTTCCATCACACGGATGAACAAATCCCGCTCTTGATCACTCGCCCCGACTACTTCATTCCAATACCCGAAAGTGTCACCTTTATTGTCACATTATATAAGACATGACGTTTGATGCGATCAAAGTATTTTCCAGAAGCAGCGACTTGATATAATCTCACGGTCTAAGGAATAAGTTATCACGTTAATTTCCTATTGCAGTGTTGAACTTTAGTGATACGATCCTTTTTGCAATACTTTGGTGGGTAATGTCCATCAAATTATTCTCCCAATAAAATGACTCCATCATCAACTGTTATGAATCAATATGATCGGGAAATCACGATCATCCATTGACTAATGGACTAGTTTATATAGAGGCTTAACTAGGGACTCTGGTTTGTTTTACATGCCACACGTGTATTAACAATTCCGATTAATACAGTTATAGCATGGTATAAAACTAATTAAAAACTTAATAAGATAATGCAATAAATCCTTATTATTTATTTGCCTCTAGGGCATATCTCCAACAGTCTCCCACTTGCACTAGATTTCAAATAAACCCAGCTGCATTTCTGTACCAATCATACAACCTTATCTTCTATAAGCGTTTATAATAATGCTCGCTTGTGGAAGAGGTTTCCTTCGGCCAGAACCTCTCATAACCGTAAGTTCTTTGCGAATCATTGATATCACCTTGTTTGATATCAACAAGTTATCTTTATAACAAATATACATATTTGGCAACTAAGTGAGACTTTTGTTTCCCTGCGCTTACTCTGATCTTATATCAGTTAATTGCATTTAAAACACACTCAGTTTAGAGAATACATTTTCTCTACCAATTCTATGTAATTTCGCAGTATCTATATACTTTTATATTTACCTAAGTAGATCCTGACACTCTATTGTCAGCCTAATGCCAATCCTACAACGACTTGATCCTTATTTCCTTCTGTTATCTAAGATTGATCCTTTTAACATAACACTTGTTAAACTCATCATCCTTTACAGACTTGAAATAACCTCATATCTTCAGTTTCTTTAAAACAATGAAGGATATTCTTGGTTTCACTAATAGTGAATAAAAATTCACCTCAGTGTTCCTTTTCTTCTAGTCATATTTATGTCGAGTATAATATGGTTCCATACGCTGCCATCTTATCATGCAACATATTTTACAACCACGATTATTTTCTCTAGATTTACAAGGACCACCTCCTTGTCACGTCTCTTTCTGACTCCTCAGAATCTAATCCAGGAAAACACCTCGACTTCTATTTTAAACATTCTAATCTATTCAAATAGACACAGATGTTTTAAACCACATATGACTTTATCGTAATTCCACAATTACTCCTAGTACCATCTATTATATGTTATTTACATATAAACACCTGACTTAGCTCCCACTCAAAATGTCAATCACATTTGAGATTGTGTAACTTATGATGCCCCACTCAAAATGTCAATCACATCTCATTTTGTGTAGCCCACAAGCTCCCACTTATTAATGCATGACTTGCATATTAATATGGTGAGCTGTCCTACTCCCACTTAAATTATACAAATATAATTTCTTTCGATATTTCGGTCAATACCGAAATCCATTGATCATTCATAAATTCGAAAATTCCAAACACGATGTATTATACTTGTTTAATACAAATCCAAAAGACTCAGGCATGTCTACATCCAATGCAGTCAAACAATTTTGATTTTGTCCAAGACATTCTCTATGACAAAAT
This sequence comes from Poa pratensis, assembly GCA_947311845.1. NCBI lineage: Eukaryota > Viridiplantae > Streptophyta > Magnoliopsida > Poales > Poaceae > Poa > Poa pratensis. The sequence goes on from CAMZMU010000047.1 coordinate 68,662,971, forward strand.
TAGCTTCATGTCCTTCTCACAGTTCCATTCTTTTCACACAACCTGTCATGTGAAAAATCAAGTAATCCTTTTACTTAATAAGATTCAAGCAACATTTACCAACATGATCTTAAATGCAACCTTTCTGGATTTATGACTCTTTAGTCATGATTCGAATTTGGTACCACCTTAATTTCTTCGTATTTCGTAGGTATCCCTTGTTCTAGTAACAAGATTATTAAATCATGAATATTAATCTGTGACCACACAGAAAATATTCTTCAATGCCTACTATTTATAAAAAGCTCCTTATTTGAAAACATTATGATCTTTTATTATCATTTTTCATTCCCATTTGGAGAGTTTTTGTCACCGGAGCATATTTCGAAAACATTATCTCTCACATAATGCGAACAAGGTTAATTACCTCATATAAGGTTTTATTTCATATCCTTCCTAGAAACTTGTTTTCTACAAATCACCAAATTAGCAATACTAGTTTGGCCCTTGTCGGTGTTTGCCATATGAAACATATATTCACTCCTATGAATATTTTACAAAGAACTATTTCGTATATGGTTTCATATTATCATATAATCCTATAAACCACGACTCTTAACATATTGTCATTTATACGAATTTTAGGTGAAGATTTCAAAATAAGGGAGTTTAGTAATTTTAACGAAACATCTAATCCTTTAAGAGATACCTTTTAAGACCATACTTTATTTTAAATAGAGTATGATTATAATATTCACATAAATCAACATGCTTGATGCATTGGCGTACCTAGAGGGTGGGCAGGGTGGGCCGTGGCCCACCCAGAATTTTTGGATTCTTTTTATCAACTAGTACTAATCTATAATTTGGAAGTGCTGAAGAAGTTTATTTGGTCTCCTTTCCATCCTCCTAGCTGACAAACAAGCTCGGCCACTCGCCGCCTCGCCCTGTTTATTGTAATATCCCAGGATTAGAGTCCAAAATTAGAGTGGACACAGAAGTGTGCATTGCATTCATGCATCAGAAAATCCGAAGAATTTTCGCGCAATTGTTTTCAAAAACACTAAGTGATTGAAGCTCCACTTGAGTTGGTGAAATTGAAGTAGATCATCAACTTGAGTGTTATAAACTTTGAGATGATCTTGGCTTAAACCCTATTTTTGGGTAGGAGAGGTATCCGATAAAATTGCAAAACCTAGAAGGAACATAACTTGTTACCACCAAAATATTACTTGAGGAGTTGTGGATAATTTAGTTATTCCTATTATTCATCCTAGGTAGAAATGATAATTTTTGACATGACCTTTATGCAACTTGCTTGTTGTAGGAATTTGAATTCTAATAGAATAAACAAATAATTGAATTTGTAAGGTTAATTCAAATTATAATAATTAAGCTATAAAAACAATAATTAAGTAAAAGAATTAATAGAGATTTGAATAATTCAAATCTTTACAATAAATTTTACAACTTGTTGAATTCTTGAAAAGACAAATAAAACATTTATTGAATTAACATACATTACATTGTCTTTACAAATTATTTACAACAAATGGAAATACACAGAAAAAGAAAATTACAAATTATTTCATAAACTAAATGTCTTGTATTTCTTCTTCTTGATCTTTATTCCATAGTTGTTTCCTGCAAAACAAAAGGAAGCAAAACAAAAGGAAAAGCAAAATAGAAAATAATACAAAGGGGAATTAGAATTAGTATTACTCTCAGTTTAGCAATGAGTAGCATTGCTAATCACATCATTGAGTGTTGTTTAAGGGACTAAGTGCAGTATCTGTTCTTAATTATCAAATTTAGCCTCAGAACAACATCACTGGCCTAAATCCACTTGGCAGCAAAAATAAATAACCAAAGAGGGATAAGTTCACCAGCCGTAGCACATCCAGGTTAACTGAACCTTGGAGCCAAGCAAGCAAGCAGCACACTCATTTCCACATTCGGTGCGGTCACCAGCACAGAGAAGCACGCCAGGGAAGGATAAGAGCAAAGCCAGCCGTAGCAAATAGGGAACACACCACTGATTTCACTCACAACACTCACATCTCGAGTTCATCACTGCACAGCACATAGTTCATCCCAAACCACAAATCCATCCAATAATCCACCACTGGATTCTTGCTAAAAGCAAGAACAAGACGGATAGAAGCACAAGGCCCAGCAGGAGCAAGGTGAGGAGGCCAGAAGCTAGAGGGAAGCTGTCTGGAGCAGGAGGAGCAGGCCAATACACTGAACAAGAGGAGATCCACAAGATCTGTACATCAAGCATCCAGAAGAGCCACAAGCCACAAGCAACAATCACCACTAGCTCACATCAGCAGGTTAAAATCTTTAAACCTTAGGAAGGGTGTGCTAGATAAATAGGAGGTGAGCTAGGATCGTTTCCTCAGTCCAGCATAGTAGTGCTATGCTAAATCATCCCAGGAAATTAAATAAAACAGCAAGTATATGTTCTTAATAAAATAAGCGTCAGTCTTTTGCATCATAGGCAGGGACAAGTATATCCAAACAATTTAGCAAAGGCATACAAGCAGAGAATGCTTGGATTTAAATTCTATTGAAGATAAGCAGATGTTGGGCACAAAACCCACAAAGGGAGAGGCACCTCAAACACATCTGAGCACCAACAAGAGCATTAGAAGGCATAAAAGAATTTCTAAAGCTAAGAATTACAGCTATGCTTCTGTGTAACTCAAATGAGGCATCACAACGTGCAGAGCTAAATTAAACATAGCCACATAAATTATTCTACACCTCAGGAAGAGCACAACCACAACATACCACAGAGGCACATTTCTGAACATGGGTTCAGAGAGCACCATCTGTTGCCACTGTCATGGACAGATAGAAAACTGTCGAGTGACAGAACTAAATCACCACCACAAGCAAAGCCACTAGTTAGAGCATCACCAAGTGAATGCACAGAGGCACCGATGTATATTCAGTAAACACCACAGGAGCAGGAGAGCAAGCACGAGACCTAAGCAACAGGAAACACTAGATCAAAACCCGAGAACACCATTTCCTAGCATTCCAGAGCACGGCACGATGGCTAAGAGAGGATTGAGAAGAGGGAGGAGGTCGAGGGAAACTCACCGTACGCCAGTTGCAACCATGGCACATGGAGAGGCAGAGCTCTCGCGGCAACCAGGCGCGGACCGGGGAAGTCTTCTCCGTTCGCGAGCCTCTCAAGGCGCGAGGAGCACCGGGGGCGCTACAACTCGCCCAGCAGTGCAGTAGTTCGAGCGGCACGGCGGAGGCCGCGCCGGCGCTCGAAACCCGAACCTAGGGTTAGTCACGCACGGGCGCACCGGCAAGGATAAACGCATCGCCGGGAAGAGGAGGTAGAGGAAGAGGTGGCACACGTTTGCGTCATAAATCGACGCGGAGACGACCGGAGCACGCCGTATAAGCGGCGACGGCGACAGAGGAGCTCGAGAGAGAGAGAGAAGGAGAAGCAGGGGGTCGGGGTGAGAGTGTGGCTCGGTCGGGTTGACCACCGACCCCGAGCCAGTCCTTGGTCTAGTTCAACAGATTTGACCAAGGTATTGTGGTCATTTCACAAATCAAAATTAATAATTCAGAAACATTTAAATTGAATAAACTTTGGAAAGTCATAACAATTTCATATTAAATCAGAATAACAAAATAATATATCAAAATAAACAGAAAAATAAAATTTATTTGGTTGTTTATATAAATAAACAACTTTGTTTGACTAAATTTGTATTATTCAAAAATTGAAACAAAAATTTACCTAAATTTGAAGATGAAGCTAATTTGAAATGCTATCTTGGATGCATTTCAATACATTAATTCATATGTTTTAATTTCACATATGGAATATTTTCAATAATATTATTTATGACCATTTTAAGAATTCTATTTTAAAACATGTGTTAGAAATATCCTTAAGTGGTTATTTAAATGGTATTTTCCATAAAGAAAATAATTATTTATTCAAGAAATTTAAATAGAAAACAAATTGCTAGTTCACCATGTTATTATTCCATGATATCCCATATAGTTCTTAATTCATATGAGTGAATTCTCTACTTAATAAAATATGACCATCATGATTAATAACCTTTCGTGATTGGATTGTTTTGTGTTAGAACCTTATTCATATCCATAATCTAAAACAAACAAATTGTAGTATGAAATTATGTTACCTTACTTATTTCTTAAAATGTGATACTTAGTTGTTTAATGAACTTAAAAGTGTTTGTTCTTAGTATTTCATAATACTTCATTCTTTTAATAAAAATGAAACACATCTAACTCTTGAAGAACTAGGATTCTCATATCACCATGTAATCATTTGAAACAAATGAAATCTAACAACACTTTGATTTCCTAGTTCCTTTTGAATAAAGGTTGCCCATATTTTGTTTATTACTTAACTTCCTTTAATCCATATTTTTGTTAAGTAAAGAAGTTAGGAAACAACATAAAAGTTCATAACATTTAGGTAGCAATGTAATATGCTCAACTCTATGAACAATTCTTTCATCCAAAAGAAACAAAGCCTAGTAGAAGTTAATAATACCTGATTAATAACTTAAGTGCCATTGTAGTATGATACCAAAGATTGTTAATAATATTTGTTCTTCAAAAGTTATTCTTTTTGCCTCCGTCGACAATAATACTACATTATATCATATTATTTATTTCTTCAAAAGTTATTCTTTTTGCAATCATGAATAATAGTAATACATCATCTTTTAAATAATCAAGACAATATGTGTTCCTTTCAACCCTAAAGATGATAACCAAACATAAAAGCAAACATTTAGTATCATGATGTTGTTTTACTTTACTCCTATGTTTAATATGGTACTTTAAGTTAAAGTTAAAAACTCATACTTCTTGTGAAGTAAACTTGAAGATAAACAAATCTTTGATAAATCATCTAAACTTAACCACACACAATATCGGGAATTACATCGGGGTTTTATAAAGTGCATTACATATATTATGCATAATAGCATATTGCTTCTTCAAACATTAGTCCTTACCGGACCAATGATATTCTTTCCAGATTTTGGAGTTTGTGTTATATCGAAGACCTTGGCTGCATAATCTTGCAGTCAAAAAGGCAAGTTCACTCTTGCTCATGTCCTACTTGATTATGTTTATCAAAGTAAATGCAAAATACTATGGTTTATCATTGCATGAAAAAGTAAAACCTATTTTCGAATGATGTGAACTGCTATATATAATATTGTTGGCTGGCAGATGGAACCTTGGTATGATGTGGTTGGTGGAGGTTCCATTTGCACGGGAAAGTATTATCTAGGACTTAATAACCAATGCCGTCAGCGTTCTTGCGCCGTAAATGAAGCGTTAACCATGAGACTTGGAATGGGACGGGAAAGTCATCTGTGATCTTTTCCCTTTCGCATGTCAACGGACTGCCAGTTCCTTAGGCTGTAGATCTTGCGGGACTACATGCACATGGGTGGGATCCCTTAATTCCCAACGGTAACTGGGGTCTATGATGGATTGTAGGGATGTCTGGAACGGTCTATCTGTATGGTATAGGGGAGGACTTTGGGTCCGGATCGGTCTACCATCAGATATAGGGGAGGACAGACCTACAAAAGGGTGGGCATGCGGGGTTGTTGGAGAAGCACGGCGAATGGCTTGGATCATCGACTGGGCCCCATACCAAAGAGAGTGTGGACGGGAAAGATCGCCCGGTTGTGCAACAAGGCGTTGATCTCTCATGGGTAAAGTAACGCACCTCTGCAGAGTGTAAAAATGTGACATGTTACTCCCCGTTCCAGGAAGGAACGACGAACGCTGCAGGAAAGGAGGCTCCTCAAGGCCCTAGCACCTGTGAATGGATGACGGGCATAGTTTTCTGAAGATAAAATAAATCTTTTCCTAAAAATGTTTTGCAAAGATATGCATGTTCATCCATGACCTTTTGGTATGGATGGTAGCTAGTGCATAAAACACCGTATTCCTGTTATATGAACTTGCTGAGTAACGCTCGTGTTGCTCACCCTTTCCTCCGTTGACCCCCTGCTTAGATTATTGGAGGCAGCAGCCGAGGACAGGAATCCATAGCGATGTTGGAGAAATCTTCGACGAGAAATCAAATCAACCTGGTGGGACTGAAAGAGTCAACCTCTACTTGCCAACGGATGAGTGGCGACAATAGTGCAACGGTGGACACCTCGAGAACTATACCTATGGACAAGGCGACTATAATCGGGTGGAGGAGCACAACTCTAGGCACAGAGATTCCAGATGGATAGATAGGGCTGCGACCACAGCAGTAGTGGATTAGGAGTTAGTAGTAGAGCTGGTATCCAGCTTAGTGCTTCGACTTGAGTCTTTCGGAAGTTTCATTTGCACGAGACCTACTTCTGTTTGTAAAGGAGGTTCTCAAGATTTTGTATTGAATAGTGTTGTAATCCTATAGTGTTACCTTGGACCGACTATGTTTCTGTTGTACTACTCTGAAGGATATAATATTTACGGAATGGTCCTTCCGTGAGTATTATGTCAACGACTTGTACACTACAACATGCAGTGGTGTGCTGGGTTACTACAGGTGGTATCAGAGCGAACGACCTTAGGATTAAAACCCTTTTAGGAGACTTGTAGGTTGGTAAGACTATAGGGAGTTATTAATTTAACTAAACTCTATATTTCTACAACTATGATGGTTATTCACCTGAGAATAATACTGGCATACTTGTATACACATTTCCTTACCCAACTGGAGTAGATATTCTTATTTACTATTCTATAGGTATAATTCATCTACCTTATTTTATTTCAACTTGGTATGACTAGTTAAGACTGTCTTGTACCAGTTGATACACCAAATAGATTACAACTACGTCAGTGTTACCTATATGGTATCATTGATAATCCTATGAAGTAGAACCCTATCATAAGTTGGTGATGAAGAAGACAAAAGATGTTTGATGATAATTGTAAATCATCGATATTCAACTATGAAAAGTATGCCAATACCCTAATGATGTAGTTCAAAGAGGTTTCACCTAAGTATAGTACAAGGTGTTAAGGAAATTAGGAGATGCGTAATCAATGACGGGAGCTA
>CAMZMU010000047.1:68670058-68842204 GCA_947311845.1 Poa pratensis
CTACTGCAGTCGACGTGATTCCTGCCAGTTGAAGTACTGGAAGGTCAACATCTCCTCCCGTGTTGCGTCTGCTGGCATCATTGTGCACTCCTTGATGACTTTGTCTGCTTTTGCTGCATCTCAGCAGTAATTGTGAGATTTGTGACTCCATCCGGCATTGTAACCGTGCACGGAAACTCTGTAGGCCTGCGACTGGCCGCCGCATCAGATGATTCTGCGCGAAGGCAACGTAGACCTGCTGGGGTTTCACCCGAGGGTATGTGTATGTGTTTTCGAGTCCTGTCATGGACTCGACGTCGTCATCAAGGCTCATGTCGGAGTCGATATGCCCATCGAGTGGTCCGTCTGGGCGGATCTCGCTGCCGATGCCTTCATCGCCTATGCTCATCTCTGCGTCGGTGAAGTTGTTATGAATCTCGAAGTCGAGGTTGTTGTTGGTGCAGATCTCGAGTCGACGTAGTTGTCGATATGAGTTTCGGGCTCGTCGAAGTTGCTGAGGGAGATCCGCAGTCGAAACTATCCTCGAGTGGGAGATCGAGCTCAGGATCATTTGTGCGGTATGCTGATTCGGCCTCCTCGCCTTGGAGTTCTTCATGAGCTCGTTGATCTCTCGAGTCGACATGGTTGTTGCAGACGAGCAAGCTTGAAGGATCGACAATGGTATGGACGCAGTTGATGGATCCGCAGTCGAAGGAGCCGCAACCGATGGAGCCTCGGGTGCGGAAGTCGCGAGTTGGCGTGGATCTGTCAAGTCCTGCACACCAAGCTTGTTGACGAAAAAATTGAACGAACCAACGGTTAAACCCAAACCTGACTCGAGATTGGAGAAGGCTTCCTGGAATTCTGACGAGTGTGGCTCGAAATCTATCAGAGGATCTGATGTGCTTTTTGCAGGTGAAGCTGGCGTGCTGCCGTTTGTCGAGTGAGTCGGCGAGTTGCCGTGTGCCACCCGAGTCGGCGAGTTCTGGTTTTGTGATGCAGCCGGCGAGTTGCCGTTTGTTGATCCGATCGGCGAGTCGCCGTTTTCCGATGGAACCGAAGAAACCGTGAGTCCAGCACTATTCTTTCCCACAGACGGCGCCAATTGACGAGGGTTAACTCATAAATCCCATGGTTAGGACCTAGGGTTGAGATTATGGGGAGAGAACGTGGTAGTACTGGTAGTTTCGTCGGCCGACAAGTAGAGGCAAAGATTTACCCATTCAGGCCCCTCGGGTGGAGGTAAAGACCCTACTTCCTGCTTGTCTGGTATTGATTGTGTGAGATTATGCGGTTACAAGGAGTGCTCCGGCGAGATATCGATCTTGCTAGAGCTTTTGGTGGTTCGAGTATGGCTTGGTCCTAGATCGGCACCCCTCCCAGCCTTTAAATAGGCTGGGTCTCGGGAGTTCATAACCGACCTAGTTTACACGTAAGGAAAGCCTAAACCGACTATGCCTATGACTAATCTTGGAGGGTACTCCATCTTCTTGGGCCTCTGGTCTTGGGCTTCGAATAGGCTCTCCGCTATTGGGCCTTAGTCGCCACGTGCACCAGGTACCCTCACAGTAGGGTACCCGAGATGTATACCATTGTCAGACGCTTTATACTTTATCTTTAGCATGTTTTACGTGGCTGCTAGGGCTTTCATACAAGAACCGTTTCTTACCTACGAACACAACCACAACAGCGATAAGACAATTGTCTCTATTACACCCCTTTCGGGCCCTCCATTGTAAATGCAATATCAACTATTGTAGGAGATACAGACACCCGCTAGCCACATATACGGTACAAGTCGTATGTTAAGTGTGGCACCAGTCTTGCGTATGAGTACGCGCAAAGTCGGTCCGGGCCGCTTCATCCAACAATACCGTGATATAAACAAGTACACGCGAGAGGGTAACAAATGGAGAATTGATGCCCACATTCAACATGTGTTCTAACCGTACAGATATATCTACGCATAGATCGGCTCTGATACCACTGTTGGGGATCGTGGACAGAAAACAAAAAATTTCCTACCGACGATAACCATAAATTAGCCAAGATCTAACTATGCAGATATACTATACGGAGGAGGACGGAGTACATACCCTTGTAGACTGAAAGCGGGATTACGTTCCCGCACAAACGTTGCCGATGAAGCCGACGAAGCCGACCTCAAGGTCGTGTAGAGGAAGTAGACGTACTCCAGCGCCACCCGTGTAGCGCCTCGTAGTTCCACACACGTACGGTGTAGATGACGACCTCCGGGCTCCAGATCCAGCAGAGCAGCGGAAGCGGAAGATTGGATCTAGCAGCACGGCGGTGTGCGTATAGTAAGAGACTTCCCTCCCCGTACGCAGCTCCAGAAACGGAACCATGCTCAAGGTAGGAGAGAAGAAGAGGGGAAAATGTGAATTTCCAAGGCATGGGGGTCCCCTATTTAAAGGAGGAGGAGGGAGGCCACCTCCCTTGGCTAGGCCATGTGGGACTAAACCCCACATGGCCACCCGCCGGCCAAGGGAACCGCCGTCCACCTAGGTGGGCCCCATTCGGCCCACCTAGGGCGGCTGGCCCTCCTCCCCTTTTTTTCCTTTTTCCTTTTTGGGATTTTTCCCTAATTGGTCTCTAAGGCCCATTTAGATTTAATGCCTTAAAAAATTAGAATTTAATTAAATAAAAAAATTAATCATTAATAACACTTATTAATATTAAATACATATTATTTAATGCATTCGCGCTCCGAAACATATTTCGTTGCCTCCGATCAACATCGGACAAGTCCCGGAACACTTCCGGAGTTCCCAGTTTCTTTCTCTCTTATATCCAATCTAATCGTCACCTACCCTTAAGTGTGTTGCCCTACGGTTCGGGATCACACAGACATGAACGAGACACGCTCTCCGATCAATGACTAACAACGGGGTCTGGATACCCATGGTAGTCCCTGTGCGTCCACGAAAGTCTTTTATCGTTCGAACCTTTAGACGTCCAGTCTCAACCTTTTGCCTGGCGATACTTAGATTGTTCGAGCATCATTCTCCGGTATCACGATTACCGAGCATGATCTCATCATCGACAAATCTATCTTTACTCGTATGTGATATTACATCCCCGTGACCTAGGCACATGCTTGCAAGCTCATTGACGTAATCTCACCGAGTGAGCCCAGAGTATTTATCCTGCTATGTGGATTGGCAAATCCTGCTCTTGAGCACTCGCCTCCACTGCTTCCTTCGGATACCCGAAAGTGTCACCTTTATTGTCACGTTATATAAGACATGTCGTTTGATGCAATCATGGTACCTTCCAAGCAACGATTTGATATGACCTCACAGTCGAAGGTATGAGCACTACGTTTCTATATCTTTTGGGTATGTCCACCACGTCATTCACCCAATGACATGACTCTGTTGTCAACCGACGTAATTATCCATGATCAGGAAACCTTGATCATCTGTTGCCCAACGGACTAGTTTAAATAGAGGCTACTAGGGACCTGATTGTTTATATACCACACGTGTATTAATGTTTCCGCGTAATACAGTTCTAGCACGGTATAAAAACATATTATGAACAAATTGAGATATGACAAATAAAATCACTTTATTAATTGCCTCTAGGGCATATCTCCAACAGTTTATCAGGAGGCAGTGTCATATGGCTTTTACCAATATCAGGGTTCCGATTAACCAGGTTGGTCAGTTGGAGCACCCTTAATATTTCATAGGAGTTTTAAGTATCCACATAAGAAAGTCACCGATCCTTCTATTGCTAGAAGTGGCTTATCATGAGTAGCTTCGTTCCAAGCATGCCAAGCTCTCCAAGAAACCAGAAGCTGATTTTTTTTACTAAGACTGTGAGGCAACAGCCCCACAGCAATTTATTCCAATTATAAAAAGTTATGTACAACCATCTAAGAAATATACAACCTACCTATGTATTTATAAATTTACAATAAGCTACCTATCCAGGCCATAAGGGCATCATAATGCTTTGCTTTTATCCTATGTCCAAGCATAGAGATATCATGCACAAAGCTTCCTTTCCAACCAGCAAAAGAGAGTCTTCTGTTTCTAAATATCTTCCCATTTCTCTGTTTCCATATGTTCCAGCAGGCCAAAATCACTACTTCCATGAAGAAAGATTTTCCAAACTCAGCTCTACCGAAAACAACAGCCTGTTGCACCTCCTGACTTTATGTCCAATCAATTTGTAAATAGTTCCAAATCCTCTGACTGAAATTGCACTCAAAAAATAGGTGCAACCTATGCTCATTCTATCTAGATGGACATAACACACAGTGGGTATCCTCTGTCACTTTCCAGTTCCTCCTCTGCAACAAGTTTCTTCTATTGGGTCTATTATTAGAAGTAGCCAGGCAAAAAAATTGTTCTCGGCGCACAACGGGATTTCCAAATTCACTTGGACAAAACCATCACTGAAATATTAGAATGAATATGAGTGTAATACTTTGCTGAGGTATACTTTGGCCCCCAAACATAGGTCCATCAATCTTTATCTAGTGAAAGTGGGGAGGACCTCATCACAACAGACACCTGTTTCGGTTCTTCAAAAGCTTGAACCGACAGAGGCAGATGAAAACTTGTAGACATTTCAGTCTGATCATAAACCTCGTCAGCTGGCGTTAATGGATTTAGGACATAGGAAAATAATCTCGGAAACCTATCTGCCAGAGGTTGTGTTGACCCATCAAAAACCCATTTATCAGTCCAAAACAGAAACGACCTACTATCACCAGGTTTTACCATAGACACTCATCTATATGCATCCACCAATTTCATTATCTCGCCACCAAAAGGAGCCACATAAGTTTTGAGCTTGAGGAACCCCTTCCTGATAATGCGAGTGCCACACCAGTTTAACCCAGGGAACATCTGCAACATTATAGAATTTATCAAGTTGTTTCTGTAATAGAGCCTCATTTTTCTTCTTGAAGTTTACTATTTCGACTCCACCACTAGCTTTGAATTTACAGAGCATAGGCCAGTCTGCCAATGATATAGAGAGAAGAAACATTGGGCTGTGTGAGGCAGCACAACACCAAAAACTATCTGTTTACATTGGTGTTCCTGTGTGAGTTCAGTAGCAGTCTATCTCCCGGTCGGCGGCCGGTATTGGCAGCATGACATCTCTTCCCAGTATTTCAATCTTAGTTGTTGCTCGGTAAGTGAGTTTGACCCATCTGAGGGATCTTCATCTAACCTGTTCGGCAGTGCCGCCTCATAGTCTGAAAATTAATCAAGTGTTTGAAAGTGTGTGCCAGTTCTCGAAAAGCTCTGCAAAATTCATACAAACGCAGCGAAAATTGGAAGTTGATGTGACCTGCGGAGTATGCAGTGACGGCTGCAAGCTAAGCAGGACTTTTCCATGCAGGACTCTATAACAGCTCACTTGTCGAAAATATGGCATGTGACACAATTTGGTATATATTGGAACCGCTTCATCAGTGAAAACATGACTCCACATCAAGAATTCCACGAACAATGCAGGGAACTTTGACTAGGACTAGCAAATAAGTAACACTAGACCTTCTGACTGTAAGTTGAACTAGTCATCCACATCTTTGTGACGCAACAAGGCTGATCATTCCTGGTTTACATTTTGACCATGCATAGCAATTCCTCGACATGTACATTCTACGTGTGTGCTCTTGATTTCAATTCTTAAGATGAACATTGATTGATTTCCTACTACTTTTTAGTGATTTGCTATCTACTTTGGAGTGCAACTCAATTTGAATTAGCATAAAGTAAACCATTTAACCTTTTGATCGCGATGGGACATGGACCGAAAGGAGAGGAGACAACACATCGATTCATTACTAAAATAGATGAACCACGATGTGTGTTAGGAACACACTGCATGCGCTAAACCGTGAACTCGGTTGTTTAGTAGATTTTATAATGTAGCAAAAGCTGACCTCCTAGCAAATCAAAGGAAAACAAATGATGATTGTTCCCAGCTTACTTCTCAAAACGTGTAATAATCCCTCATACATGTATATTCTAAGTGTGCTCTTCTCCACAGGATCAGGATGTACACTTGAATACTGAAAATAAACCGTCAGGATTGTCAACACTTAAGTTCAGAAGAAAAACGGCAAAGATGCTCCACGCTTAAATTCTGAAGATTAACATGATAAGGGCATGTACAATGGTAGAGAATGCAAGTCCTCTCTTAGCATTCCACGTCATTTAGAGAAGGCAAATACTAGTCGTACAATGCGTTATCTCTTATTGTCATCTCTAGCAATTAATGAAAATTGATTAAAAATAAATTAAGGGAAGTCATATTGTACAAATGGAGAAAATAACCTTCTCTTAATTTTAAGAGATCATCCCTTTGCTAAAGGAAGACAACCCCCTCTCTCTTTGTTCTCTCTCCACCAACTAAGCAAAAATCCTACGTGACATCTCTAAGAGAAGGTTGACGTCATCCCATTGTACATGCCCTAAGCAACATGTTGGTACTGTTTCTCCTCGTATTCCTGATACTACATGAATCTGCGACAAACAAACAAAAAACAGAGGCGAACAATATTCGCAATGGGATAAAAGCAAACAATTCTTTTGGTTCCTCAGATTCAGCACAAATCGTGAGGAGGTCTCGGTTTTAAGAGGAAAAAGGCAAAATCGACAAGGGTTCCTTTTTATTTTACTAGCCAGGCTCAACACAAAGCAACTATCCTACGCATCAGACACTTCTCTGCTTCATGGGAATTAAGGATTCCGAATCTCAAAGTTTCCTTCAAAGATCTGGAAGATCTGAAGCAATATAGCATGACAACAACGAATAGATCACCAAATCACGCTCAGAAGACGGTCATATTTTCAACATGTAAGGGTTCACGACAACATCTAGATTCTCGCACTCAAGGGATTAAGGCAAGGGGATCCGTTGTCTCCTCTGTTGTTTAATCTAGTTGTTGATATGTTGGCGATCTTAATTTCTCATGCGAAAGAGGATGGTCAAGTGGGAGGTTTAGTGCCGCATTTAGTAGAAGGAGGGGTTTCAATCCTCCAATATGCAGATGACACTATTCTTCTTTTGGAACATGACCTTGCGAAGGCGGTGAATATGAAACTGATTTTAGCTTTGTTTGAACAACTTTCGGGATTGAAAATTAACTTTCACAAGAGCGAGCTGTATTGTTTTGGGAAAGCTAAAGATGATCAGGACGAATATAGGCGTATTTTTGGGTGCGAGCTCGGTGCGTTACCTTTTAGGTATTTGGGCATACCCATCCATTATAGAAAATTATTAAATAAAGAGTGGAAAACAGTTGAGGACCGTTTCGAAAAGAAATTGGCAGCTTGGGTGGCTAAGATGTTGTCATACGGAGACCGTCTAGTGCTTATTAATTCAGTTTTAACAAGTTTGCCAATGTTCTTATTATCCTTTTTTGAAATCCCTAAGGGGGTTCGAAAAAGGTTAGATTATTATCGTTCTCGATTTTTTTGGCAAAGTGATCAACATAAGCGAAAGTATAGGTTAACAAAATGGAACTTGGTTTGTAGACCGAAGGACCAAGGTGGTTTGGGCATTTCGGTTCTAGATATTAAAAACAAATGCTTGCTCAGCAAATGGGTATACAAACTTTTGAATGAAGAGGGGGTTTGGAAAGAAATACTAGTGAACAAGTACTTAGGGAATAAAACGTTATCCCAAGTGCAGGTCAAACCATTGGACTCACCCTTTTGGAAAGGAATTATGAAAGTAAAGGATGAGTTCTTCCAGCGTGGAAGATTTGAGATTGGTAATGGGGAGCAGATTCAGTTTTGGGAGGATAAATGGTTAGGTCATACTTCTTTACAATACGAATACCCGTCTTTGTATGCTATTGCCTCCAATAAACATAGTACGGTTTCATGATGTTATTGGGGAAGTCCCTATTAATCTACCTTTCCGACGGGTATTAGTAGGACAGAATAGAACGAGTTGGTTCAATCTTATAGAGAGACTAATGCGGGTCACTCTCATAGATGAAGATGATAAATTTAAATTGACTCTCACTCCTAATGGCACTTTTACGGTACGGTCATATTATGAGGACCTACTAAATGGCCATACTAGATATTTGCGTAAGTATCTATGGAAGTTGAAGATCCCATTAAAAATTAAAAAAATTCTATGGTTTCTTAACCGAAAAAAAATTCTAACAAAAGACAATTTACTTAAAAGACGGTGGGTAGGATGTAAGAAGTGTGTATTTTGTGATGAAAATGAATCTGTTGAGCACTTATTCATTAATGTTCGTTTGCTAGAAACATTTGGCGTTTAGTTCACTTTACCTTTAATGTGTATCCACCTACAAGTATTGCGAACTTGTTTGGTACCTGGTTGAATGGGATAGACAAAGTTACAAAAGCACGCATACGGATTGGTGTTGCGGCCATTTTGTGGGCTATTTGGAATTGTAGAAATGACATTGTTTTTAACAACAAGAGTTCAACTCATTTTGCAGGTTATTCACAAGGCGTGCTCTTGGATCCACTCATGGTCATTCCTGCTCCCCGCGGATCAGCGTGGACTTATGGATGCCGGATGTACCCGTTTGCACAATCGTGCGGCTATCTTCAGCCAGTCTTGGTGGCGTCATTCTAAAAGGATAAATGTTTAGTAAATGTTTGTTTGAGTGGCTGATCTTTGTAGCCACCCTAAGTGATCCATGAATTGTGAACTTGTACTCTTGAATGGTTAATAATTACGGATGGCTGTGTGCAT
Organism: Poa pratensis; assembly: GCA_947311845.1. Lineage (NCBI taxonomy): Eukaryota > Viridiplantae > Streptophyta > Magnoliopsida > Poales > Poaceae > Poa > Poa pratensis. The sequence goes on from CAMZMU010000047.1 coordinate 68,678,771, forward strand.
CTCTTGGATGCAGAGACCGGGGATCCGCACCACTTTATCTAAAAATCTAGATTCTCGCAACACAACAAACGAAGTAGAGCAGATTACGAATACACAGATAACTCCTGGCGATAACTCCTGGCGTTCCAGGTACTACATGAATCTGCGACAAAAAGCAAACAATATTCGCAATGGGAAACAATTCTTCGATTCAGCACGAATCGTGAAGAGGTCTCTCGGTTTCAAGAGGAAAAGGCAAAATCGACAAGGGCTCCTTGTTTTTTTACTAGCCAGGCTCAACAAAAAGCAACTATGCTACGGATCAAACACTTATCTGCTTCATGGGAATTAATAGGGATTCTAATGCAAAGTGAATCACAAGGTTTCTTTCAACGGACTGGAAGATCTGTAGCAATATAGCATGACAACAGCCAATATATCACCAAATCACCCTCAAAAGACAGTCATATTTCCAGCATCAAGGAGTTCACAACAACATCTAGATCAAATGTCGCAACACATAACAAACGAAGTAGAGCAGATTACGAATACACAGATAACTAGCTACGGGTAAAAAGCCGGCCAGCTGGTGTTGATGCAGATCGGCACGGCGCGGTGTGTCGATTGGTCGCTCATGCTCAGTCGAAGAGGCTGAACATGTCCAGGTCCTCCTCCTCCTCTTCTTCCTTCTCCTCGACCTTGTCCTTCTTCTCCTCGGCGGCATCGACGGCGGCGGCAGTGGTCACACCCATGGAAGCGGCGCCGCCATGGGGCGCGAAGGCGAACTTCTCCCTGCCGGCGGCGAGGAGCTCCGCCAGGTCCTTGCCCTCCACCTCCTTGAAGAGCATCTCGAGCTTCTCCTCCTCCACCTCGGCGCCGACGGAGCCGAGGATGGCGCGGACGTCGTCCTTGGTCGGGCCCGGGTTCCCGCCGAGGGTGGCGAGCAGGTACGCCGCGACGAACCTCATCTCGATCGACCGGAGCAAAGGCGGCGGGCTGCGACTGCTTTGGTGGTTCGGTGGATTGGTGGCCGTGGTGGTGGCTTGGTGTGCGGGAGGCGGTATATAGGGAGGTGGAGTTTCTTACGCGCTGCGAAACCGATGGCGAAAGGACTTTTTTTTGAAACAACCGTATCTGGATTAATAAGCAACAGAGTACACCGGCTACATCCAGAGACAGTCCAGCTGTCCCCCTTTTACAGAAAACACCCCAAGGAAAAAGAAAAACACGCACACGTCCCTGGGAGCTTCAGCATCTCCAATTCCGCCGCCGTCCTTGATCTCGCCATCGCAGCACCAGAGGAAGACGAAAAGGAACAAGGAAGCCGCTGAGTCACCTGTACAAGCCGATTGGGAACTCAATCCCGTTGAAGTCGCCACATTAGCCACTCGCCGATCACGGCAAGATCTTGGCGTCGAAGATGGAGCATCGGCGGGGGGCACGCCCCGACCTGAGCAGGATGTCGAGCCGGCTTCGCCACCGAAGACCAACCTCACAGCTCGCAAGAACACCATGAAAGGGGAACAGGAAAAAGCTGCAAGAAGCAGCAAGACCCACTTCACCGATGTAGAGGAAAAACAACAACTCCTCTTCCGCTCCTCGCCACCACGGCCGGCCAGGGGAAGATTCCACCGCCGCATCCCTCGATCCGCAGAGCAGGCGATACTGATATGCATTTTATATCATCATTTATACAACTTTAGTATCATATTAGAATGTTATTTGCATTGTTATATCATTGTTTTTGCATGTTTTAGATGATTTATGGGACTTTCATACAAAGTCCCTATTTTTGGTATTTAATTTCTGGGAGGCAGAAAACCTCCTTTTCTTGTTTTTAATGTTTCAGGAGCTACAGGACTCAAATAATAAAAGGGAAAATACACAGCTGGTTTTTCGTCGAGAGAAAGGCAGAGGGAAGAAGACCGAAGAGAGGAGAGCCACGAGGCCCAAAAGGGGCCGCGTGGGACCCACTAAGTGGGGCCTCGGGCACCTCCTCGCCTGGGGTTTTTTATCGACGCCTTCGTCCTCCCCGAAAAGTTACGCCCTAATTTTTCCAAGTCCATCCGAGGCCGCGGCAGCGGCGAAACTCCTAATTCCCTCCGAGGGGGATCAGATCCTGCTGCTCCGGAGCTCCGGAGAAGGGGAAAATCATCATTATCGTCATCACCTCTCCTCCTTGGCGTGGGAGGAGGCCTCTACATCATCACCATCACCAAGACCAGCACCATCTCCATCATCTTCTCCGTGATCCACTCCGTTCCTCTCGTAGTTTGAGAGTTGCTATACCCTAGATACTTGTCTTGTGCTACTATTCATGTTTGTGATTGAGTACTTGTCATTATTTGGTGGTGAAGTATAATTTCAGATTGTGTTGTACCACTGATTATGATCATGTTCGCACGTTCTGAGTAGTTCCCGTATGTTCCTGAGGGCATAGGATGAATTGGCATTGATTTATATATGACATGTGTTGGTATTTTGTCAAGAGTTTATCTTTTATGTGATTCTATGATGGTGTTGTGCGAACGTCGACTGCACAACACTTCACCTATATGGGCTCATAGGAGAACACCGTAGTGTAATGAATTGATGGAGACTTGGGAGGACACGTAAACCTGAGACCGAGTCATGAAGTTATATTATGAGGGTATTAGTATCGGGGACCTTAGAGTGTAATGCTATGGTGGGACTTTATGTCTTAATAATTCTTGTGCAGTCATTTGCTTGGCCACATGATCCATCATAAGGGGTTGTAGTTTATTTATTTAGCTATACCTAATTATGGCTCCGTCCAAAGAGGATTAAAACTTGACAAGATATTCATCGTGTTGTTTAATAAATCTCTATGCCTAGCATCATCCATGCCGCCCTCGGGAACGTTTGCCACATATAAGTTACACATCACTTGAGCTTGTCCTTTTGCCACATAAGAGGATTGGGCTTTCTCTCTTTGAGAGCTTTCACTTGCTACTATCTGTTATCTGCTTGCAATTATACAACTGAAAATACCAAAAACACATGCATCTTTTATTGTTTTATTTATCAATCTTACTAACCAATACCTTCAGCTCCTCGTGGGTTCGACAACCTTTTCTAATTGAAAGGTACTACAATTGATCTCCTGCACTTGGGAGCCATCAGTCACACGTACGGTTTTGATGACGTCCTCTCTCCCGTTCCAGCGAGGCAGCGGAATTAGTAGATCCTCCAGGAATCCCAGCAGCACGACGGTGTTGTGCTGGCTGGAGAAATTCCTGCAGGGCTTCGCCAAGCCGATGCAGGGGAAAACTGGAGGAAGGAGGCGGCAACAAGAGAGAGGGAGAGCTTGGCAGCCATCTTGGTGCACCTCCCCTTCTCCTTTTATAGGCAAAGAGCTGCAACCATGTACCTGGCCGCGTGGACCCACCAAAAGGTGCCTCGGGCACCTCCTCGCCTGGGGCTTTTTAGCAACGCCTTCGTCTGCCCGAAAAGTAACGCCCTAATTTTTCCAAGTCCATCCGAGGTCGCGGCGGCGGCGAAACTCCTGATCCCTTCCGAGGGGGGTCAGATCCTGCTGCTCCGGAACTCCGGAGAAGGGGAAATCATCGTCATCGTCATCACCTCTCCTCCTTGGCGTGGGAGGAGGCCTCTACATCATCACCCCCATCAAGACCAGCACCATCACCATCATCATCCGTGATCCACTCCGTTCCCCTCGCAGTTTGAGAGTTGCTATACCCTAGATACTTGTCTTGTGCTACTATTCATGTTTGTGATTGAGTACTTGTCATTATTTGGTGGTGAAGTTATATTTTCAGATTGTGTTGTACCACTTATGCCACTGAATATTATCATGTTTGCACGTTGTGAGTAGTTCCCATATGTTCCTGAGGGCATAGGATGAATTGGCAATGATTTATATATAACATGTGTTGGTATTTTGTCAAGAGTTTATCTTTTATGTGATTCTATGATGGTGTTGTGCGAACGTCGACTGCACAACACTTCACCTTATGGGCTCATAGGAGAACACCGTAGTATAATGAATTGAGGAGACTTGGGAGGACATGTAAACCTGACCGAATCATGAAGTTATATTATGAGGGTATTAGTATCGGGGACCTTAGAGTGTAATGCTATGGTGGGACTTTAGTCTTAATAATTCTTGTGCAGTCATTTACTTGGCCACATGATCCATCATAAGGGGTTGTAGTTTATTTATTTAGCTATACCTAATAATGGCTCCGTCCAAAGAAGATTAAAACTTGACAAGATATTCAACGTGTTGTTTAATAAATCTCTATGCCTAGCAATATCCATGCCGCCCTCGGGAACGTTTTCCACATATAAGTTACACATCACTTGAGCTTGTCCTCTTGCACATAAGAGGATTGGGCTTTCTCTCTTTGAGAGCTTTGACTTGCTACTGTTATTCTGCATTGCAACTATACAACCAAAAATACCAAAAACACTTGCATTTTTATTGTTTTATTTATCAATCTTGCTAACCAATACCTTCAGCTCCTCGTGGGTTCGACAACCTTTTCTAATTGAAAGGTACTACAATTGATCTCCTGCACTTGGGAGTCATCAAGATACTTTTCTGGCGCCGTTGCCGGGGAGCGTAGCGCTATTGGTAAGAAGTTTGGTAAGGAAACTTGAAAGCTGTTTTATCTCATTGTTACTATGGCATTTATGAATCGTGCCTCGCTGCATCTTGCTCTATATGAAAGTGCTTATGCCACTACTCCTAAAGTGGTTGAAACTACTGTGTCTGAGATACCTAAAGTGGGATTTAAAATTCCCATTGGTCATGTTAAAAGAGTTATGAAAAATCCATTTACAGGTGATGGAACTAAGTCTGCACGTGAACACATGGAGTTAATTGAAGACATATGTGGTTATTTAGACTTCCTGGTATTTCTGAAGATCAGGTAAAAAGGAAGATATATTTGTCTTTATCTGGTAATGCTCGTGATTGGTACAGGTCTCTTGATGAAGAGGTTGCTATTGAATGGAATATCTTGAGGAAGGTTTTCTTTCTTAAATATTTTACTCCTAAAGAAGCTTATGAGAACCGCTGCTATATATTTAATTTCTGGCCACATCTGGGAGGAGTATTACTCAAGCTTGGGGGAGGTTAAAGGAACTCCTTCGCAAGAATCCTTGTCATGATCTTACAAGGAAACTTATATTGATAAACTTTTATGTGAGGCTACCATCGAAGCACAAGGAAATTCTGGATAATTCATCTGGTGGAAGTTTTACTAATAATACTGAAGAAGAAGCATGGAATTTATTGGAGACTATTTCTGAAAATACTAGTCACTGGGATCTTGATAAAGGTAATGAGCCCTATTTTGATTATGGATATTCATGTGTAGAGAACTTCTCTACTTCTATGTTGTTTAAAAATCTGAGTGATACTTTTAATCTTGATCCTTATGTTATAATTGAGATAGCTAAAGGTTTTGCTGAGCATATCTGTGTTCCTCAAAGTGGTTTTGAAGTTTATGTTGAACCTGTTAAACAATCTATTGTTGTTCCTAAAGTTATTAAACAGGGAACCAGTGTCATCTGTGACAATTGAGGAGTATGTTGAACCACCTCCATATCCAAACCAAGTTAAGGAGAATTTACTTATTGCTGTTACTAACAAGAGTAAAAAAGATGTTCTCAGCCTTATGAACAGGTGGAAGTCAACAGTCAAATTTCAATTATCAAACAATTAAATGAAGAAGACCCTGTTGATGTTTATTTATGTGAAGATGCTACTAAGTCATCAAAGGTAATTCGGCCAAAGTTGGTAAACCTGTTATATCATCTATTGGGACTTCAAGTTATCATGGTCTATGTGATATTGGAGCAAGTATTAGTGTCATTCCATATTCTCTTTATCTTGAAATCAAGCCTGATATTGATCCCATTATGGAAGAGACAGGTATGACAATTCAACTTGCTAATAAAGATTATATTAGTCCATTTGGAATTGTTAGAGATGTTGAAGTATTGGTTGGCAAAATAAAATATCCTGCTGATTTTATTGTGCTTGGTTGTCCTCAAGATTCTTTTGTCCTATCATTTTTGGTAGACCTTTCTTAACACTGTTGGTGCTGAAATTAATTTGCCTAAAGAGAAAGTGTTTATTAAATGTGCTGGTGAAAACTTGAGTTCAACTTTTCCAAATTTGCTGATAAACATGTTGTGAAAGAGCCAATTTCTGAAGAATAATTGAAACTCTTGCAATAGCTGTAGCTTCAACAGATGTTGTAGAACGTTATATGCTTAATCAAGATGAACCATTTAATGATGAGGAAAAGATGCTTTAGAACAAATATTATGGCAACAACCACCACAATTACAATTGCATATCCCACCTGATAATTTAGGAGTGCTACCACCACCTAAAGGGGATCCTAGTTTGAATTAAACCTTTGCCTAAAATCTGAAATATGCATATTTGGATGAGAAGAGCATATATCCTGTCATTATTAGTGCTAACCTTTCAGCTGAAGAAAGAAAATTACTTGATGTGCTTAAAGCTCACCGACCAGCCATTGGATACTCTCTTGATGATCTTAAAGGTATAAGCCCAGCTCTATGTATGCATAAAATTAATTTGGAAGAGGATGCAAAACCTGTTGATTATCAACGCCGTCTCCATCCAAAAATGAAGAAGTGGTAAGGAAAGAGGTAATAAGACTTATTGAAGCTGGTATCATTTATCCCATAGCTGATAGTAAGTGGGTTAGTCCTGTTCATTGTGTTCCTAAAAAGGGTGGAATGACTGTTGTTCCAAATGATGAGGATGAACTTGTGGCTCAACGTACTGTTGTTGGTTATAGGATGTTATTGATTTCAGGAAGTTAAATAAAGCAACTCGTAAAGATCATTACCATTGCCATTTATTGATCAAATGTTAGAAAGGTTATCTAAACACTCTCACTTTTGTATTTAGATGGTTATTCAGGTTTCTCACAAATTCCTGTCCATAAGGATGATCAAGAAAAGACCACTTTTACTTGCCCATATGGTACATTTGCTTATAGGAGAATGCCATTCGGTTATGTAATGCTCCTGCTACTTTTCAAAGATGCATGAATGCTATATTTGCTGATTATATTGAAAAGATAATGGAAGTTTTATGGATGATTTTTCTGTGTATGGTACTTCCTTCGATAATTGCTTGTTCAACCTTAACAAAGTTTTGCAGCGTTGTGAAGACCAACACTTAGTTTTAATGGGAGAAGTGTCACTTCATGGTTACTGAAGGTATTGTTCTTGGGCATAAGATTTCTGGAAAAGGAATAGAAGTTGACCAGCAAAGATAGAAGCTATTGAAAAGCTGCCATACCCAAGGGACATCAAAGGTATAAGAAGTTTTCTTGGGCATGCAGGTTTTTACGTAGGTTTATTAAAGATTTCTCCAAAATATCAAAACCCTAACCAATCTTTTGCAAAAGGATGTTCCTTTCTCTTTTAATGATGATTGCATTGAGTCCTTTAATATTTTGAAGAATGCTTTAATAAGTGCTCCTATTATTCAACCTCCTGATTGGAAATTGCCTTTTGAAATTATGTGTGATGCTAGTGATTATGCAGTTGGGGCTGTTTTGGGCCAACGTGTTGATAAGAAACTGAATGTCATTTATTATGCTAGTAGAACACTTGATGCTGCTCAAAGGAATTATGCCACAACTGAAAAAGAATTTTTAGCAGTATTTGCTTGTGACAAGTTTAGACCTTATATTACTGATTCGAAAGTCACATTGCATACTGATCATTCTGCCATTAAATACTTAATGCATAAGAAAGATGCTAAGCCTAGATTAATAAGATGGGTACTTCTATTGCAAGAATTTGATTTACACATTGTTGATAGGAAAGGGGAAGATAATCAAGTAGCTGATCATCTTTCTAGAATGGAAAATACCTGATGATCCTATTCCTATTAATGATAGCTTTGTTAATGAACAACTTGCAATTGTTAATGTTTCTAGTGCTAAAGTTGCATCACCATGGTTTGCCAACTATGCAAATTTTATTGTTGGTAAGTTTACCTCCACACTTCACTTTCAACAAAGAAAGAAATTCTTTTATGATCTTAGACATTATTTTGGGATGATCCTTTCCTTTATAAGAAAAGTGTGGATGGTATTATTAGACGTTGTGTACCTGAGCATGAACAACAGGCTATTATAAGAGATTGTCATGACAGTCCTATGGAGGGCATCATGCAGGAGATCGTACAGGTGCAAAGGTATTACAATCTGGTTTCTATTGGCCTACTTTATTTAAGGATTGTGCTGAATATGTTAAATCTTGTGATAAATGTCAAAGAGTAGGAAATATTGGTAGGAGAAATGAAATGCCTATGAATTATTCTTGCCACTTGAGCCATTTGATGTTGGGGCTTTGACTTTATGGGGCCTTTCCCAGAGTCAAAGACAAAATACTCACATTTTGGTTGCAGTGGATTATGTTACAAAGTGGGTGGAAGCAATTCCAACCAAGAGTGCAGATCATGCCACAGCAATGACGATGCTCAAGGACATCATTTTCCCCAGGTTTGGTGTTCCTAGGTTTTTAATTACTGATGGTGGTTCTCATTTCTTGCATGGTATTCTTAGAAAAACATTGGCAAAATATGATGTTAACCATAGAATTGCATCTCCTATCACCCTCAAACAAGTGGACAAGTTGAATTAAGTAATAGGGAAATTAAACTCATTGGAGAAGACAGTGAATAAGTCTAGATCTGATTGGCCAACTAAAATTAATGATGCATTATGGGCTTATAGAACTGCTTTTAAAAATCCTATGGGAATGTCTCCTTATAGAAGGTTTATGGAAAAGCTTGTCATTTACCTGTTGAATTAGAACATAATGCTAGATGGGCTATTAAACAATTGAACTTTGATTTTAAGACTGCTGGAGAGAAGAGAATTCTTGATTTAAACCTACTTGATGAATGGAGAAACGAAGCTTATGAAAGTGCTAGAATGTTTAAAGAGAAAGTTAAAATTTGGCATGACAAGAAAATTAAGAGAAAAAATTCAAAGTAGGTGATCAAGTTTTATTGTACAATTCGTTTCAAGTTTTCTGCAGGAAAGTTAGCTTCAAAGTGGCAGGGACCATTAGTGATACAGGAGGTGTACCGTTCAGGAGCTATCCGTCTTCACGGTGATATGAAAGGTAAACCTCATGTAGTCAATGGACAACGCCTTAAACATTATATTGCAGGAAGAGCTTCATCGAAAGGTGGAGGAGTTGAATTTAAAGACACCGGAGGAGGTAATTGCGAAGAATTTTGCAGTTTCAGAAACCCAAAATCAATAATAGGTAACTTTTGTGTTGAAAGTTTCTCGGAATTGCGTAAAATTTTACGGAAGTCATTTTTTATGGAAATTAACGTGTGGGACAAGAAAACTGGACGAAGCGGAGACCCGAGGAAGGAAACAAGGGGTCCCAGCGGCCAGAATCTTGGGCCACGTGGGACCACTCCTTTTGCCCCTCGGAGTCCCGTTCCGTCTCGTTTTCGACTCCGACGCTTCGTCTTGACCTAAAAACCGTCAATATATACCCTTTTCGTTGATCTAATCTTGCACCGAGTGTTCTCGAGTGATCTTTGCTTTTGCTGTTTCTGTCTGTCAGAGTTTAGCCATGTCTTGCTCGGATCCAACCATGAGGGGAGAACGTCCCCAAGGGAGGTGTTGTGAGCCGCTACCTCAACTCCGTGATGGCTCCACCGAAGGCCGTGACCTTCAAAGGAGGGTGTGCTGCTCGTGGAGGAGGTGAAGGCTCCAAGGCACCGGTACGGTGGAGGAAAGGCTGGGTGATCTGGAAGACAAGACCTTCAGAAGGTTGAAGAGTACAAGGGGGTCGAAGAACTAGAGGAAAGATACAAGGACGTCATCGAGAAGATGGAGAAGATCCAATGCTTTATGTGGGATGTAGAGAACCAGAACTGCGAGTATGAAGAACGCTTCAAGAAAATTGCAGCAGCTGCTACCCTCAGGTACAATTATCCACCTACATCTTTCCGTGATGGAAGGCCTTTCCCATGGAAGATGGCTGAATGGGAGGAAGAATATGAGAAGGAGGAGTGATGGCTACGTGTTGGTGAACCCCAAGAGGAAGGTTATGATGTAGACAGCAGAAGTTTTCCCTTGAGAAATCTACCCAAGGTTATCAATCCTGTAGGACTTGACGATCTATCGGAAGGTTGTTGATGTTGACTCCCCTGGCGCTAGGGAGATTGCACCAACGTGGAATCTGCACAGACACAAACCGAACTTTGCCCAACACGAAACAGAGAGGTTGTCAATCTCTCCGGTCTTGCAGAAACAAAGAGTTAAACGTATGGTGTGGAAAACAGCAGGAAAAACAGCAAGTAACAGGAAACAGATGATTGCAGCAGGTTGTGTAAACAGTATGAGGAAATTGGACCAGGGTCCACAGTCACTAGTGGTGTCTCTCTCAGAACAGATAACTAGCATGTTGGGTAAACAAATTACAGCTGGGCAATTGACAAATAGAGAGGGCATAACAATGCAATACATGCCAAGATGTCTACTATGAAATCTAGTTGGGCATTACAACAAAGTACATAGACCGTTATTCCAACCGCATCTATGCCTAAATAATCCACCTTCAAGGCAGCATCCGCATCCTATTCAGTATTAAGTTGCTAACAACAGATTATTGCATGAAGTAAAGTGTGTAATGTAATTAATACAAGTGCCCTTGGACACTGCACCAATGTATCCCTAGTAGCAACAACACATCTACCATCTTAGACCTTTCTGTCACTGATCCAGATATCCAGAGACTGAACCCACTATCTAGCATAAATACCCCCTCTTGAGTCACAAGCATCTACTTGGCCAAAGCATCTACTAGCAACGGAGAGCATGCAAGATCAAGCACATAGATAAACAACTTGAATAAACATGGTATCAATATTCATCGGATCCCAGCAAACACAACATCTAGCATTACAATAAGATGATCTTGATCATGTTAGGCAGCTCACAAGATCTAAACATGGAGGCACAAGGTAGAGAGACAACCATCTAGCTACTGCTATGGACCCGTAGTCCAGGGGTGGACTACTCACGCATCACTCCGGAGGCAGGCATGGTGATGTAGAGCCCTCCGGTGATGATCTCCCCTCCGGCAGGGTGCCGGGAAGAGCTTCAGACCTCCTCCGATCTGAGATTGACCATGACGGCCGCGACGGAACTTTTCGTGGAATATGATCGACCGTAATAGGGTTTTCGCGTCGCGGAGAATATATAGGCGAAGAGGCGGCGTCGGTGCCGAGGGGGGCCACCACGCCATAGGGGGGCGCGGGCCCACCCTGGGCCGCGCCCTAGTGTGGCGTGGCCCCCTGGTGGGTCTGCTCCGACTCCCCTTTGGACTCCGTGATCTCCTCGTGATATTATTGACGATGTCTTTTGTTTCGTCCAATTCCGAGAATATTTCCTTAATAGATTTTCTGAAACCAAAAACAGCAGAAAACAGGGAACTGGCACTGTGGCATCTTGTTAATAGGTTAGTCCCGAAAATGCATAAAAATGATATAAAGTGTAGCCAAAACATGTAGCAATTGATATAATAACAGCATGGAACATCAAAAAATTATAGATACGTTTGAGACGTATCAAGCATCCCCAAGCTTAGTTCCTGCTCGTCCTCGAGTAGGTAAACGATAAAAACAGATAATTTTTGAAGTGACATGCTACCAACACAATCTTGATCAAATAACAATGTAATGCACATGATCTGAATGAAGTGATCCAAGCCAATAGTCTATAGTTTGCAAGCAAGTAAATAAAGAGTAAACATAAGTGATCACACAAGTGCAAACTTTCATGAATAATACTATAAAACATTTAGAGATATAATAGTTAGCTCACAGCAGCAATAATTCTCAACATGAAAGTGTTTGTATCAACACAAAGGAAGATAATAGCTTCAGCATTTGCTTCAACTTTCAACATGTATATCATATAGATAATGTCAATGCAAAGAATATGATCAACCAAACACAAAGTTATGTAAAAACTGTTATACTGGAGTTGACAATGATGTTTGCTTAAGGAGACAGAAAGAAGTGGGAAAACTGACTCAACATAAAAGTAAAAGAAAGGCCCTTCACAGAGAGAAGCAGGGATTAACATCATGTGCTAGAGCTGTAGTTCCCGAAGGCATATAGAGAGCATAAAATATTGTTTTGTAAGATAATGGTGTATACAGGTGTCAACAAATCAGCAAATAGGCAATACTCTACTTCACTAGTTGATCAAACTTTACAAGAGCGGCTCCCATGAAGGACGTTATTTCTACCAGCGGGCAGATCATCCCTCTTCTCTTTTGTTTACACACTTGTGAACATTGCTTGACTGACGAATCAGGGGCAAAAAGATGTGAAGAGATTGTTTGGTTAAAGTTGTAATTAATTGGGACTGGGCACCCCGTTGCCAGCTCTTTTTGCAAAATTATTGGATAAGCGGATGTATATGCCACTAGTCCAGGTGTGTAAAATTTGATCAACCAGGAAATAAAGACCACCTATCTACGTCCTTATGAGCTTTTCAAGTAGTGACACAAAAAGGGATAATTGTTTTGAGTAGTTAGTAGATAGCACATGAAGAAATTTACTTGGAATGGTGAAAACACCACATAATAGGTAGGTATGGTGGACACAGGTGGCATGGATTTGGCTCAAGGTTTTGGATGTACAAGAAGCATTCCCTCTTAGTACAGAGTTTAGTCTAGCAAGGTTACAAGTTTGACGAACCATAGACTCCCACTGTCTTCCTTGTTAACACATAGCCTTCATCCAAAAATTATCTAGACTACTATGGACTTCCAATTATGCAATAGATTATTATAGCAGAAAATCCTTATAGTAGTTCAGCATTAATAGCCATTACTTACATGATGCACAAGCTTAAACATTAATTACTTGACAGCTCAAAACAATTGGCAAGCATCAAATTACTCAAGACAACGATCTAAAAAGATTCATGTAAGCATTTTATACCACTACCACATGCATAGCATTTTTCTGGTCCAACCAAACACCAATCAACTTATTTGACAACTCTCCAAATAGATATAAGTGAAGCAAGAGAGTACTTTCTTCAAAGAAACTGAAAGCTCTAACAAGAGATACATGAAAAACTGAGAGCTAACAGCAATAACAGCAACTAGACAGGAATACTCAACAAGTATAAGTGAAGCACAAGAGTATTCTAATGAAAAAGTGGAGTGTGTCTCTCTCCCAAACATGAATACTAGGATCCAACAAGTATAGCACAGCAAACAAAACAAAACAAAGTGAAAACAAAAACACACTGACGCTCCAAGGAAGAGTACACTAGTATGAAGCAATAAAAATATAGCACCATTAGAGATGACCTGATAATTTGTAGATGAAGAAGGGATGCCTTGGGCATCCCCAAGCTTAGATGCTTGAGTCTTATTGAAATATGCTGGGGAGGTAAGCCTCCCAAGCTTAAGCTCTTCACTCTTCTTGATCATGTAATATCATTCTCCTCTATCAACACTTGAAAACTTCCTTCACACCAAAACTTAACAGCTTTTCTCATTAGCAGGTTAGTGCACTAAAAGATAATACTTCAAAGTTCTAGCAAAGACAAAACTCACAAGCCAACTATTTAAACATTAGCCACTGTTACTAGGCTCAAGTGGGCACTTTTACACGAAAAGAAACCACTTAAAAACTTGTAAAAGAGAGAATGCAAAATAAAAGACAGAATCTGTCAAACCAGAACAGTCTGTAATGACGAATTTTTTCGAGGCACTTACGATGCTCAGATGAAGAACTTTTGAAATAATGAAAGTTTGCGTAACATCATCAGGAACATGCACAAAAAGTTTCAGCATTTTTCGATTTTTTCTGATTTTCTACTGAATTAAACGGTGACGAACAGCAATCTGTTCCAATGCAGTCCCGAAAATAAATACCAACTTTGCATTAGTAACTCTCCTTGGCACAACAAAACAGCAAATAAAAGATACAAAGGAGTTGCTACAGAGGTAAACAAGCATCCTTGACTAATACTGAAAATAAAAGATAATGGGTTGCCTCCCAAAAGCGCTTTATTTTAATGCCTTTTAGCTAGGCTAGAAGATTTTAATGATGCTCTCATAAGAATAAGAGTTGAAAAACAAAAGAGAGCATCAAGAGGCAAATATCAAACACATTTAAGTCTAACCCACTTCCTATGCAAAGGAATCTTGTAACAAAATAAATTATTGAAGCATAAAGCAACTAGCATAGAAAAATGAAACAAATATAGCTTCAAAACTTTCAACATAAAGAGAGGTGATTTAGTGACTTGAAAACTTTTACAACCATATTTTCCTCTCTCATAATAACTTTCAGTAGCATCATGAACAAACTCAACAATATAACTATCACATAAAGCATGCTTTTCATGATCTACAAACACATAATTTTTATTAAGCTCTAAAACAGTGGGGTTATCAAACCCACTTTTGACAATAATAGTATAATAAATATCATTAGCCAATATAGGACCATCATCAAGAGCATTATCATATATAACATTAGGGAGCACATTTTTACTTTCTGCAATTTCCTTTTCTTGAGTCAAGGAGCTTGTTACTTCAAATTTATCAAAAGGAGATATTTCAATAGAATCATGACATTCTACAATATAGCATTTTTCCTCCTTATGTGGGCATGGAGGGTAATCATATAATGTAAGAGTTAAAGAGTTACTATCATTAGAAGGTAGATCCTCCTTTTGTTCTTCACTCTCCTCCTCTTTTTCATCCAATGAGATCACAGTTTCAGCAATTTCTTCTTCCATAAGTCCCTGAAAAGAAGCAAGTTGTTCTGGAGAATAAGTTTTCTCAAGAAATTTAGTGATATAAGGATTGTCATTGTAATATTCAAGGCAGTAACCAAGTATAGAAAAATTCTCAGATTTATAAGGAGAATCATCATCTTGAATATAACCAGCAATTTCATAAGCACCCTTAAAAACAACAAATTCTTCAGTTTGTTCAAGATTACCAAAGTCATAGTTTCCTTTAGCATAAGCAGCCAAGGTTTCATTATCATTATAATCACATTGGAAAGGGAGGTGTTTATGCCTTCTACAACAAAAAGATTCATTAAAGCAGTAGGATTCATCAAATGAGAACACAAGTTCTTAGCAAAATAATTCAATCTACTTATTTGTTCCCATAGATGTTTCCCTTTTTGAGACAAGCGGTATTCCTCATAATAAGTTTGATGTTCCTCCGCGAACCCACCGTGCCAATAATATTTAGTATCAAAGAGAGAAGCCATTGATAGCAAGTAAACAACTAGACATAATAACAAACCGAAATAAACTAGATGCAAGAAACTAATTTTTTTTTGTTTTTGATTTTTACAGCAAGCAAAACAAAACTAAAACAAGACAAAAAACAAAGTAAAGAGATTGGAACTGAGAGACTCCCCTTTCCAATAGCCTCCAAGTCCCCGGCAGCGGCGCCAGAAAACAGCTTGATGGCTACGTGTTGGTGAACCCCAAGAGGAAGGTTATGATGTAGACAGCAGAAGTTTTCTCTTGAGAAATCTACCCAAGGTTATCAATCCAGTAGGACTTGACGATCTATCGGAAGGTTGTTGATGTTGACTCCCCTGGCGCTAGGGAGCTTGCACCAACGTGGAATCTGCACAGACACAAACCAGAACTTTGCCCAACACGAAACAGAGAGGTTGTCAATCTCTCCGGTCTTGCAGAAACAAAGAGTTAAACGTATGGTGTGGAAAACAGCAGGAAAAACAGCAAGTAACAGAAACAGATGATTGCAGCAGGTTGTGTAAACAGTATGAGGAAATTGGACCAGGGTCCACAGTTCACTAGTGGTGTCTCTCTCAGAACAGATAACTAGCATGTTGGGTAAACAAATTACAGCTGGGCAATTGACAAATAGAGAGGGCATAACAATGCAATACATGCCAAGATGTCTACTATGAAATCTAGTTGGGCATTACAACAAAGTACATAGACCGTTATTCCAACCGCATCTATGCCTAAATAATCCACCTTCAAGGCAGCATCCGCATCCTATTCAGTATTAAGTTGCTAACAACAGATTATTGCATGAAGTAAAGTGTGTAATGTAATTAATACAAGTGCCCTTGGACACTGCACCAATGTTTTATCCCTAGTAGCAACAGCACATCACCATCTTAGACCTTTCTGTCACTGATCCAGATATCTAGAGACTGAACCCACTATCTAGCATAAATACCCCTCTTGGAGTCACAAGCATCTACTTGGCCAAAGCATCTACTAGCAACGGAGAGCATGCAAGATCAAGAGCACATAGATAAACAACTTGAATAACATGGTATCAATATTCATCGGATCCCAGCAAACACAACATCTAGCATTACAATAAGATGATCTTGATCATGTAGGCAGCTCACAAGATCTAAACATGGAGGCACAAGGTAGAGAGACAACCATCTAGCTACTGCTATGGACCCGTAGTCCAGGGTGGACTACTCACGCATCACTCCGGAGGCAGGCATGGTGATGTAGAGCCCTCCGGTGATGATCTCCCCTCCGGCAGGGTGCCGGGAAGAGCTTCAGAACTCCTCCGATCTGAGATTGACCATGACGGCCGCGACGGAACTTTTCGTGGAATATGATCGACCGTAATAGGGTTTTCGCGTCGCGGAGAATATATAGGCGAAGAGGCGGCGTCGGTGGCCGAGGGGGGCCACCACGCCATAGGGGGGCGCGGGCCCACCCTGGGCCGCGCCCTAGTGTGGCGTGGCCCCCTGGTGGGTCTGCTCCGACTCCCCTTTGGACTCCGTGATCTCCTCGTGATATTATTGACGATGTCTTTTGTTTCGTCCAATTCGAGAATATTTCCTTAATAGATTTTCTGAAACCAAAAACAGCAGAAAACAGGGAACTGGCACTGTGGCATCTTGTTAATAGGTTAGTCCCAGAAAATGCATAAAAATGATATAAAGTGTAGCCAAAACATGTAGCAATTGATATAATAACAGCATGGAACATCAAAAATTATAGATACGTTTGAGACGTATCAAGGAGGCCGCAGCAAAGAAGGCTCTTGCAGAACGTCAAGCTTGGGGGAGTTCCACCTAGTCTTTATCTCTACTAGTTTATCATATCTATCTAGTCATGGTGTGTTTTACTTTTATCGTTTAGTTATCAATATCTCTTAGGCGTGTGTGAGCTCATGGAGCATTATTATGTATCTCTATCTTGTGGTTTATCAATGAATATGAAAGTATGGTGTAATCCATGATTCCCTTGCTTGGAGATTTATGGGTAACACTCATGCAAATGAGCGTAGCATATTTAGAAGTTTCAGTCACATCTTGCCTTGAACCTAATTAACTTGAGTGTGTTGGATAATTGTAGAATCACCCCATTATAAAATGAGTAAAGAGAATGGTTAGTTCTATGGACACTCATGCATGCATTTAGATGGTCAACTTTCTCCCTCTTGCTAGCCCAAAAAATTTCAACAAGCAAAACTTGTTTCCAACACTTTCAACCAAAGTTTTTTCCATTGAGTCCACCATATCTACCTATTAGCTTTATGCTATTCCGAGTATGTCTATCATGATATTTGTGTTATCTATACCTCTGAATGAAAATGCTTATGTTGTTAATTGTTGAGGGAAAAGTTGGTTATATAGCTCTCTCGAACTTGATGCACACTTTACTTTCATTGCATAAATAAAATATGACCCATTGTGATTAAAATTATGAAGTTATGGACTTGACAAATGTCTTTGGTTGAGAGTTAGCTCATATGTGCTGTCACATGGCAAGCTTTCAACATTGCACATCATCTCATTTAGTTGATATAATGTACTTTTGTTTATGGATGCTTATCATGGGTGAAATAAATGAGGAAATGAAGTGAGTTTAAAAGAGTTTGTATAAATGGTTAGAGAGACGCCTGGGCCGCTAATCTAAGCCATGCATCATTCATGGTGGAAATTTACTTACATGCTATGGTGAACCTTCTGTGATACACCTTACAATAAAAAGCTATCCAATGGTAAATAAAAAGGGTGTTGAGATCGTTCATTATGTTTGTTTGTCTTGTCATTTTGATATGGGCTTGTTTCATATCCTGGGACAAGAGGTACCCCAGTTGACGCTCTTAATGATACTATTATTACTTACAATGATATTTAACTTGAACTTGCTTTGTTTTCCAAGTTGAGTAGCACATGGAGTAGGTACTTGTATTCAAGGGGCATGAGACTTTCAACCTGTACTTTGTCAAGCACACTACTCGTATTGCTTTCACTTTAAACTTAATCATTCAAGATGCTATGATAGGGGAATGTGAGCTTGACACAAAGGATTACCATATTACAATCATTGACTTAAGTAGAGAAGTTCAGAAGTTAGATGAAATTTATTCATGCTTTACCTCTACTCATATATATATCTTTCCAAAGTGTCCACATTTTATATTCAGATTTTCAACAATACTCTATGGCCATTATAGAACAAAAGCATGTGAAAAATAGTATGATTCAATTGTCCAACATACAATGGTTATTTGCTTTCAAAAGTAAGGGGTGATTGCTAGAGCTTCTACTTATGTTGTCCTCATGTGTATGAGTTTTAGTTCATTAATCTTACATTGCAACTGAATGTGATGATGATACAATGCTCGTATTTATTTATCAACCATAAGTCCATTGATGCATGTAATGATCTATGTCCTTACTTACTCGAGGACGAGTAAAGGTTTAAGCTTGGGGGAGTTGATACGTGCATTTTATATCATCATTTATACAACTTTTAGTATCATATTAGAATGTTATTTGCATTGTTATATCTTTGTTTTTGCATGTTTTAGATGATTTATGGGACTTTCATAAAAAGTCCCTATTTTTGGTATTTAATTTCTGTGAGGCAGAAAACCTCCTTTTCTTGTTTTTAATGTTTCAGGAGCTACAGGGACTCAAATAATAAAAGGGAAAATATACAGCTGGTTTTTCGTCGAGAGAAAGGCAGAGGAAGAAGCCCGAAGAGAGGAGAGCCACGAGGCCCAAAAGGGGTGGGCCCACGTGGCCCAAGTACTTGGCCGCGTGGGACCCACTAAGTGGGGCCTCGGGCACCTCCTCGCCTGGGGTTTTTTATCGACGCCTTCGTCCTCCCCGAAAAGTTACGCCCTAATTTTTCCAAGTCCATCCGAGGCCGCGGGGGCGGCGAAACTCCTGATTCCCTCCGAGGGGGATCAGATCCTGCTGCTTCGGAGCTCCGAAGAAGGGGGAAATCATCGTCATCGTCATCACCTCTCCTCCTTGGCGTGGGAGGAGGCCTCTACATCATCACCATCACCAAGACCAGCACCATCTCCATCATCATCTCCGTGATCCACTCCGTTCCCCTCGTAGTTTGAGAGTTGCTATACCCTAGATACTTGTCTTGTGCTACTATTCATGTTTGTGATTGAGTACTTGTCATTATTTGGTGGTGAAGTTATATTTTCAGATTGTGTTGTATCACTTATACCACTGAATATTATCATGTTTGCACGTTGTGAGTAGTTCCCATATGTTCCTGAGGGCATAGGATGAATTGGCAATGATTTATATATAACATGTGTTGGTATTTTGTCAAGAGTTTATCTTTTATGTGATTCTATGATGGTGTTGTGCGAACGTCGACTGCACAACACTTCATCTTTATGGGCTCATAGGAGAACACCGTAGTATAATGAATTGAGGGAGACTTGGGAGGACATGTAAACCTGGGACCAAATCATGAAGTTATATTATGAGGGTATTAGTATCGGGGACCTAAGAGTGTAATGCTATGGTGGGACTTTATGTCTTAATAATTCTTGTGCAGTCATTTACTTGGCCACATGATCCATCATAAGGGGTTGTAGTTTATTTATTTAGCTATACCTAATAATGGCTCCGTCCAAAGAAGATTAAAACTTGACAAGATATTCAACGTGTTGTTTAATAAATCTCTATGCCTAGCAATATCCATGCCGCCCTCGGGAACGTTTTCCACATATAAGTTACACATCACTTGAGCTTGTCCTCTTGCCACATAAGAGGATTGGGCTTTCTCTATTTGAGAGCTTTGACTTGCTACTGTTTATTTACTGCATTGCAACTATACAACCAAAAATACCAAAAACACTTGCATTTTTTATTATTTTATTTATCAATCTTGCTAACCAATACCTTCAGCTCCTCGTGGGTTCAACAACCTTTTCTGATTGAAAGGTACTACAATTGATCTCCTGCACTTGGGAGTCATCAGATACGGCCTGCGATTTTATTGAAACGGCATTAGCCATCTTCATCCCTGCAAGACATCCACCATAGATCCGCCGTGCAGAGGGGAGATGGCTGTCTCCAGCGTCGCTGCGAGTCGCCAGAGGCCAGCCGACGAGGAAGAAGAAGAAAAACAAACGGGCATCCGCCACGAACACACCAAAAGCATGAACAAGGCATGATCTACCCCTAATCCTACTATCTAAAACCCACGCTACGCATCCTGGTCCGCGCCGGCCGGCAGCGCCGCCGGGGAGGAGAGGGGAGCGAGCCGGGGGCGAGATTTGGGGACGGAGGTCGACCCTCAAAGCAGGAGAGGTAGAGGAGAGGGAAAGAAGGGGGCCAGTGCACTTTTAGGCGGTGCTATGTCGCCGCAGTAGTTGAGCATGGCGAAAGGACTTGGTGCCTACTTTTCCGTCCGTTGCTAGCTTTCGTGCGCGAGACGAAAACGAAAAAGAGTCAGGAGCCTGACCGTGGGCCCACGAATCTAAAATTATACTATTAAAAGAGCAAACATGTTCGGGATACATTAAATCACAACCGTTCAATATTAGATCAACGATCCAGATCGCTCCAATGTTTGACAACTCATGCACCTTTTCGTTTTCATGATAATTACAGGTATTGCCATCCCTAAGTCCAAGAGATCCTCCCGGAGCGAGCTCCACTGCCTCGACGCCATGGCCGCCGTTGCGCCACCACCTGGAACTACCCCGAGACCCACTGAGCAGAGGAAAGGGAGCGCCGATTCATCATCTGCCTCATCGACGACGAGATCGAACGGGAGAGCCAGCGATCGACGACAAGGACTGCTTCCTCCTCCGGCCGCCAGCGCTTCCTCGCGAAATTCGCCGCCTTCTGACTTCATCGAGCTCGAAAGAGTCCTCCAGCTCCAGCCCCTCCTGAGGAGCATCCACGCTTAGATTAATCCTCTGCCTCATCGACGACGAGATTGAACCGGGGATCCAGCAATCGACGACAAGAACTGCATCTTCCTCCTCCGGCCGCCAGCGCTTCCTCGCGAAAAAGAGTCTGGAGCTTGACCGTGGGCCCACGAATCTAGAAATTACTGCTGACGGTGTGCGATTACCGATCGAGAATTGTCGATACCGCTATGTTTAGGATCCGCTAGGTATCGGTCGACCGAAAAATAAGAAACCGCTCATTTCGGTATTTTCCTACTCTCTGGCGACACAGTCGTTACCCTCGGCTGGACCGTCATCTTTCCTGTCGTGGCAGGCGTGCTACCACGACGCCTCGCTGTCCCATCCTGGCCTAAATTAAACTTCCCCTCCGCCGGTCCAGCGTCACCCCTGAATCTCTCTAAATCCCCTACCCTCCGACATGTCTTCTCTGCAGCACCCCCCACCCACCAAGTTAAGTTACTCGTGATGGGGTTCGTAGCAGAAAACAATAATTTTTCTAACTATCGCAACACCGAAAACTAGCCAGGATCTATCTATCTAGTAATACTGTAACGGAGAAGTTATCGGACACATACCCTCATAGACCGATAAGCAGGAAATACGCTCCCGCACAAGCATTGCCGATGAAGACGTACGTAGCCGACCTCAAGGTCGCGGAGAACTTGGCGCGACGAAGAAGGAGGCGGCGCGACGATGATGCTCCGGTGCCGAGTCTGAGTGAACAACACCTCCGAGTACTCGCACACGTACGAACCTTGACGATGACTTCCGGGCTCCCCGTTCCAGCCGAGATAGCGGAAGCGAGAACTTGGGTGGAATCCCGCAGCACAACGGCGAGGTCTCACGTATACGCAATCCAAACGTGGGATCGCATACGCCGAGAGACGGGAGGGTGGAAGTGGACAAAGGGAGACGCCTTGGCCAACCGGGATTAAATCTAGGATTTATTGTGTATTTTCTCAATTAATCCGGCCTCCTATTTATTGGAGGAGAGGGGTTGCACCTCTCCTCCAGTTGTCCATGTGGGACTAAACAAAGAGGAGGAAGAGGGGGGGTGCGCCGGCCACCATGGGCCAGCCGCACCCCCATGCTGGCCGGGTGGGCCCCATGGCCCAGCCACACCACCTCCTGGGGGGGAAGTCCCCTCCTGGGCCTTTTCCTCCGGGTTTTGGCCCATTTAGGTGGGCTGCCCATTTTTTCTCCTTTTTATTTAATATTAAATTAATATAAATATATATAATTATATAATTAATATATTTACATTATATTTAATCTCCCGTGACTCCGAAACAATTTCCTAATCACTCCGAACTCACTTCGGTCTTCCCGGAACACTTCCGTTCTTGCCGGAACCTTTCCGGAACCTCTTTTCTCTATACCTAAAATATTCCGATGTTTCCAAAACGTTATCCTAGCGTCGTCAAGACCTTAAGTGTGTTACCCTACGGTTCGGGAATACTCCATACAAGGCCGAGACCCTTCGCTTGCCAATGACCGTCAGGGAGCCATGGATGACTATGACGGCCCCTGTGCATTCCAGAATAAATCGTCGTTGAACCGTTAACATGATATGTTCATTCCCTTTGTTCCATCGATACTACCTTTGTCCGAGATACGATCGTCAACATCCTATGTTGTGTTTTATCTCGTTACTGACAAGGTTGCTTTAACTCGTTCCGTGATATTATAACTCCAATGACCTAGTCATACGCTGCGCAGTTTTATAGATATAATCTCACCGAGTGGGACCAGAGTATCTTTCCATCAACGGATGAACAAATCCCGCTCTTGATCACTCGCCCCGACTACTTCATTCCAATACCCGAAAGTGTCACCTTTATTGTCACATTATATAAGACATGACGTTTGATGCGATCAAAGTATTTTCCAGAAGCAGCGACTTGATATAATCTCACGGTCTAAGGAATAAGTTATCACGTTAATTTCCTATTGCAGTGTTGAACTTTAGTGATACGATCCTTTTTGCAATACTTTGGTGGGTAATGTCCATCAAATTATTCTCCCAATAAAATGACTCCATCATCAACTGTTATGAATCAATATGATCGGGAAATCACGATCATCCATTGACTAATGGACTAGTTTATATAGAGGCTTAACTAGGGACTCTGGTTTGTTTTACATGCCACACGTGTATTAACAATTCCGATTAATACAGTTATAGCATGGTATAAAACTAATTAAAAACTTAATAAGATAATGCAATAAATCCTTATTATTTATTTGCCTCTAGGGCATATCTCCAACAGTCTCCCACTTGCACTAGATTTCAAATAAACCCAGCTGCATTTCTGTACCAATCATACAACCTTATCTTCTATAAGCGTTTATAATAATGCTCGCTTGTGGAAGAGGTTTCCTTCGGCCAGAACCTCTCATAACCGTAAGTTCTTTGCGAATCATTGATATCACCTTGTTTGATATCAACAAGTTATCTTTATAACAAATATACATATTTGGCAACTAAGTGAGACTTTTGTTTCCCTGCGCTTACTCTGATCTTATATCAGTTAATTGCATTTAAAACACACTCAGTTTAGAGAATACATTTTCTCTACCAATTCTATGTAATTTCGCAGTATCTATATACTTTTATATTTACCTAAGTAGATCCTGACACTCTATTGTCAGCCTAATGCCAATCCTACAACGACTTGATCCTTATTTCCTTCTGTTATCTAAGATTGATCCTTTTAACATAACACTTGTTAAACTCATCATCCTTTACAGACTTGAAATAACCTCATATCTTCAGTTTCTTTAAAACAATGAAGGATATTCTTGGTTTCACTAATAGTAAATAAAAATTCACCTCAGTGTTCCTTTTCTTCTAGTCATATTTATGTCGAGTATATAATATGGTTCCATACGCTGCCATCTTATCATGCAACATATTTTACAACCACGATTATTTTCTCTAGATTTACAAGGACCACCTCCTTGTCACGTCTCTTTCTGACTCCTCAGAATCTAATCCAGGAAAACACCTCGACTTCTATTTTAAACATTCTAATCTATTCAAATAGACACAGATGTTTTAAACCACATATGACTTTATCGTAATTCCACAATTACTCCTAGTACCATCTATTATATGTTATTTACATATAAACACCTGACTTAGCTCCCACTCAAAATGTCAATCACATTTGAGATTGTGTAACTTATGATGCCCCCACTCAAAATGTCAATCACATCTCATTTTGTGTAGCCCACAAGCTCCCACTTATTAATGCATGACTTGCATATTAATATGGTGAGCTGTCCTACTCCCACTTAAATTATACAAATATAATTTCTTTCGATATTTCGGTCAATACCGAAATCCATTGATCATTCATAAATTCGAAAATTCCAAACACGATGTATTATACTTGTTTAATACAAATCCAAAAGACTCAGGCATGTCTACATCCAATGCAGTCAAACAATTTTGATTTTGTCCAAGACATTCTCTATGACAAAATTAGCTTCATGTCCTTCTCACAGTTCCATTCTTTTCACACAACCTGTCATGTGAAAAATCAAGTAATCCTTTTACTTAATAAGATTCAAGCAACATTTACCAACATGATCTTAAATGCAACCTTTCTGGATTTATGACTCTTTAGTCATGATTCGAATTTGGTACCACCTTAATTTCTTCGTATTTCGTAGGTATCCCTTGTTCTAGTAACAAGATTATTAAATCATGAATATTAATCTGTGACCACACAGAAAATATTCTTCAATGCCTACTATTTATAAAAAGCTCCTTATTTGAAAACATTATGATCTTTTATTATCATTTTTCATTCCCATTTGGAGAGTTTTTGTCACCGGAGCATATTTCGAAAACATTATCTCTCACATAATGCGAACAAGGTTAATTACCTCATATAAGGTTTTATTTCATATCCTTCCTAGAAACTTGTTTTCTACAAATCACCAAATTAGCAATACTAGTTTGGCCCTTGTCGGTGTTTGCCATATGAAACATATATTCACTCCTATGAATATTTTACAAAGAACTATTTCGTATATGGTTTCATATTATCATATAATCCTATAAACCACGACTCTTAACATATTGTCATTTATACGAATTTTAGGTGAAGATTTCAAAATAAGGGAGTTTAGTAATTTTAACGAAACATCTAATCCTTTAAGAGATACCTTTTAAGACCATACTTTATTTTAAATAGAGTATGATTATAATATTCACATAAATCAACATGCTTGATGCATTGGCGTACCTAGAGGGTGGGCAGGGTGGGCCGTGGCCCACCCAGAATTTTTGGATTCTTTTTATCAACTAGTACTAATCTATAATTTGGAAGTGCTGAAGAAGTTTATTTGGTCTCCTTTCCATCCTCCTAGCTGACAAACAAGCTCGGCCACTCGCCGCCTCGCCCTGTTTATTGTAATATCCCAGGATTAGAGTCCAAAATTAGAGTGGACACAGAAGTGTGCATTGCATTCATGCATCAGAAAATCCGAAGAATTTTCGCGCAATTGTTTTCAAAAACACTAAGTGATTGAAGCTCCACTTGAGTTGGTGAAATTGAAGTAGATCATCAACTTGAGTGTTATAAACTTTGAGATGATCTTGGCTTAAACCCTATTTTTGGGTAGGAGAGGTATCCGATAAAATTGCAAAACCTAGAAGGAACATAACTTGTTACCACCAAAATATTACTTGAGGAGTTGTGGATAATTTAGTTATTCCTATTATTCATCCTAGGTAGAAATGATAATTTTTGACATGACCTTTATGCAACTTGCTTGTTGTAGGAATTTGAATTCTAATAGAATAAACAAATAATTGAATTTGTAAGGTTAATTCAAATTATAATAATTAAGCTATAAAAACAATAATTAAGTAAAAGAATTAATAGAGATTTGAATAATTCAAATCTTTACAATAAATTTTACAACTTGTTGAATTCTTGAAAAGACAAATAAAACATTTTATTGAATTAACATACATTACATTGTCTTTACAAATTATTTACAACAAATGGAAATACACAGAAAAAGAAAATTACAAATTATTTCATAAACTAAATGTCTTGTATTTCTTCTTCTTGATCTTTATTCCATAGTTGTTTCCTGCAAAACAAAAGGAAGCAAAACAAAAGGAAAAGCAAAATAGAAAATAATACAAAGGGGAATTAGAATTAGTATTACTCTCAGTTTAGCAATGAGTAGCATTGCTAATCACATCATTGAGTGTTGTTTAAGGGACTAAGTGCAGTATCTGTTCTTAATTATCAAATTTAGCCTCAGAACAACATCACTGGCCTAAATCCACTTGGCAGCAAAAATAAATAACCAAAGAGGGGATAAGTTCACCAGCCGTAGCACATCCAGGTTAACTGAACCTTGGAGCCAAGCAAGCAAGCAGCACACTCATTTCCACATTCGGTGCGGTCACCAGCACAGAGAAGCACGCCAGGGAAGGATAAGAGCAAAGCCAGCCGTAGCAAATAGGGAACACACCACTGATTTCACTCACAACACTCACATCTCGAGTTCATCACTGCACAGCACATAGTTCATCCCAAACCACAAATCCATCCAATAATCCACCACTGGATTCTTGCTAAAAGCAAGAACAAGACGGATAGAAGCACAAGGCCCAGCAGGAGCAAGGTGAGGAGGCCAGAAGCTAGAGGGAAGCTGTCTGGAGCAGGAGGAGCAGGCCAATACACTGAACAAGAGGAGATCCACAAGATCTGTACATCAAGCATCCAGAAGAGCCACAAGCCACAAGCAACAATCACCACTAGCTCACATCAGCAGGTTAAAATCTTTAAACCTTAGGAAGGGTGTGCTAGATAAATAGGAGGTGAGCTAGGATCGTTTCCTCAGTCCAGCATAGTAGTGCTATGCTAAATCATCCCAGGAAATTAAATAAAACAGCAAGTATATGTTCTTAATAAAATAAGCCTCAGTCTTTTGCATCATAGGCAGGGACAAGTATATCCAAACAATTTAGCAAAGGCATACAAGCAGAGAATGCTTGGATTTAAATTCTATTGAAGATAAGCAGATGTTGGGCACAAAACCCACAAAGGGAGAGGCACCTCAAACACATCTGAGCACCAACAAGAGCATTAGAAGGCATAAAAGAATTTCTAAAGCTAAGAATTACAGCTATGCTTCTGTGTAACTCAAATGAGGCATCACAACGTGCAGAGCTAAATTAAACATAGCCACATAAATTATTCTACACCTCAGGGAAGAGCACAACCACAACATACCACAGAGGCACATTTCTGAACATGGGTTCAGAGAGCACCATCTGTTGCCACTGTCATGGACAGATAGAAAACTGTCGAGTGACAGAACTAAATCACCACCACAAGCAAAGCCACTAGTTAGAGCATCACCAAGTGAATGCACAGAGGCACCGATGTATATTCAGTAAACACCACAGGAGCAGGAGAGCAAGCACGAGACCTAAGCAACAGGAAACACTAGATCAAAACCCGAGAACACCATTTCCTAGCATTCCAGAGCACGGCACGATGGCTAAGAGAGGATTGAGAAGAGGGAGGAGGTCGAGGGGAAACTCACCGTACGCCAGTTGCAACCATGGCAGCATGGAGAGGCAGAGCTCTCGCGGCAACCATGGCGCGGATCGGGGAGGTCTTCTCCGTTCGCGAGCCGTCTCAAGGCGCGAGGAGCACCGGGGGCGCTACAACTCACGCCCAGCAGTGCAGTAGAGTCGAGCGGGCACGGCGGAGCCGCGCCGGCGCTCGAAACCCGAACCTAGGGTTAGGTCACGCACGGGCGCACCGGCAAGGATAAACGCATCGCCGGGAAGAGGAGGTAGAGGAAGAGGTGGCACGTCGTTTGCGTCATAAATCGACGGCGGAGACGACCGGAGCACGCCGTAATCAAGCGGCGACGGCGACAGAGGAGCTCGAGAGAGAAGAGAAGCAGGGGGTCGGGTGAGAGTGTGGCTCGGTCGGGTTGACCACCGACCCGAGCCAGTCCTTGGTCTAGTTCAACCAGATTTGACCAAGGGTATTGTGGTCATTTCACAAATCAAAGATTAATAATTCAGAAACATTTAAATTGAATAAACTTTGGAAATTCATAACAATTTCATATTAAATCAGAATAACATAAATAATATATCAAAATAAACAGAAAAATAAAATTTATTTGTTTGTTTATATAAATAAACTACTTGTTTGACTAAATTTGTATTATTCAAAAATTGAAACAAAAATTTACCTAAATTTGAAGATGAAGCTAATTTGAAATGCTATCTTGGATGCATTTCAAATACATTAATTCATATGTTTAATTTCAAATATGGAATATGTTTCAATAATATTATTTATGACCATTTTAAGAATTCTATTTTAAAACATGTGTTAGAAATATCCTTTAAGTGGTTATTTAAATGGTATTTTCCATAAAGAAAATAATTATTATTCAAGAAATTTAAATAGAAAAACAAATTGCTAGTTCACCATGTTATTATTCCATGATATCCCATATAGTTCTTAATTCATATGAGTGAATTCTCTACTTAATAAAATATGACCATCATGATTAATAACCTTTCGTGATTGGATTGTTTTGTGTTAGAACCTTATTCATATCCATAATCTAAAACAAACAAATTGTAGTATGAAATTATGTTACCTTACTTATTTCTTAAAATGTGATACTTAGTTGTTTAATGAACTTAAAAGTGTTTGTTCTTAGTATTTCATAATACTTCATTCTTTTAATAAAAATGAAACACATCTAACTCTTGAAGAACTAGGATTCTCATATCACCATGTAATCATTTGAAACAAATGAAATCTAACAACACTTTGATTTCCTAGTTCCTTTTGAATAAAGGTTGCCCATATTTTGTTTATTACTTAACTTCCTTTAATCCATATTTTTGTTAAGTAAAGAAGTTAGGAAACAACATAAAAGTTCATAACATTTAGGTAGCAATGTAATATGCTCAACTCTATGAACAATTCTTTCATCCAAAAGAAAAAAGCCTAGTAGAAGTTAATAATACCTGATTAATAACTTAAGTGCCATTGTAGTATGATACCAAAGATTGTTAATAATATTTGTTCTTCAAAAGTTATTCTTTTTGCCTCCGTCGACAATAATACTACATTATATCATATTATTTATTTCTTCAAAAGTTATTCTTTTTGCAATCATGAATAATAGTAATACATCATCTTTTAAATAATCAAGACAATATGTGTTCCTTTCAACCCTAAAGATGATAACCAAACATAAAAGCAAACATTTAGTATCATGATGTTGTTTTACTTTACTCCTATGTTTAATATGGTACTTTAAGTTAAAGTTAAAAACTCATACTTCTTGTGAAGTAAACTTGAAGATAAACAAATCTTTGATAAATCATCTAAACTTAACCACACACAATATCGGGAATTACATCGGGGTTTTATAAAGTGCATTACATATATTATGCATAATAGCATATTGCTTCTTCAAACATTAGTCCTTACCGGACCAATGATATTCTTTCCAGATTTTGGAGTTTGTGTTATATCGAAGACCTTGGCTGCATAATCTTGCAGTCAAAAAGGCAAGTTCACTCTTGCTCATGTCCTACTTGATTATGTTTATCAAAGTAAATGCAAAATACTATGGTTTATCATTGCATGAAAAAGTAAAACCTATTTTCGAATGATGTGAACTGCTATATATAAATATTGTTGGCTGGCAGATGGAACCTTGGTATGATGTGGTTGGTGGAGGTTCCATTTGCACGGGAAAGTATTATCTAGGACTTAATAACCAATGCCGTCAGCGTTCTTGCGCCGTAAATGAAGCGTTAACCATGAGACTTGGAATGGGACGGGAAAGTCATCTGTGATCTTTTCCCTTTCGCATGTCAACGGACTGCCAGTTCCTTAGGCTGTAGATCTTGCGGGACTACATGCACATGGGTGGGATCCCTTAATTCCCAACGGTAACTGGGGTCTATGATGGATTGTAGGGATGTCTGGAACGGTCTATCTGTATGGTATAGGGGAGGACTTTGGGTCCGGATCGGTCTACCATCAGATATAGGGGAGGACAGACCTACAAAAGGGTGGGCATGCGGGGTTGTTGGAGAAGCACGGCGAATGGCTTGGATCATCGACTGGGCCCCATACCAAAGAGAGTGTGGACGGGAAAGATCGCCCGGTTGTGCAACAAGGCGTTGATCTCTCATGGGTAAAGTAACGCACCTCTGCAGAGTGTAAAAATGTGACATGTTACTCCCCGTTCCAGGAAGGAACGACGAACGCTGCAGGAAAGGAGGCTCCTCAAGGCCCTAGCACCTGTGAATGGATGACGGGCATAGTTTTCTGTAGATAAAATAAATCTTTTCCTAAAAATGTTTTGCAAAGATATGCATGTTCATCCATGACCTTTTGGTGTGGATGGTAGCTAGTGCATAAAACACCGTATTCCTGTTATATGAACTTGCTGAGTAACGCTCGTGTTGCTCACCCTTTCCTCCGTTGACCCCCTGCTTAGATTATTGGAGGCAGCAGCCGGAGGACAGGAATCCATAGCGATGTTGGAGAAATCTTCGACGAGAAATCAAATCAACCTGGTGGGACTGAAAGAGTCAACCTCTACTTGCCAACGGATGAGTGGCGACAATAGTGCAACGGTGGACACCTCGAGAACTATACCTATGGACAAGGCGACTATAATCGGGTGGAGGAGCACAACTCTAGGCACAGAGATTCCAGATGGATAGATAGGGCTGCGACCACAGCAGTAGTGGATTAGGAGTTAGTAGTAGAGCTGGTATCCAGCTTAGTGCTTCGACTTGAGTCTTTCGGAAGTTTCATTTGCACGAGACCTACTTCTGTTTGTAAAGGAGGTTCTCGAGATTTTGTATTGAATAGTGTTGTAATCCTATAGTGTTACCTTGGACCGACTATATTTCTGTTGTACTACTCTGAAGGATATAATATTTACGGAATGGTCCTTCCGTGAGTATTATGTCAACGACTTGTACACTACAACATGCAGTGGTGTGCTGGGTTACTACAGGTGGTATCAGAGCGAACGACCTTAGGATTAAAACCCGTTTAGGAGACTTGTAGGTTGGTAAGACTATAGGGAGTTATTATATTTAACTAAACTCTATATTTCTACAACTATGATGGTTATTCACCTGAGAATAATACTGGCATACTTGTATACACATTTCCTTACCCAACTGGAGTAGATATTCTTATTTACTATTCTATAGGTATGATGTTCATCTACCTTATTTTATTTTCAACTTGGTATGACTAGTTAAGACTGTCTTGTACCAGTTGATACACCAAATAGATTACAACTACGTCAGTGTTACCTATATGGTATCATTGATAATCCTATGAAGTAGAACCCTATCATAAGTTGGTGATGAAGAAGACAAAAGATGTTTGATGATAATTGTAAATCATCGATATTCAACTATGAAAAGTATGCCAATACCCTAATGATGTAGTTCAAAGAGGTTTCACCTAAGTATAGTACAAGGTGTTAAGGAAATTAGGAGATGCGTAATCAATGACGGGAGCTACACTACTACTTCCGATGTACCATGAGAAACTACATGAAGGATCCGAAGATGTGAGAAGATGTTTGTTCTAGTCAAATGGAGGATTCAATCTACATGGAGGTTAGTTCCATACGACACCAAGCCAAACCACAACTACTCTTGGAGTACTTTGTCTTAGGATTACTCCGTTGCAAATAGGCAACTGGTGTAAATACTGAGGCAAAAAGTTGTTTTAGCATAGGACTATAAGGTAATGTATACATATATTGTAGTGTATAGCATCTAAGCCTGGGTACTTGAGATGTTTCACTCAATGTACTACTTATTTTACGGGCTTATGTTGCATGATTGATATATAACTGCATTTGCGAGTTATTGGATCTTATTGGATTTTTGATTGGCTAGGTTGGTACATGAAGTTAGAATCTGATGTACAATGGCATGATTGTCACATTGAGTTCTTTACTTGATGTTGCTAATCTAGAGGTAGATAGGAATTCGTGTAAGGAAGAGACGATTTCCAAAGGCAAAGATGAAGACCTGCATGAAGAAGAAGGCAAAAAAATATGGAGTATTAAAGCTAAATTTGATGGAAGTATCAGCCATATATCATGATTAGTCAACAATAAGGATGGTATCTTAGCTCGAAAAAGATATGAAACTGATAAAGTTAGTTAATAACTAGGTTCATGGAAGTATATTGTAGTGGAGAAATGGAAGTGTTGAAGCAATAAGTGGTATTCAAGCTTTGAAATCTCAGAGAGAATATTAGGAGGAAGGATTAAAAACCTATAGCTTATTTTATAGTCATCACCACAGGATGATCCGCAACTGGTATCCTATTGGTTAAGGTAACCAAGTCATCTGTGTATGACATAAGGAGCATCAAGTTCAGCCTATCTTAGGGTAGATAAAGAAATATGTTAGGATTTTTAGCGACCGTCTTCCGAAACATGCTGGAAACGTCAACAGTAGGTTGATAGTAATGGAGGACTAGATATTCTCCTATTTAAAGTCGCTCAGGTAAGATAATTACCTTTAAAAGAGACAAATGACCTTCATGAGAGAAGAATTGTTTGGAGAGTTCACCTCGGACATCCACAAATGTGTGGGTGCACCGCAGATTTCTTTTGTGAGATCTTGTAAAGGTAAGACCAATATCCTAACCATTAGATCCAATGGTGTTATACATGGAGTATAGAGACCATTGCAAAACCCTAAGGAGGGGAGTGGATAACGAAGTAGAAGTGCCAAGATCTAATAAATTGGAGTAAAAGATGAGAAGAAACCAAAGTTAAGTGTAATGGACCTGATTATTATAGGTTAAATTGAAAATCACTCAATAATAGAATTCTTGAGGCAATCTCAAGCCAGGAGTTGAGTTTTCCACTTAAATGAATACAAAATTAGACTTTAAATGAAGATTAACAAAACCAAGTTGTTGAACTACTTTTGTCAACAATGAGTTACTCTTTGGTTCTAACCAAGAGCATGACGAAGAAGTATGTTAGCAATCCAGATCATGTAATCACTTTGTATCACTAGGATTAGTGTATCATGAAGATTCCAGAGGACACGAGAAAAATAAAATTTGACTAAGTAAATCCATGGTAGCAAACCATCTAGGTCAATCTTATGAGGGTGGACTAGGGATAGAGACATTACTATAGTTGCTTGAAGAAAAAAAAAGTATCTTAGTGAGACTTCCTAAATCCTAAATGCTTTCCAACTAAGAGGTCGGTTATCAAGTGAAGAAGTCTTGATAGGACTACTAGTAGGACTAATAAGCACTAGATAAAGTCCTGATCCAAGGAGTTTTCAAGAAACTAGGCCCACGACTAGATTGTACCAGAAGGAATCATGGAGTCAATGAAATTGATAGTTGACCATTACTAAGTTAGAGAAGAATTCAAGGAAAATTTTGGATTTGGGGATACACCAATTATCACCATCGAAGATCAACATGGAGTTCGAGAACTACCATCTGATTCACCAGTCTCATCTACAATCCCAAACGTAAGAGAGTACGAACTTCGAGGACGAAGTTTAGTTTAAGGAGGGGAGACTGTAATATCCTAGGATTAGAGTCCAAAATTAGAGTGGACACAGAAGTGTGCATTGCATTCATGCATCAGAAAATCCGAAGAATTTTCGCGCAATTGTTTTCAAAAATACTAAGTGATTGAAGCTCCACTTGAGTTGGTGAAATTGAAGTAGATCATCAACTTGAGTGTTATAAACTTTGAGATGATCTTGGCTTAAACCCTATTTTTGGGTAGGAGAGGTATCCAATAAAATTGCAAAACCTAGAAGGAACATAACTTGTTACCACCAAAATATTACTTGAGGAGTTGTGGATAATTTAGTTATTCCTATTATTCATCCTAGGTAGAAATGATAATTTTTGACATGACCTTTATGCAACTTGCTTGTTGTAGGAATTTGAATTCTAATAGAATAAACAAATAATTGAATTTGTAAGGTTAATTCAAATTATAATAATTAAGCAATAAAAACAATAATTAAGTAAAAGAATTAATAGAGATTTGAATAATTCAAATCTTTACAATAAATTTTACAACTTGTTGAATTCTTGAAAAGACAAATAAAACATTTTATTGAATTAACATACATTACATTGTCTTTACAAATTATTTACAACAAATGGAAATACACAGAAAAAGAAAATTACAAATTATTTCATAAACTAAATGTCTTGTATTTCTTCTTCTTGATCTTTATTCCATAGTTGTTTCCTGCAAAACAAAAGGAAGCAAAACAAAAGGAAAAGCAAAATAGAAAATAATACAAAGGGGAATTAGAATTAGTATTACTCTCAGTTTAGCAATGAGTAGCATTGCTAATCACATCATTGAGTGTTGTTTAAGGGACTAAGTGCAGTATCTGTTCTTAATTATCAAATTTAGCCTCAGAACAACATCACTGGACTAAATCCACTTGGCAGCAAAAATAAATAACCAAAGAGGGGATAAGTTCACCAGCCGTAGCACATCCAGGTTAACTGAACCTTGGAGCCAAGCAAGCAAGCAGCACACTCATTTCCACATTCGGTGCTGTCACCAGCACAGAGAAGCACGCCAGGGAAGGATAAGAGCAAAGCCAGCCGTAGCAAATAGGGAACACACCACTGATTTCACTCACAACACTCACATCTCGAGTTCATCACTGCACAGCACATAGTTCATCCCAAACCACAAATCCATCCAATAATCCACCACTGGATTCTTGCTAAAAGCAAGAACAAGACGGATAGAAGCACAAGGCCCAGCAGGAGCAAGGTGAGGAGGCCAGAAGCTAGAGGGAAGCTGTCTGGAGCAGGAGGAGCAGGCCAATACACTGAACAAGAGGAGATCCACAAGATCTGTACATCAAGCATCCAGAAGAGCCACAAGCCACAAGCAACAATCACCACTAGCTCACATCAGCAGGTTAAAATCTTTAAACCTTAGGAAGGGTGTGCTAGATAAATAGGAGGTGAGCTAGGATCGTTTCCTCAGTCCAGCATAGTAGTGCTATGCTAAATCATCCCAGGAAATTAAATAAAACAGCAAGTATATGTTCTTAATAAAATAAGCCTCAGTCTTTTGCATCATAGGCAGGGACAAGTATATCCAAACAATTTAGCAAAGGCATACAAGCAGAGAATGCTTGGATTTAAATTCTATTGAAGATAAGCAGATGTTGGGCACAAAACCCACAAAGGGAGAGGCACCTCAAACACATCTGAGCACCAACAAGAGCATTAGAAGGCATAAAAGAATTTCTAAAGCTAAGAATTACAGCTATGCTTCTGTGTAACTCAAATGAGGCATCACAACGTGCAGAGCTAAATTAAACATGGCCACATAAATTATTCTACACCTCATGGAAGAGCACAATCACAACATACCACAGAGGCACATTTCTGAACATGGGTTCAGAGAGCACCATCTGTTGCCACTGTCATGGACAGATAGAAAACTGTCGAGTGACAGAACTAAATCACCACCACAAGCAAAGCCACTAGTTAGAGCATCACCAAGTGAATGCACAGAGGCACCGATGTATATTCAGTAAACACCACAGGAGCAGGAGAGCAAGCACGAGACCTAAGCAACAGGAAACACTAGATCAAAACCCGAGAACACCATTTCCTAGCATTCCAGAGCACGGCACGATGGCTAAGAGAGGATTGAGAAGAGGGAGGAGGTCGAGGGGAAACTCACCGTACGCCAGTTGCAACCATGGCAGCATGGAGAGGCAGAGCTCTCGCGGCAACCATGGCGCGGACCGGGGAGGTCTTCTCCGTTCGCCGAGCCGTCTCAAGGCGCGAGGAGCACCGGGGGCGCTACAACTCACGCCCAGCAGTGCAGTAGAGTCGAGCGGGCACGGCGGAGCCGCGCCGGCGCTCGAAACCCGAACCTAGGGTTAGGTCACGCACGGGCGCACCGGGCAAGGATAAACGCATCGCCGGGAAGAGGAGGTAGAGGAAGAGGTGGCACGTCGTTTGCGTCATAAATCGACGGCGGAGACGACCGGAGCACGCCGTAATCAAGCGGCGACGGCGACAGAGGAGCTCGAGAGAGAGAGAGAAGGAGAAGCAGGGGTCGGGTGAGAGTGTGGCTCGGTCGGGTTGACCACCGACCCGAGCCAGTCCTTGGTCTAGTTCAACCAGATTTGACCAAGGGTATTGTGGTCATTTCACAAATCAAAGATTAATAATTCAGAAACATTTAAATTGAATAAACTTTGGAAATTCATAACAATTTCATATTAAATCAGAATAACATAAATAATATATCAAAATAAACAGAAAAATAAAATTTATTTGTTTGTTTATATAAATAAACTACTTGTTTGACTAAATTTGCATTATTCAAAAATTGAAACAAAAATTTACCTAAATTTGAAGATGAAGCTAATTTGAAATGCTATCTTGGATGCATTTCAAATACATTAATTCATATGTTTAATTTCAAATATGGAATATGTTTCAATAATATTATTTATGACCATTTTAAGAATTCTATTTTAAAACATGTGTTAGAAATATCCTTTAAGTGGTTATTTAAATGGTATTTTCCATAAAGAAAATAATTATTATTCAAGAAATTTAAATAGAAAAACAAATTGCTAGTTCACCATGTTATTATTCCATGATATCCCATATAGTTCTTAATTCATATGAGTGAATTCTCTACTTAATAAAATATGACCATCATGATTAATAACCTTTCGTGATTGGATTGTTTTGTGTTAGAACCTTATTCATATCCATAATCTAAAACAAACAAATTGTAGTATGAAATTATGTTACCTTACTTATTTCTTAAAATGTGATACTTAGTTGTTTAATGAACTTAAAAGTGTTTGTTCTTAGTATTTCATAATACTTCATTCTTTTAATAAAAATGAAACACATCTAACTCTTGAAGAACTAGGATTCTCATATCACCATGTAATCATTTGAAACAAATGAAATCTAACAACACTTTGATTTCCTAGTTCCTTTTGAATAAAGGTTGCCCATATTTTGTTTATTACTTAACTTCCTTTAATCCATATTTTTGTTAAGTAAAGAAGTTAGGAAACAACATAAAAGTTCATAACATTTAGGTAGCAATGTAATATGCTCAACTCTATGAACAATTCTTTCATCCAAAAGAAACAAAGCCTAGTAGAAGTTAATAATACCTGATTAATAACTTAAGTGCCATTGTAGTATGATACCAAAGATTGTTAATAATATTTGTTCTTCAAAAGTTATTCTTTTTGCCTCCGTCGACAATAATACTACATTATATCATATTATTTATTTCTTCAAAAGTTATTCTTTTTGCAATCATGAATAATAGTAATACATCATCTTTTAAATAATCAAGACAATATGTGTTCCTTTCAACCCTAAAGATGATAACCAAACATAAAAGCAAACATTTAGTATCATGATGTTGTTTTACTTTACTCCTATGTTTAATATGGTACTTTAAGTTAAAGTTAAAAACTCATACTTCTTGTGAAGTAAACTTGAAGATAAACAAATCTTTGATAAATCATCTAAACTTAACCACACACAATATCGGGAATTACATCGGGGTTTTATAAAGTGCATTACATATATTATGCATAATAGCATATTGCTTCTTCAAACATTAGTCCTTACCGGACCAATGATATTCTTTCCAGATTTTGGAGTTTGTGTTATATCGAAGACCTTGGCTGCATAATCTTGCAGTCAAAAAGGCAAGTTCACTCTTGCTCATGTCCTACTTGATTATGTTTATCAAAGTAAATGCAAAATACTATGGTTTATCATTGCATGAAAAAGTAAAACCTATTTTCGAATGATGTGAACTGCTATATATAAATATTGTTGGCTGGCAGATGGAACCTTGGTATGATGTGGTTGGTGGAGGTTCCATTTGCACGGGAAAGTATTATCTAGGACTTAATAACCAATGCCGTCAGCGTTCTTGCGCCGTAAATGAAGCGTTAACCATGAGACTTGGAATGGGACGGGAAAGTCATCTGTGATCTTTTCCCTTTCGCATGTCAACGGACTGCCAGTTCCTTAGGCTGTAGATCTTGCGGGACTACATGCACATGGGTGGGATCCCTTAATTCCCAACGGTAACTGGGGTCTATGATGGATTGTAGGGATGTCTGGAACGGTCTATCTGTATGGTATAGGGGAGGACTTTGGGTCCGGATCGGTCTACCATCAGATATAGGGGAGGACAGACCTACAAAAGGGTGGGCATGCGGGGTTGTTGGAGAAGCACGGCGAATGGCTTGGATCATCGACTGGGCCCCATACCAAAGAGAGTGTGGACGGGAAAGATCGCCCGGTTGTGCAACAAGGCGTTGATCTCTCATGGGTAAAGTAACGCACCTCTGCAGAGTGTAAAAATGTGACATGTTACTCCCCGTTCCAGGAAGGAACGACGAACGCTGCAGGAAAGGAGGCTCCTCAAGGCCCTAGCACCTGTGAATGGATGACGGGCATAGTTTTCTGAAGATAAAATAAATCTTTTCCTAAAAATGTTTTGCAAAGATATGCATGTTCATCCATGACCTTTTGGTATGGATGGTAGCTAGTGCATAAAACACCGTATTCCTGTTATATGAACTTGCTGAGTAACGCTCGTGTTGCTCACCCTTTCCTCCGTTGACCCCCTGCTTAGATTATTGGAGGCAGCAGCCGGAGGACAGGAATCCATAGCGATGTTGGAGAAATCTTCGACGAGAAATCAAATCAACCAGGTGGGACTGAAAGAGTCAACCTCTACTTGCCAACGGATGAGTGGCGACAATAGTGCAACGGTGGACACCTCGAGAACTATACCTATGGACAAGGCGACTATAATCGGGTGGAGGAGCACAACTCTAGGCACAGAGATTCCAGATGGATAGATAGGGCTGCGACCACAGCAGTAGTGGATTAGGAGTTAGTAGTAGAGCTGGTATCCAGCTTAGTGCTTCGACTTGAGTCTTTCGGAAGTTTCATTTGCACGAGACCTACTTCTGTTTGTAAAGGAGGTTCTCAAGATTTTGTATTGAATAGTGTTGTAATCCTATAGTGTTACCTTGGACCGACTATGTTTCTGTTGTACTACTCTGAAGGATATAATATTTACAGAATGGTCCTTCCGTGAGTATTATGTCAACGACTTGTACACTACAACATGCAGTGGTGTGCTGGGTCACTACATTTATGCTCGACTGCTCGCCCACTGCGGCCGCGCATCCAGAGGAAGAGAAGCGCTGCGGTAGCTAGCTTTGTACGCTGCCAGCATATGGTTCTTGTCTGTAGGGATGAAAACGGAGCGGATACGGATGGAACTGGGTGGTGCCACATTTGTTTTCATATATTTTTGCGGAAGCGGAAACGAATACAGAAACCCCAGAAATAAATACAGAAACAAATATTGTCGGAAACAGATACAGACCGAATACGGTGCGGACACGGAACAGAAGCAGATGTTTGCCGGAACCAAGCGATCCCTTGAATAATGCAGGAAAACTCAAGCAAACCAACAAACTTATCAATTTAATAAGAAGAAATAAATTAAAGTATAATACAGTGTTTCTAAATTATCAACTTTGGCAAAAAAAATACCTAACATCGCCCGTAAACCTAGTGCAACACTGAAAAGCCGAACTGGCAATGGCTCGAGAGGGAGATAATATGCAAGTACGTAGGGACTAAACGTGGTCACTTCATATATTTTTCTTTTTTGTTGAGATCTTGGGTTGTGTCTCAGTGTTCCCATTGAAATTGTTAGGCATGTTGCATTCTGATAGCACCGCGTAGCAAAAAACGGAAAGTTCCGTATTGCCGGAAACGGAATTTCCGTTTCCGTGGTCGTTCCGCCGGAATATGTTGTTCCGTTTCTGTTTCCGTTTCCGCATAAAAGTTTCCGTTTCCATTTCCGTTTTGCAAAATTCCGTTTCCACTTCCGTATTTCCGTTCCGTTTCCGTTTTTCCGCGGAAAAGTCGGAAAGTTTCCGCTCCGTTTTCATCCCTACTTGTCTGCATGTTGTGTATCTGCCGGCTGCCCAATGCATTATAGTGCTATTTGCTTGTGTTTGTTTAAAAATGCAGGATTCCCAATCCAAAAACATTATAGTTGTCGATTCTAGTGTTGTTTCTATTCATGTTGTGTTTTATTCATGTAAGACTCGTACAATGTTTTGGCTATTGTTATTGTAATCCTATATTGAGAAATGATCGAAAAATCCTTTTGGAACCCAGGACTTCTGGAGGCCTTTTTTCAACAACAACAAAAAAAGAACGAAACCGCATTCTGAAATCTAAAAAAATCCCAAATATATATGGGTACGTATAGATGTCTACTATTATATATAAACCAAGTTTCATAAAAATGTAGATTATATTAGTATATACCCACATACAAAAAACCACTATTTTTGACCCATCTAAAACATCATTTCTTTTAAATAATATGTTGCACTAGAGAAATGATGGGCTATTAAAGTTATTCATTTGAAAATTGCCATCCCTTATGGGCTACTGCAACTTTTTTTTAAACTGTGCCCACCCTCCAGTTCATTCCTGGGTCCGCCACTGGCTTGATGTATTATTATAATTTGTGAACCGAAATTTCACAAGTCTTCTATGATAAAATAAATCTTTAAAATCTTTATTATAATCCAATTACAATATCCTGATTTCATATCCTCCTTTTCTCCGAAAAATCATTTTGATCTAATCAAATGATTTCAGATACTTGTATCTTTTAGCAAATACTCTTATTTACTTATACATATAGTAAAAAGGCTACAATAATAATTTGCACTACACAATTTAATTCAACAATCATCTTGCATGATTTCAAAATAAATTTCTTCTCATATTGATACATCAATATTTTCAATCATTATGTCGTATGCAAATACACAAGATCAAAACATCCAAAATATTTGCAATTCTAATATGATTAAATTTGGTAGTGTATATAATTATTGACTTAGGATTTTATTTTATCAATTATACCCACTTTGCTATCATTGAGATTAATACACGAATAACTTGTTCATAATCGAAATGTGACCATAAGAAAACTTTATTCATAATAAAAACAACTTGCTTGTTCTCTTACAAATATGAATAACTTGTCTCACCGAATGCAAGACACACTTATTACAATCACTCTCAAAATCGATTACAAAAACTCTTATTCAAAAACTGGTAACTATGGGCTTGAAACTCCTTGGCCATCAACTCTTTTACTTGCCATCATTCTGCAACATCATGTCGTACTCTGCAGCTATCCTGTTATATTCTGGTGCTGTTTCAATCAAACAGAACATAAGTATCAAATACTTTAATATTAACAAGTGCAAGAAATAACAATTATAACTTGTATATCAAATATACCTTGCGTGTCATCTATCTCTCCTTCATTGGGTTCCACCTTCACGTCCTTGATCTCAACCAGGAAATCAGTGAAGAGGAGTGACTCACTCTTAATCACATACTCATCGACAAGTTCCTTATAGCTAGGAGGTAGAGAACGCAACACTGCCTGTATCGCAAAAGTATCCGCCATCCAGTGGCCACACGTGTTTGTGAGATCATCGTGAATGTCAAACATCCTACACAAATGTGTCTCCAAGCAGGTATGTTCTTCCATCTTGAATGAAAGAAAATTATCCAGCTGCCTGAACTGCTCAAGTTTCACTTGTTTTACAAACCAAGTTTTAAGAGCATTTATCATCACAAAAGGCTCCATGTGTAGAAAATCATTTTTCAACTCATGATCCATGCAGCCAAACATTGTGTATTGAACACTCCTGAAGATGTCACGACGTAGACGAAAATCTTCTCTCGCCTCTGCACTTGCGGAGTTTCCTGGGTGATCTCCTAAGAATTCTTCTATCACGTAAGAAATGTTGTTTTGGTAGAGGACGCCTTTCAGGTTGCTATACCACGTCATGAAGTTGGATCCATCGTTTTGGAGATTCCCTTTTCTAATAAAATGATTGAACTCAAGACTTTCTTCCTTAGGGTAAGGCATGATCTACAGAGATAATTCGCAAAGAACGGATAAGGCTAAGTTTATAATAATATGAGTTTATTTTTATAATCACATTATAAAACACACTCCACTAAGAAAATCATCCCTAAAAATCTTAGTGATTACACGATCCTAAACCACTACGCTGCCCCCCATCAACAAGGCCGACAGCATAATTTCAAAGGTAGGCAACTATGTACCAATCGCAACAATCATGCGACTCATGCTCGATCTTTCGATCTTCCCTTGTTCCGAGGCTATGTCTGTACATACTAGGCTCGCCAATCTGACCTTAGTGTATTTGCGTGTGCAACGTGGCTTACACGCACTGTACGTGAACGAAGAGACGAGTGTAACCGCAAAGCGACATACCCCGTAACGTAGAATTTTATTGGTGGTGCACACTAAGGGAGAACACAATTTTGGTATTTAATTAGGGATCATCCTATTATTGCTACCGTTGTGTATCTTAATATAAGCACTCAAATAGGATGCACACACAACAAACAATATCAAAATAATGTAATGAAGTGCAATATGACATGGCCCATGCACCTTGGTCTTCATGGCGCGCCCCGGCGGTGCTCCGAGTCTACGGCGCCACCTTTTGCCTCCGATAAAATAAAACTTACCATAACCATGTCATATTTAAAATGCCCCACTGCAAAACAAAATTAGACGCTCTCTACCTTTACTTTTGCATGTTTTACGTGGCTGCTAGGGCTTTCGTTAAAGAACCGTTTCTTACCTACGAACATACAACCACAACAGCGATTAAATAATTGTCTCTATTACACCCTTTTCAGGGCCTTCCATTGAAAATGCTAAGCCGTCTAAAGAGAGAGAAACAGACACCCGCTAGCCGCATATATGGTACAAGCCATATGTCAGTTGCGGAACCAGTCTCGCGTAAGCGTACGCGTAAGGTCGGTCCGGGCCGCTTCATCAACTCAATGCCGACAACATTAGCAAGTGCACGCTAGAGGGTAACAATTATAGAATCGATGCCCACATTTAACATGTGTTCTAACCGTACCAGCAATACTACGCATAGATCGGCTCTGATACCACTGATGGGGTTCGTAGCAGAAAACAATAATTTTTCTAAATATCGCAACACCGAAAACTAGCCATGATCTATCTATCTAGTAATACTATAACGGAGAAGTTATCGGACACATACCCTCATAGACCGATAAGCGGGAAATACACTCCCACACAAGCGTTGCCGATGAAGATGTACGTAGCTGACCTCAAGGTCGCGGAGAACTTGGCGCGACGAAGAAGGAGGCGGCGCGACGATGATGCTCCGGTGCCGAGCCTGAGTGAACAACACCTCCGAGTACTCGCACACGTACGGACCTTGACGATGACTTTCGGGCTCCCCGATCCAGCCGAGATAGCGGAAGCGAGAACTTGGGTGGAATCCCGCAGCACAACGGCGCGCTGCGTTATATAGGTCTCACGTATACGCAATCCAAACGTGGGATCGCATACGCCGAGAGACGGGAGGGTGGAAGTGGACAAAGGGAGACGCCTTTGCCAACCGGAATTAAATCCAGGATTTATAGTGTATTTTCTCAATTAATCCGGCCTCCTATTTATTGGAGGAGAGGGCTTGCACCTCTCAAGCCCTCTCCTCCAGTTGTCCATGTGGGACTAAACAAAGAGGAGGAAGAGGGGGTGGCGCGCCGACCACCATGGGCCAGCCGCACCCCCATGCTGGCCAGGTGGGCCCCATGGCCTAGCCGCACCACCTCCTGGGGGGAAGTCCCCTCCTGGGCCTTTTCCTCCGGGTTTTGGCCCATTTAGGTGGGCTGCCCATTTTTTCTCCTTTTTATTTAATATTAAA
This sequence comes from Poa pratensis, assembly GCA_947311845.1. NCBI lineage: Eukaryota > Viridiplantae > Streptophyta > Magnoliopsida > Poales > Poaceae > Poa > Poa pratensis. Next base: position 68,722,968 of record CAMZMU010000047.1, read on the forward strand.
TTAATATAAATATATATAATTCTATAATTAATATATTTACATTATATTTAATCTCCCGTGACTCCGAAACAATTTCCTAATCACTCCGAACTCACTTAGGTCTTCCCGGAACACTTCCGTTCTTGCCGGAACCTCTTTTCTCTATACCTAAAATATTCCGATGTTTCCAAAACGTTCTCCTAGCGTCGTCAAGACTTAAGTGTGTTACCCTACAGTTCGGGAATACTCCAGACATGGCCGAGACCCTTCGCTCGCCAATGACCGTCAGGGAGCCCTGGATGACTATGACGGCCCCTGTGCATTCCAGAATAAATCGTCGTTGAACCGCTAACATGATATGTTCATTCCCTTTGTTCCATCGATACTACCTTTGTCCGAGATACGATCGTCAACATCCTATGTTGTGTTTTATCTCGTTACCGACAAGGTTGTTTTAACTCGTTTCGTGATATTATATCTCCAATGACCTAGTCATACGCTGCGCAGCTTTATAGATATAATCTCACCGAGTGGGCCCAGAGTATCTTTCCATCACACGGATGAACAAATCCCGCTCTTGATCACCCGCCCCGACTACTTCATTCCAATACCCGAAAGTGTCACCTTTATTGTCACACTATATAAGACATGACGTTTGATGCGATCAAAGTATTTTCCAGAAGCAGCGACTTGATATAATCTCCCGGTCTAAGGAATAAGTTATCACATTACTTTCCTATTGCAGTGTTGAACTTTAGTGATACGATCCTTTTTGCAATACTTTGGTGGGTAATGTCCATCAAATTATTCTCCCAATAAAATGACTCCATCATCAACTGTTATGAATCAATATGATCGGGAAATCACGATCATCCATTAACTAATGGACTAGTTTATATAGAGGCTTAACTAGGGACTCTGGTTTGTTTTACATACCACACGTGTATTAACAATTCCGATTAATACAGTTATAGCATGGTATAAAACTAATTATAAACTTAATAAGATAATGCAATAAATCCTTATTATTTATTTGCCTCTAGGGCATATCTCCAACAACTCGTCTCCATCGCCTCCGCCACGGCCGGCCGTGTCGGCGGTGGCTCCGTCTTACTCCAGTCCTCGTCGCCACCGTGGCCAACCGCGTCATCACCACCGCCGATAAGGAGCTTTTCCTCCTACTCTCTCTCTCTCCTCTCTCGATTTGGCACTGTCGGGATTGACGAGCATTAACATTGATCACGATTGCCCAAGAGCTAGCAAAAGTGATATGTTTATTCAGAGCAAAATGCCACTATATCCATTTGGTAAACATTTGCCCCATGGACCAGTCGACACGTGCAAGGGAATTTGCCCACGTTAGCATAGCCTAAAAAATCACACGCAAAAGTGTAATCTTATCGTTGTTTCAATAAGGCTCCGCTTATATGGCCGTTTCTCAGCACAAAACCTGTGTAAAATAGATGATTAGTATAGCTTTCCGCTTTCAATGAAAATGTGCGCTTGTAGTCAAAGTTCAACTTAGTTATTTTTCCTCGGTTAAAAAATTAGTCGTTTTCCTCACTCCTACCCGTAAAAAATTAACGTGCCAACATTAGGATAGCCAACAAGACTCACACTTGAAAGTGTAATCTTAACATTGTTTCAATAAGATGAGGAAAAAACTGGCCTCACCAACAAGAATCGCACCGGAAAGTGTAACCTTACCGTTTGTTATCAATTTGCTTGGTAGGTGCAGTTCTAAGAATACGAGATATTGGAAAGGCGTTAAGGATATATTCTTATACATGCAAGGGACCAAAGACCTTGACTTGTTTTACCTGAGTAACCAAGACATACTGGTTGAAAGCTATGCTGATGTTGGGTACCTATCAACTCTGCACACTTCCAAAACCCAGACCGGGTATGTTTTTCTTTGTGGTGGAACTGCAGTTTCCTGTTTAAAATGAGTTTTGCAATGTGTCTTTACATAACCAAAGTGAACTTTTGTTTTGATGCACTAACCCTCTAATGAAGTTTATGAGAAGTTTTTGTGTGAATGAAGTTTTCAAGTATTAAGAGAGAAGGATGATAGAAGAAGATCAAGAAGGGAAAAAGCTTAAGCTTGGGGAGGCCCCCATGGACCTCCTCTGCATATTTCAAGAAGACTCAAGCGTCTAAGCTTGGGGATGCTCTTGAGCATCCCCTTCTTCATCAACAAATTATCAGGTCATCTCTAGTGAGACTATATTTTATTGATTCACACTTTAAGTGCACTTCTTGGAGGGTCTGTGTGTTTTTATTTTCCAGTTTGTTTTTGTTTTGTTCTCTGATCATAACTAAGTTGGATCCTAACATTCTTGTGTGGGGGAGAGATGTGGCGCCCCGACCCGACTGTTATACAGTGATGCTGTGTGTCACCGGTTAAGCGATACAACCGGAGGTTACGGGTTTACCAATCCCCGGCCAAAACCTTTGGCAGGCGTTGCTCGGAATGGATCATCGGCAACGCAACACCCCGATTGATGCCTTAACACAGGCACAACCCTCAGTGTATAATAGAGAGATCAAGACTTGTGGAACAACTGGCACATCACAGACTCTACGACACAAAACATTATAGTTCAACTCTTATAATAAGAAAGATATCAAATGACATTCAGAGGTCACAGACCCAACATTACATCAAGCGAAGCGAATTAGGTTGTTCTAAACAACAAGGTCCAAAATATGGCCTAAGAGGCCTACAGATAAACATCACAACGCCAGCTGATCCGGGATGTCCCAAGCTGCCACCTGGTAACCCCAGACTACTCGTCGACGTCCACAAAGAACCCACCTTCGAGGTCGGTGAAGTCCTCCTCTGAAACAAAACAAACGACGTTGAGTTCGACGAACTCGCAAGATTATATATAGAGCATTAGCTCGATGAAGCTTTCAAGGTTTTATGGCTGTTTTGCATAAAGCTGATTTTATTTATGGAAAACATAACTCAAAGGCATCGTCTAAACAGAATATTTTCAAAGAGGGGTAAGAAGTGACTCTTCCTTTCATCACCTTACTCATCATTCCACCACCATCAACCATTGTACCTGTTCATCAAAGGCACCTCCCCGAATCACCCTCGAGGAAGCTCACCTTGCATTGTGAGTGGTACCTCTAGTACCCAGTTTTTAATCATTCCGTTAAAGTTATTCTATGATCTTATCGTCCTTTCCCAAGTTGTCCTTAACCGTGGACACGGCTTTTCGAAAAGATTTAACCCTGCAGGGGTGTACAATGTTTGCCACGCGTACCGTCCGGCCCATTACCTGCGCATTAGCTCTCTTCCTTGGAAAGCCGGCTGGGTGGGAGCGGTGTCGACTTCTCCCTCGTTAAGGACTCTCCAGGATCATCAGTGGCGGTAGGACTGCCAGGATCACAACACCCCGCCCCACAGCCACTCATTTTCCTAACACCACCATCCTCATCTCAGTTCAACCACCATCATCACGCACGCGCAAATGGAAGCCCGAACTAGAGGACCCTGGCTAGCCCCGCTCGAGTTATTTAGTCTATGAGGGTTCCTGCACTGCGAATGCATAGGCCTCACGCATGGTTGCACGCTCAGTCTTGGTTCGGGAGGTAAAGAACTCGCACCTAGGCGGCGAGAACGAGACAAAACACCACAACCACAGTGGCCTCTCATCCCCACCTTTAGCATCTTATTACCTGTCATCACAATTCTCCACCATCATCTGAACAATTCATCACCTGTTTCCAACATGAACCATCCATCGGACGGCTAAGCATTTAACTAAGCATGGCTAAGCAACAACATAGCATAATTAAATAGCTCAGGCCAACAATACAAACCTATGGATAATAGGAGGGAAAACAGGTATTGGCATCGGAAACTTAATGCAACTATAGGATACTCTATCCAAGCAAATTGACATTTGGAACCGCATGCAATATTATAGTGGAGAAAATATTTGCGGAAACATAGGATAAGATATGCTCAGAGGGGGGATTACGCTTGCCTTGTTGATACGGCTGGTAGTACGGATCGTCATGAGACGGGGGTGGCACTTCACCTCCTTGATCTACCGAGGCACAAACAACACCGGAAAAACAATCAACACATGGCAATTGTGCAATGCATACAAGGATGATGATATGACATTTTAATGCACTGGAATTAATATAACAAGTTCTACCAAATTTAGAGGGGTGTGAGATAATTCTCAACAAGAGAGAAAAACAAGCTCCTTCTTTGTTTTTATGCTTTCCTGTGCTATAGATTATTTGGACATGCATGAATATGATGCTACGGATTAATGCACCTTTTTCTGAGCATTTTGATATGAAGAACACATTTTTCGGAGGTCCCGATAAAAAGTTATGGCATTTTTAATTTCCCTCTTTTATATATGCTTTTTATTAAATTAAATCCAACGATAATATTTTAATTACTCGCCTTCGCGAGAGAGCGATGAAACATGGAGGAATCATCGAGGATCGATGTCGTAAGTACGGGAGAGAGTAGCGGGGAACACACGCTACGAGGGAGAAACTAGAAAACAACAGCAGGAAAAAAAAACAGTGGAACCGGCCTCCAGCCCGGTTGGGCGGCTGGCAGGCCGGCCTGCTAACAGAGGAGGCCGGTACACAGCCCGGCTGGGCCGTTTCAAAGGCCGGCCAGGCCACAGAGCCTTCCGGCTCTCAGCCCGGTTGGGCCGGCCCAGAGGCCGGTTAGGGCCCAGAGAGGAACGACACAGAGGCCGGTTTAGGCCGGCTCTGCGACCGGCCTCGCGAGGGAATCGTCGACGCACGACGGCGCACGGCAGCGAGTGGCTACGGCGAGGTCCGCACGCACTAGCGTGAGAGAGGAAGGGAGAAGGTGCGCATTGGCACGGGAAGCTCACCAGGAGCTCGTTGGTGCAGACGGAATGGCCGGAGAGGGCTCAGCGGCGACGGAAACGTCCGGCGAGGCGGCTGCGGTGGTCGGAGAGGAACCAGACGGCGGCGGTGTTTCAAGGCGTCCCCGAGCGATTCCTTTGTCGGGGATGGGCAGCACGGCGAGGCGGAGCTTTTGGCGGTCGTGGATTTGTCCGGGGTGGCCCCAATCGGCGGCGACGAGCACGGCGGGCTCGAGCTAGCCGGCGGCCATGGAGAGGAATCGAGAGGGAGAGGAAATGGGCGAGCAGGTGGGGGACTGGGGCAGTGCGGCTCGTGGGGGTGCTCTTCCTGCAGGTGGAGGTCGAGCAGGGGGGCCCGGGCGCGCGCGAGACGGTGGTGTGGGTCCGGCGGCAGCGAGGCTTCGGTCGCTACAGCGACGGGGAAGAAGAGGAAATTGCAAGGAGGTCCCTGGCAGATTTTGTGCTAACACAGATGGGTCCCTGTCCAGCTTTTAAAACCAACAGCAACTTCAAGAATTTTATTAAGGCACTAAACAATTTTATAAAAATATGAAATAATTTGTGTAGCCTTTTTGTACCCTGTGGAAGCCCCACAAAAATTGGTGCCTCAAAATAAATTAGTTTGGACCACATTTGTTCATAGGTGTCAAATTGGCAATTTTGAAAAATTGAAAATGTTGCTCCTTTGTAGGATTTAGAGCAATTGCAAATTATTACTTTTGAACACTTGGAACTTCCTTGACAAATATGAGTTGTCAAAGTACTTTTGTTTGCAAGTTTGAGTGTCTTCCTTGTTGTGGAATTTGTGGTGGCAAGTTTGGCATTTTGTTTTTCCCTTGTTTTAATTTGTTGTCCAAAACCTTGGTTTCCACATGAACAATTGAGCAAATGATGCAATGATGCATGCATGATATGCAAAAGCGAAAATTTTACTCAGGTTTTGAGGTTCACAACTTTGGGCTGTTACAACTCTACCCTCCTTACAGGAATCTCGTCCCGAGATTCTAAGGTTGCGGAAAGAAGTCGGGATACTCCTCACGAAGACTAGACTCTCGTTCCCAAGTTGCTTCGTCCTCGGAATGGTGAGACCACTGAACTTTGAGAAACTTGGTAGTCTTGTTCCGAGTCTTTCTTTCGGCTTCGTCCAAGACACGGATAGGATGCGCGATAAGTGAGATCTTCCTGGAGATCCAACTCCTCATGATTGACTCCATGGATAGGATCCTTAAAGCACCGGCGAAGTTGGGAGACATGAAACACATCATGTACATTTGGGAATTTGACCGGTAACTCCAACTGATAAGAAAGATCTCCCTGCTTGGCCAGAACGGTGAAAGGGCCAACATAGCGAGGTGCCAATTTCCCTTTGATTCCGAAGCGACGAACGCCACGAAGGGGAGAGACGCGGAGATAAGCTTTATCACCAATTTCATAGTGAATTTCCTGATGGTGCTTATCATAGTAGCTCTTCTGCCTAGCCTGAGCAATCTTCAGATTCTCCCTTATGATTCTCACCTTCTCCTCAGCTTCATTGATCACATCCGGACCAAAGAGTGCTCTCTCTCCGGTCTCGGACCAATTTAGAGGAGTGCGGCATTTTCTTCCATATAGAGCCTCGAATGGAGCCATGCCCAGACTAGCTTGATAGCTATTGTTGTAGGAGAATTCCGCGAAAGGGAGATACTTTTCCCAACCCTTGCCAAAAGAGATTACACATGCCCGAAGCATGTCTTCCAACACTTGGTTCACTCTTTCGGTCTGACCATCAGTTTGAGGATGGTAGGCGGTACTGAAGTTGAGACGGGACCCCATAGCAGTTTGGAAACTCTGCCAAAACTTGGATACAAAGATACTTCCACGGTCCGATATGATCCTCAGAGGGACCCCATGCAATGGAACAATACGAGCCAAATACAAGTCAGCAAGTTGGCTTGCCCGTATATCATCACGGACTGGTAGGAAGTGAGCAACCTTGGAAAGACGATCAATGATGACCCAGATTGCATTGTTGCCCTTTTGAGATTTGGGAAACCCGGTGATGAAGTCCATACCAATTTCATCCCATTTCCACTCGAGAACTGCAATCGGGCGAAGAGTGCCGGCAGGTCTTTGATGTTCAGCCTTTACCCGTCGACAGGTGTCGCATTCAGCAACATACCTAGCAATTTCCCGTTTCATACGGGTCCACCAGAATAGTGGTCGAAGGTCTTGGTACATCTTGGTACTACCGGGATGGATGGAGAGAGGAGATTCATGAGCTTCTTGGAGGATCAGCCCTCTCAACTTTTGTTTCTTTGGCACTACCAAGTGGTCACCAAAATAAACAACTCCGGATTCATTGACAGAAAAACATTTTGCCTTCCCGCTCGCAATGTTCTCCTTGATTTTTAGTATGCCCTTGTCACGAGTTTGAGCTTCCTTAATCTGGTCTACAAGAGTAGATTTGATTTCCAGATTTGCAAGGTAGCCAGAAGGAACAATTTCCAAGTTCAAACGGGCAAACTCTTCATGAAGAGCAGGTTGGGCCTTCTCAATCATCAGATTGTTGCAATACGACTTCCGACTTAGCGCGTCAGCCACGACGTTTGCTTTGCCGGGTTGGTAGTTCAGACTCACATCATAGTCCTTGATTAACTCCAACCAACGCCGTTGCCTGAGATTTAAATCCGGCTGGGTGAAGAGGTACTTCAGACTCTTGTGATCCGAGAAGATCTCGCAACGGTTACCAAACAGGTATGGTCTCCATTGCTTCAAAGCATAAACCACAGCGGCAAGCTCTAGATCATGAGTTGGGTAGTTGAGCTCATGCGGCTTAAGTTGGCGAGAAGCATAGGCCACCACATGGCCATCTTGCATTAGCACACTGCCCAAACCTTGTAGAGAGGCGTCACAGAAGACGACGAAATCCTTGCTCGTGTCCGGCAGGACAAGCACAGGAGCGGACGTGAGTTTGGCTTTCAGTGTTTTGAAGCTCTCCTCAGCTTCGGCCGTCCATACAAACTTTTTATCCTTCTTGAGAAGGTCAGTCAGGGCCTTGGCTATTTTGGAGAAACCTTCGATGAACCGGCGGTAATAACCTGCCAATCCGAGAAAGCTTCGAATGTCCTTGACTGACATTGGAGTTTTCCAATCCAGGATGGACTGAATCTTGTCAGGAATGACTTCCACACCATTTGCGGATATTACATGACCAAGGAAGACAAGTTTATCCAACCAAAACTCACACTTGGATAGGGATGAAAACGGAGCGGAAACTTTCCGACTTTTCTGCGGAAAAACGGAAACGGAACGGAAATACGGAAGTGGAAACGGAATTTTGCAAAACGGAAACGGAAACGGAAACTTTTATGCGGAAACGGAAACAGAAACGGAACAGCATATTCCGGCGGAACGACCACGGAAACGGAAATTCCGTTTCCGGCAATACGGAACTTTCCGTTTTTTGCTACGCGGTGCTATCAGAATGCAACATGCCTAACAATTTCAATGGGAACACTGAGACACAACCCAAGATCTCAACAAAAAAAAAAAATATGAAGTGACCACGTTTAGTCCCTACGTACTTGCATATTATCTCCCTCTCGAGCCATTGCCAGTTCGGCTTTTGAGTGTTGCACTAGGTTTACGGGCGATGTTAGGTATTTTTTTTGCCAAAGTTGATAATTTAGAAACACTGTATTATACTTTAATTTATTTCTTCTTATTAAATTGATAAGTTTGTTGGTTTGCTTGAGTTTTCCTGCATTATTCAAGGGATCGCTTGGTTCCGGCAAACATCTGCTTCTGTTCCGTGTCCGCACCGTATTCGGTCTGTATCTGTTTCCGACAATATTTGTTTCTGTATTTGTTTCTGGGGTTTCTGTATTCGTTTCCGCTTCCGCAAAAATATATGAAAACAAATGTGGCACCACCCAGTTCCGTCCGTATCTGCTCCGTTTTCATCCCTACACTTGGAGAACTTGGCATATAGACGGTGTTCACGAAGCCGTGTCAGAACCAACCGAAGGTGTTCATCATGCTCTTCGTCGGTTTTAGAATAGATGAGGATGTCATCGATGTAAATGACGACAAACTTATCAAGATAATCCATGAAGATGGAGTTCATGAGCCTCATGAAAGTAGCTGGAGCATTTGTGAGACCAAAGGACATGACGGTGTACTCATATGAGCCATAGCGAGTAACAAAAGCCGTCTTTGGGATATCCTCCTTTCTGATTTTTATCTGATGGTAGCCTGACCTCAGATCCATCTTGGAGAATACCGTTGCACCAGCTAACTGATCCAACAGATCATTGATGCGAGGGATAGGATACTTGTTCTTGATTGTCACCGCATTCAACGGTCGATAGTCAGAGACTAGACGAGGCACGGTAGAATCCCTCTTCTTGACAAAGAGTACCGGACAACCCCAAGGTGAACTGCTAGGCTGGATGAAATCCTTCGCTAACAGTTGATCAATTTGCTCCTTCAACAGAGCCAATTCCTCCACCGGCATACGGTAGGGCTTCTTGGAAATTGGAGCAGTACCGGGAAGTAGATCTATGACAAACTCCGCACTTCGGTCAGGAGGCATGCCAGACAATTCTTCCGGAAACACATCCGGGAAGTCACACACCACGTGTATGTCCTGGATATCAGGAGGGGTTTCGCCTTCCATAAAGCAAAGAAGGATCTCAGGGGAGTTGGGTATGACTGAGGATGGAGGCCTTGATAGTGCAGTCCAATACTTCACACTGTCACCAGAAGAATTGGTCACGGTGACGGTCTTGGCAGCACAGTCGAGATTAGCTCGGTATTTGGCTAGCCAATTCATGCCCAGGATGACATCAATGCCACTGGACTTCAGAGCTACCAATGCAAAGGGAAAGGACGAGTAACCAATGTTAATCTGAACCTCAGGAGTAACCCCATCGGTTCGCCATTTAGAGCCAGGGGTGGAGATCTCCAAAGGATGGCTCATTTTCTCAAACGGTATTTTGTGGTCTTTTGCAAAAGCTATGGATATGAATGAATGCGATGCTCCAGAGTCAAACAACACTATTGCTGAATTGCCGTTGATTCGTAACTCACCCATGAGAACGCCGGGGTCCTCTTCAGCTTCTTCAGCAGAGATGTGGTTCAGGCGGCCACGAACAATAGGTCCAGCCTTGCCAGTTGGAGTGGCAGGGGCTCGTGCAGGAGTTATCGCGAGAGGTGCCTTCTGGGGGCACTCCCTGGAGTAGTGGCCAGCCTGACCACATGTGTAGCAAGTGAGTCCAGGTGGAGCAGGTAGCATGGGACGGTACCCACTCCCGCCCACCCCAAGTGTCGAAGTAGTGGGGCGCGGAGGAGGTGGCCTGTATCCTGCGGCTCTCGGCATGAATGGAGCACGAGGTACGGCGCTGTAGGGGACAAACACCCTGCGCTTCTTGCTTTCAGAACCCGAGGAACTCTGGTGGTCCCCGTGTGCGGGCCTCTTGGAAGCTTCCAGTTCTTTTCTTCCTTGCTCGAGAGTGAAAGCCTGGTTGAACAGCTCCTGGTAGGTCTGGAACCTGAAGGGAAATAGCTCATAGCGGAGCTGCGGAGTCAGACCCTTACGGAACAGCTCTTGCTTGTCAGCATCATTTGTCACGTCCCTTGGGGCGTAACGAGAGAGATGGTTGAACTCACGACCATAGGTGCGGAGGTCCATCCTTCCGTGTTGCAAATCCAGGAACTCCCTCCTCTTCAAGTCCATGATAGGCTGAGGAATGTACTCCGCACGGAAGGCAGTGCGAAAATCAGCCCAGGTGAAGACATGGTTGGCTGGAAACAAAGCCACATGGCTCTCCCACCAACAGCCAGCAGCACCAACCAAGAGGTAGGTGGCAAAGTTGACTTGCTCCGCCAATGGGACATGAAGCGCGGAGAACTTGCGCTCCAAAGCACGAAGACAATCATCAGCTTCCAGTGGCTCCTTTGCATCAGCAAAAGTGGGTGGCTGCGAGCGCAGGAACTCGGTGAGAGTGTTGCACTCGTTCCTCCGTGCATTCTGCTGCACCAACTGCTCAAGCAAACGCTCATTGCGCCCACGGTTCTCCTCAATGGCCATCAAGACCTCAGCCATCGAGGGTGGTGGCGGCAGATCATACTCATCATCATTGTGGTTACCGCGACCACCACGGCCTCCACGGCCTCCTCGAGCCATTCTGGAGATTTGACAATGACACAGTTAGTATCTTTCTCCGAATGGTCGAACAATAGCATTAGCGTCTACACAGTACACAGACTAGGGACGATAATACTTTGCGAGAAGGAAAACAACAAGATAGAACTTGGGTCAAAGATCAGCATCATGTGCTACTAGTGAGAGTTAAGAAATCACAACTTAACACACTCTAGTTGACACAATCCGGGACCTTATGTTCAAGTCCGTGGGTTAAACCCAAAGAAAGGATCAAATGATTAGATTCGGTAGAAACATCTGAGTTGATTTGGGATTGCAACGCAGCGGGAGCAACGTGACACATAACACTAAAGGTCGAACCCACCCCGTTTCTAATTTTGAAGTAACAGTGAGAAGTAAAACCTTTAACTCAAATCGAGGTAAGATTGCTCCGAGATTAGGGTAACCAGATAAGGAGTAAAAAGAATCCTAAGATGGTTTTCACAACTCATTTTTAGGTTAAAAATATTTTCACAAACACTAGACTCAACATCGACCAGTAGAAGGGTTTCCTACAGGCAGTACTGCTCTGATACCAACTTGTGGCGCCCGACCCGACTGTTATACAGTGATGCTGGTGTCACCGGTTAAGCGATACAACCGGAGGTTACGGGTTTACCAATCCCCGGCCAAAACCTTTGGCAGGCGTTGCTCGGAATGGATCATCGGCAACGCAACACCCCGATTGATGCCTTAACACAGGCACAACCCTCAATGTATAATAGAGAGATCAAGACTTGTGGAACAACTGGCACATCACAGACTCTACGACACAAATCATTATAGTTCAACTCTTATAATAGAGAAAGATAGCAAATGACCAGAGGTCACAGACCCAACATTACATCAAGCGGAAGCGAATTAGGTTGTTCTAAACAACAAGTCCAAAATATGGCCTAAGAGGCCTACAGATAAACATCACAGCGCCAGCTGATCCGGGATGTCCCAAGCTGCCACCTGGGAACCCCAGACTACTCGTCGACGTCCACAAAGAACCCACCTTCGAGGTCGGTGAAGTCCTCCTCTGAAACAAAACAAACGACGTTGAGTTCGACGAACTCGCAAGATTATATATAGAGATTAGCTCGATGAGCTTTCAAGTTTTATGGCTGTTTTGCATAAAGCTGATTTTATTTATGAAAACATAACTCAAAGGCATCGACTAAACAGAATATTTTCAAAGAGGGGTAAGAAGTGACTCTTCTTTCATCACCTTACTCATCATCACCACATCAACCATTGTACCTGTTCATCAAAGGCACCTCCCCGAATCACCCTCGAGGAAGCTCACCTTGCATTGTGAGTGGTACCTCTAGTACCCAGTTTTTAATCATTCCGTTAAAGTTATTCTATGATCTTATCGTCCTTTCCCAAGTTGTCCTTAACCGTGGACACGGCTTTTCGAAAAGATTTAACCCTGCAGGGGTGTACAATGTTTGCCACGCGTACCGTCCGGCCCATTACCTGCGCATTAGCTCTCTTCCTTGGAAAGCCGGCTGGGTGGGAGCGGTGTCGACTTCTCCCTCGTTAAGGACTCTCCAGGATCATCAGTGGCGGTAGGACTGCCAGGATCACAACACCCCGCCCCACAGCCACTCATTTTCCTAACACCACCATCCTCATCTCAGTTTAACCACCATCATCACGCACGCGCAAATGGAAGCCCGAACTAGAGGACCCTGGCTAGCCCCGCTCGAGTTATTTAGTCTATGAGGGTTCCTGCACTGCGAATGCATAGGCCTCACGCATGGTTGCACGCTCAGTCTTGGTTCGGGAGGTAAAGAACTCGCACCTAGGCGGCGAGAACGAGACAAAACACCACAACCACAGTGGCCTCTCATCCCCACCTTTAGCATCTTATTACCTGTCATCACAATTCTCCACCATCATCTGAACAATTCATCACCTGTTTCCAACATGAACCATCCATCGGACGGCTAAGCATTTAACTAAGCATGGCTAAGCAACAACATAGCATAATTAAATAGCTCAGGCCAACAATACAAACCTACGGATAATAGGAGGGAAAACAGGTATTGGCATCGGAAACTTAATGCAACGATAGGATACTCTATCCAAGCAAATTGACATTTGGAACCGCATGCAATATTATAGTGGAGAAAATATTTGCGGAAACATAGGATAAGATATGCTCAGAGGGGGGATTACGCTTGCCTTGTTGATACGGCTGGTAGTACGGATCGTCACGAGACGGGGGTGGCACTTCACCTCCTTGATCTACCGAGGCACAAACAACACCGGAAAAACAATCAACACATGGCAATTGTGCAATGCATACAAGGATGATGATATGACATTTTAATGCACTGGAATTAATATAACAAGTTCTACCAAATTTAGAGGGGGTGCGAGATAATTCTCAACAAGAGAGAAAAACAAGCTCCTTCTTTGTTTTTATGCTTTCCTGTGCTATAGATTATTTGGACATGCATGAATATGATGCTACGGATTAATGCACCTTTTTCTGAGCATTTTGATATGAAGAACACATTTTTCGGAGGTCCCGATAAAAAGTTATGGCATTTTTAATTTCCCTCTTTTATATATGCTTTTTATTAAATTAAATCCAACGATAATATTTTAATTACTCGCCTTCGCGAGAGAGCGATGAAACATGGAGGAATCATCGAGGATCGATGTTCGTAAGTGCGGGAGAGAGTAGCGGGGAACACACGCTACGAGGGAGAAACTAGAAAACAACAGCAGGAAAAAAAACAGTGGAACCGGCCTCCAGCCCGGTTGGGCCGGCTGGCAGCCGGCCTGCTAACAGAGGAGGCCGGTACACAGCCCGGCTGGGCCGTTTCAAAGGCCGGCCAGGCCACAGAGCCTTCCGGCTCTCAGCCCGGTTGGGCCGGCCCAGAGGCCGGTTAGGGCCCAGAGAGGAACGGCACAGAGGCCGGTTTAGGCCGGCTCTGCGACCGGCCTCGCGAGGGAATCGTCGACGCACGACGGCGCACGGCAGTGAGTGGCTACGGCGAGGTCCGCACGCACTAGCACGAGAGAGGAAGGGAGAAGGTGCGCATTGGCACGGGAAGCTCACCAGGAGCTCGTTGGTGCAGACGGAATGGCCGGAGAGGGCTCAGCGGCGACGGAAACGTCCGGCGAGGCGGCTGCGGTGGTCAGAGAGGAACCGGACGGCGGCGGTGATTCAAGGCGTCCCTGAGCGATTCCTTTGTCGGGGATGGGCAGCACGGCGAGGCGGAGCTTTTGGCGGTCGTGGATTTGTCCGGGGTGGCCCCAATCGGCGGCGACGAGCACGGCGGGCTCGAGCTAGCCGGCGGCCATGGAGAGGAATCGAGAGGGAGAGGAAATGGGCGAGCAGGTGGGGGACTGGGCAGTGCGGCTCGTGGGGGTGCTCTTCTTGCAGGTGGAGGTCGAGCAGGGGGGCCCGGGCGCGCGCGAGACGGTGGTGCGGGTCCGGCGGCAGCGAGGCTTCGGTCGCTACAGCGACGGGGAAGAAGAGGAAATTGCAAGAATGTCCCTGGCAGATTTTGTGCTAACACAGATGGGTCCCTGTCCAGCTTTTAAAACCAACGGCAACTTCAAGAATTTTATTAAGGCACTAAACAATTTTATAAAAATATGAAATAATTTGTGTAGCCTTTTTGTACCCTGTGGAAGCCCCACAAAAATTGGTGCCTCAAAATAAATTAGTTTGGACCACATTTGTTCATAGGTGTCAAATTGGCAATTTTGAAAAATTGAAAATGTTGCTCCTTTGTAGGATTTAGAGCAATTGCAAATTATTACTTTTGAACACTTGGAACTTCCTTGTCAAATATGAGTTGTCAAAGTACTTTTGTTTGCAAGTTTGAGTGTCTTCCTTGTTGTGGAATTTGTGGTGGCAAGTTTGGCATTTTGTTTTTCCCTTGTTTTAATTTGTTGTCCAAAACCTTGGTTTCCACATGAACAATTGAGCAAATGATGCAATGATGCATGCATGATATGCAAAAGCGAAAATTTTACTCAGGTTTTGAGGTTCACAACTTTGGGCTGTTACAAGAGACACGCTCCGCTTTTTCCTAGAATATTCCTGTTCTTCACTTATACTTGTTTAGTATTCTGTTTTGCTCTTCTTAGCTTCTAGCTCTTGTTTTTCATGTATCTCTTGTTCAGAGCTATTAGTTTCTTTTGTAGAAAGTTCTCTCTTGCTTCACTTATATTTCTTTGGAGAGTTGTTCAAATAAGTTATTGGTGTTTGGTTGGAACAGAAAATGCTATGCATGTGGTAGTGGTATAAGAAAAGCTTACATGTCTTGAGTAACTTGATGCTTTTCAATTGTTTTGAGTTATCAAGTAAGTAATGTTTAAACTTGTGTATCATGCAAGTAAAAGCTCACTAGTGAAGAACTACCCGTTAAAGCTTGGTGTTGTTTGGTTTGTCATACTTGGTAGTTCCAAAGTCTAGATATTTTCTTTTTGAAAGGATGTTTTGTTAACAAGGAAGACAGTGTGGAGTCTTATGGTTTTCCTAATGTTTATTATATGGTTGTTTTTGTACCTGTTGACATTATGTGTTTGCTTAAAAAACCTTGCTAGCCTAAACTCTGTACTAAGCGAGAATGCTGCTTGTGCATCCAAAACCCTGAGCCAAAATCCATGCCATCTGTGTCCACCATACCTACCTATATGTGGTATTTTACCGCCACTCCAAGTAAATTGGTCATGTTCTACCTTTAAATATTCAATATTGTTATTAGTCCTTATTTGTGTCTCTGTTTCAAATCATACTTTACTCTTGACTTGCATGCTTCATCTGCTTGTCTATAATTTTACAAAAAGAGCTGGCAGCGAGGTGCCCAGCCCCATAAAATATAATTTACAACTTTCACCAAAAACTCTCCTCACATTTTGTTCCTGAGCATTCAGTCAAACATCTGCATGTGTACACAAAGGAGATAAGAGGAATGATCTACTTGTTGTAGAAATAACGTTCCTTAGTGGGAGCCGCTCTTAAAAAGTCTGGTTGGCATGGGTAAAACTGTATTGTCTACTACCATTCCTTGACCATAAATGCACCTCTCAAAATATTTTTACTTTTCTATATGTTTTCAAAAATTAAAAAGCTCTAGCACATGACATAATCCCTGCTTCCCTCTCCGAAGGGCCTTTCTTTTACTTTTATGTTGAGTCAGTTTTCCTATCCCTGTCTTTTCTCCACAAGCAAACACTAGTGCCAACTTTGGTACAAGAACGGTTATATGTTTGCATTATGACTTACTATGATTCTTTGTATTGACAATATCCATATTTCAAAATTGAAGTAACTGATAGCCCGGACGGATTTAGAGCAAATAAGGTGGCAAAGCTATGAGATAAATATGTTGAAAGTTGAAGCAAATGCTGAAGCTTAAATCTTCCTTTGTGTTAGTCAAACACTTATGATTTGAAAATGTTACTTGGTGAGCTAACTTTTATGTCAAATCTTATAGCTCTTTGTCTCCAAAGTACTATTCATGAAAGGTTTTTACTTGTATGATGCATCTTTATTGCTCATTGTTTACTTTTAGCAAATATAAACTATTGACTTGGATCACTTCATTCAGTTCATGTGCTTTACATTACTTTTTGATGAAGATTGTGTTGGTAGCATGTCACTTCAAAAATTATCTTTTGTTATCGTTTACCTACTCGAGGATGAGTAGGAACTAAGCTTGGGAATGCTGATACGTCTCAAACGTATCTATAATTTTTTATGTTCCATGCTTGTTTTATGCATTTTCTGGGACTAACCTATTAACAAGATGCTATAGTGCCAGTGCCAGTTCCTGTTTTCTGCTGTCTTTTTGTTTTAGAAAAGCTAGTCGGTAAATATTCTCGGAATTGGACGAAAATTGACGGAGCCCAGTTTTTCACCGACACGAAGACGAAGTCCAAAGGGCAGCCGAGGTGGCACACCAGGGGGCCCAGACGCCACCCGACGCTGCAGAAGGTGGGGTCGTGTCGGGGGTCGTCTGGCGCCCTCCGGTGGCTCCTCGAGTCGCTCCTTCGCCTATATATTCTCCATCTCCCGAAAACCCAAGTACCCGATCAAAATTCCACGAAAAGTTCCGCCGCTGTCGTCGTCGTCAACCCTAGATCGGGAGGGTTCTGAAACTCTTCCTGGCACCCTGCCGGAGGGGAGATCATCACCGGAGGGCTCTACATCGCCATGCCTGCCTCCGGAGTGATGCGTGAGTAGTTCTCCACGGGACTACGGGTCCATAACAATAGCTAGATGGTTGTCTCTCCACTCTTGTGCTATCATGTTTAGATCTTGTGAGCTGCCTACATGATCAATATCATCTTTATGTAATGCTACATGTTGTGTTTGGTGGGATCCGATGAATTGTGAAGTTATGATCAAGTTTGTTCATCTATCTATCTATCTATCTATCTATCTATCTATATGTGTTATCTATGTTCTTGCATGCTCTCCATTGTTAGTAGATGCTTTGGCCAAGTAGATGCTAGTGACTCCAAGAGGGGGTATTTATATATGCTAGATAGTGGGTTCATGTCTCCAGTGCCTGGGCTCGAGATGACAGAAACGACTAAGTCGTTGGATGTGCTGTTGCCACTACGGAGAAAACAACTTTGCTATCTCTATATGTCATTTGCATTGTTTACATTACACACTTTGCTTATTGCAATTATCTGTTGCTTGCAACTTAATACTTGTGGGAGACACGGATGTTATTTTGCAGGTGGATTATTAGTCATAGAGGCAGCTAGCAAGCGGTCTATGTATCTTGTTGTAATGCCCCATATATCTCACAGTGAACATGTTCTTGTCATAATATGCATTGTCATGCCCTTTGCGCTTTGTAAATTGACCAGTTGTAATTTGTTTACCCAGCATGTTAATTTATCTGTTTTATGGAGAGACACCACTAGTGAACTGTGGACCCCGGTCCTTTATTTTAGACTGATACAAACACCGCTTCCACCATGTTCTGCACTCTTTTGCTCGCTGTCCATTTTTGCATTTACTTTTATTCTCTACACAATACGTTTAACTCTTTGTATTCAACAAGCCAGGGAGATTGACAACCTTCCTGTTACGTTGGGACAAAGTATTCGGATTGTGTGTGCGCAGGTCCACGTCAGAGTTACAAGCGCCAGAATAATTCTGACACCGTGTTGCAGCTCTTCCAACTCCTACTGGTTCGTGCGGGCCAGATACGCGACTCGGCCCAGGCAAGCAAACGGGCCAAGAAAAAAATGACTCCATGGCCTGGTTGAGGTGTCTGTTGGCAACCAAACACGGCCTAAGTGTGATGTCATGGTCTAGGGCTTAATAGGATTGATACGATACTCATATCAACAAGTTACAACTTCTTTTTCGGAAACTCATCTCGATACAACTCCGATGTTAAGTGTGCTTGGGTCTGAGCAATATTGGGATGGGTGACCGACCAGGAAGTTCTTCCCGAGTCGCACGAGTGAGGACAAAGTGCACAGAAAAGTCTTGTGTTGATCTGTGGGGCCAGTCTAGAGATCCTAGAGAGTTACAGGAGGTAATAGTCTCCGGCCCGGGGGTGGGTCGGGGCGTTACATTTCCTATCAGAGCCGACCCTCACACAGTTACACGGGCATGTGCGGGTCAGGGCCGTGGACATATAGGACATGGGTCGACACTGAGATGCATAGACACGTGCAGTGGCGGAGCTAGCCGGATCATGGAACCTGGGCAAAGCCAGTGCACGTAATGGTGGCAAGTCGTTTGCCCCAGCATGCATCAACACTAATTTCCATGCTTAAGCGAATTATCAGCGGGCACTCGCCGGACGAGCCCGGGCAGCCGCCCGGGGTCACCGGGAGCTGGCTCCGCCCCTGGACACATGGAACATATGCCGGCACTGGACGCACAGATGGGTGCCAAGAAGGGAAGTTCCTAGACTGGGTTGACCTACGAGGGCGTCAGTCTTTTCTAAGTGGGGAAGGATGTGACGTCCTGGCATAGTGCTTAATAGGATTCATAGGATACTCATATCAACTAGCAAACGTGCCCGTGCGTTGCTACGGGCGAACCACCAGGTGGTTGGTGTTGCGAGGATTTGGTAAATTGGTCATTACTTTGTCACTTGACGGGGGCATGCTGCTCCTATCCCCTCCCTTTAACGAATGTCATTGTCCTTCGAGTATCTAAAAAACTTCCACTCTCTTATTCTCTTCGACTCTCCAAATATCACTCTATATCCTATTTACTTACATTTAATTGATATCTTGATAAGTAACAACTCTCTCTTTCTCTCTCACACACACACACACTCTTTCTCTCAAACACAATACAACAAAACATCAATAGAACACAATGATCCACATTAGTAAAATAGTAATAATTCATAAAACCGAACTTTACGTCAATGAAGTACATATATATATGAATTGTACATTTCTTTTCGATTCATGTTGATATGGACAGCCACAATGTACAAATGATGCATTCGTCTTATTTAGACATTAAGCACATCTACTTTCGTTGAAAGTTAAAAGTTTCAAGCAAGGGAGTCTAAAAAACTTAAGGCATCACGCCTGTAGAAAACTATACATGTTACATAGACAAAACAGACTGGTGATCAGAATACTGAATCTACTTTAGTCTCATGATAGGCAAATGCAGAAATAAATATGACAAAGTGAAAACTACTGTCGATAGCCTAGTAAACTTTGAAATTGTCTGTAATTCTAGAGCAAGCTATTGTTTGATATTCTAAATAGCGGTAACATGTCAAGACCATAAATGCTTCAAGAAGACCTTCTCAAACACAGCTTCACTAAAGCTCACAACTATATGATATTTCTGATATCCATGAAAGAAAAGCATCCTTATCTTTTGTCCAACCACTGCGTTGTACAACAAAAATTGCATTCCCAGAGCAGCTCACTTTCAGAAATAAACTATTTGATAACGAACTAACATGAAAACTTGGTGATGAATCACAACATCGGCCTAGAGCATACCACTGAACAGATGCATGGTACCCCTACAAGCTTCTGGAAAGATCAGGAATTAAGTTACAGTTTGACATAATTCAAGAAATAATCAGGAGGGAGTTTTATGCCTGCCACTTCAGTTGCACAAAAACTCACGCAAAATATCAAATTCCTTCATGAATTACTGATATTAAAAATGTTTTCCTTTAAATAAGATAAACTCTGGCAGTGGTAGAAAGTCTACGCCTGGTCTCCTCACAAACACAAACAACATAAGATTAAACAAAGTAGGACAAATTTGTCCACCCGTTGACCACCATGAAAGGTATATCCAGAATTCCAGATCATCTGGACACTAATGCTGAACCTATATGAATAATTGGAACTGTAGCATAAAATAATAAGTTTCCAATATGCCATGTTTGATACAGTAATGAAGACAGTTTTTTTACTATCAGAAGTTAGTATTTGTTGCCAGTCCAAAATGAGATTTGCTCTTCAAAAACATTGTGTAGTTGCCCAAAGACAGGACGTATATGCATATATACAATCAGTTATAAGCAAAACATATGAATTGGATGTTTGGTCACTGCCTCCAGATAACTAATGGAGTTCTCCATTACTGCTCATGTCCTGGTCGCTGCTCCTGCCTCAGTTACTTGTATCGTACAGCCAAAAAATTAGATAGATGGAGATGGGAGGGCAGAGAGCAGATGGAAAAAGGAAAGGGGAGAGGCACCGCGGTTCAGCCACCGCCGGTCCGCGACCTCGGGCAACGATGGACCCCTCAGTCATCAGGGCCGTCGTCCTCAGTCCTCCCCATACGCATGTAGACGCCGGACCAGCGCAGCTCAGGGGAGCGTGTTCCCTTAGCAGCTGACGCCATGCTGATGCTGTTGACCAGCGAGAGACCGGTGCTTGGCATCGGCGAGCTAGACGGCGGACGGGGCAGCCGACGACCACGTGCTGGAATCCGCTACCTGGGTGTGGCGTCTATCTGGGGCCGATGGGACCTCGCCGGGTGCGGGTCCAGCGCCCAGGTCAGCCACTCCTCCCTGCAGAACTCCCCGGCCCCGATCCGGCACGAGTTGAAGAACCCGAACCTCCCGTCTTGCACGAGTCAAGGTCGCCCTGATGACGAAGAGCATGGAGTCTACGGGGTCCAGCTCCCGCACCAGCCGCGTGCCCCGCATGTATATCGCTGGCCGCAGTTACTCGCAGATGGGCCGCTAGGATCTGCACCTCCATCTCGTCGAACACGGTGGTCGGAGAGGCGAGTGGGGGCACTGGCCACGGGGTGAAGGAACCCGACCACGGTCACCATCCGGCGGAGGGGGAACGGGAGGCGGGTGGGGCATCGGCCGGTGGCGCGTGGTGGTGGATTGGGGATCGAGCGAACGATGGATTGGGGATTTTCTTCAGAGCCTAGCTCGGGAACATACGAAGGCGAACCGGTATGATGGTAATTGGCCGTAATATGTGATTCCGTGGAGGGTAAAATTGGAAAATGAAAAACGGACCATCATCTCAAGCCATATTATATAGTAGAGATAAGGTGCAACTTTTTTCACGAAATCTCATCTTGATATACGATTTTAAACATGCTTGGATCGGAACAATATTGAGATGAGTGACTGAACGAGAAGTTCAAGAGTCACACAAAATAATAGTGTTGATATGTGGGGCCAGTCTATAAATTCTAGAGAGTTGTGAGGGATAACAGTCTCCGGCCCGGGGTCTGAGCTGGGTGTTACACTAAGTCATGTGAAATTCTTACTGATATATTCATTTAGTCATTACCATCCCTCGGTCAGTTTTAAATTTTCACACTGTCCTTACTCAGTTTTAAATTTTCAGTTTATTTTGTTCATACTTGAAGGAAAAAGTTTCACCAAAATTTATGTCAGTCTCTACCCGTCTAGTTCTCGTGGAGCACTGGAGCGGTGGAGGCTCCAGCAGAATTTAAATAATGTTAAAATTTTGAGCGTTTAAATTATAAACCTCTGTTTGTGTTTATGTATTGCTTAATTATCTGGTACAGAGCTAGCTAGATCGTACGCGGCGCGCGAGCTAGCTAGCTGCTAGTAACGGCACGTGCGGCGCCGCAAAAGAGCCGCGGCGCATACACGCTGTACCGCGGCATACCGTATACGAATACCGGCGCGCGGCGTACGCGCGGCATCCCGCGAGTCATCCCGCTTGCAAACGGAGCTTGGCTCTGATGGTTGGGTTCCCTGTGGTGGAACCAGCCCACCCAGGTTCAAGTCCTAGACTTGGCATGGGCGTTTGCATTTACCTGGATTTATTCCAGGATTATCCGGCGCTATTCTTTCAGTGGTAGGTGACGTGCCCGTCAACAGCGAGGCGCCTGTGGTGACTTCGTCAACCTCAAGATCTGCCGGCTCAGTCCTTCAGAGGTGCTCATAGGGGTAGGGTGTGCGTGCGTGCGTTCATAGGGGTGAGTGTATGTGCGTATTTGTGAGCGTCTGTGTTGTACTGTGTTCTCAAAAAAAAAAAAAGAGTCATCCCGCTTGCAGTCTGAGGTGGAGCCTAGCCGGGGAGTAGGCACGTGCCGTCCACGCGCGGTTGACTCCAGCGGGCCAGCAGTAAACCCTCGCCTCCATGTATCCGGCTATCCCCACCATCCCTCGCTGGTCGCCGCCTCGCACCTCCTCCTCCCCTCTGTGCTCTCCCCGTGCACCCATCACCGGTGACTCGCGCCCGGAACCCTAGGCACCGGCTATTGATCACTGGGGAGCAGGCCATGGACGGCAGCGGCGGGGGCGCGATGGAGCTGCGCGAGACCCACCGCCTGACGGGCCACGCCGACCGCGCGTGGGCACTCGCCTGGAACCCCAACCCGGGCGCCGGCGCTAGCCCCGTCCTCGCCTCCTGCGGCGGCGACAAGACAGTACGGATCTGGAAGCGCGCTCCCGACGGCGCCTGGCAGTGCTCGGTAAAGGCCATGCCCATGCTAGTTTAGTTTGTTGTAGAGGTTCCACATTGGGGTGATTCATTTTCCTTATTTTGCGTCCGTTTGGTTTGATTAGGATGTGCTAGAAGACACGCACAACCGCACGGTAAGATCGTGCGCTTGGTCGCCCGATGGGAAGCTGCTGGCCACCGCGAGCTTCGATGCCACGACGGCCATATGGGAGTACTCTGGTGGCGACTTTGAGTGCGTCGCCACGCTGGAGGTGAAATTTCTGCTGAATTTGTTTTTCGGGTTCCATGTTATCACGGCTTGCTGTTAGAGGTGTTGGTTACCGGTGGATGCTGTGAATGTGTAGGGGCATGACAATGAAGTGAAGAGTGCGTCATGGAGCCAGTCTGGGTCGCTGCTCGCGACGTGCAGCCGGGACAAGGCGGTGTGGATATGGGAGATGCAGCCAGGGAACGAGTACGAGTGTGTAGCGGTGTTGCAAGGGCACACTCAGGATGTGAAGATGGTCCAGTGGCACCCCATCCTTGATGTTCTAGTTTCCGTCAGCTATGACAATACGATCAGGGTAATTTAATTTGAAACAATAACATGTACCATGCACATACATTAGTGTTTGATGTCTTGCAACTTTAGGCTCGGGGTAGGCAAAACGGGTGTGCTCTTCCTCAGATTGGTGCGTACTATTTATGTGACATAATATGGATGCTTTGATATAGGTCTGGGCTGATGATGGCGATGATGAATGGCATTGTGTACAGACATTAACTGAAGCGGATAACTGGTAATGAGGCTCTTTGGTACAAGCCATTTTTGCTATCCTATGCCTAATAAAACTTGAACTAGCTTGTGGTATAGTATCTTTTGACTTATTTAATTGTAATATCATACTAATATGTTCACACGAAATTCGAGCTTATGTAATGCCGATGCTTGCAAAAAAGATGTGATACATGAAAGTTGTCCATTTTATGAGTTGCATGGCTGTTGATTTTATTATTTGGATTAAAACTTGTGCTCCACGAACCATACCCTTTTATATTGGTATAAATATCCTATGCTTACTTTACGTGCATTGCTCTCTTTCTTTTTCCAATTCCCATTTGCTAAAACATAATCTTGGACTACATGTCAAACTGTCAATTATAGTAGTTTGTTTATGTTATGTTCATATTAACTATTAGGATTATCTTTATACGGTTCCATCTTTTTTAGATAATATGATCCACTTTCTGTGATTCATCTTCATAAATATTTAAGCATATTTATCTCCATTTTATTGTTCACGTCAATTGTCAAATGTCAGTAGATATTATTTGTCTCGCTGGTAACAGAATACTGCATTGATACTTAACTGATTATTGGATCTTTCCTTGCTGCAATTGATCTCCTTCTTTATTACAGTGGTCATTCCTCAACAGTATGGTCAATATCATTTAATCAGAAAGGAGATAGGATGGTCACATGCAGGTTCGTTCTACCATGCTGGATTAGTATCTTTTTTTTCGCATGCCGTCCTAGGCTCTGACGCTCTGTTTGGATTGCGGTATTTCCCAGATTCTTTAGCACTGCTGAATTCCTGTGTTCGAAACAGGCCATAGAGAAGTTACTAACGTCATATAGTTTTTATCCAGTGATGACCGTACTCTAAAAATTTGGGACACAAGTATTGATTTGTCGCAACCAAAAAGTGGAGAAGACCATGAATCTTGGTAAGAGTTTTGTTACTAATGCATAAGTTCTCTATTTAGGCAGCATCGTTCATGTTTGTTACTTTCATTCTTTCGTACAAGTTTGATAACACTGAAATAACACGGCTATGCCTAAAACATATGGCTGCAGAAGAAGACAAGCTTTGTGGTAATTCATAGTTTAGTGCCCGCTCCCAAATTTTTGACTATGCCAGTAATAAATCAAGCATATTATTGTTCTTGTGCTTTCTATTATTATTTTGGCATATCTCGGTATTTGTATACCACTTTAGTCCCTGGGACAGTACAGACGTATGAACTAATAATCTAGGATGTGCTTGTTCTTCACGGAGAAGTTTTATTTGGTATATATCCCAGTGTACACTCTTACTTGCAGCAAAACTTGTATAAGTTGGATGCAATCATTTTTGCTGCTATTATCATCTGATATGAATACTTGCATTGAGCTACGTTTTATACCATACTGCAAATCTAGCGCAAGTCACCCCTTTCCACACGTATGGTCGCTCTAGTGTGTACTACCTCCGATCCACAAAAGAAGGCGCATCAATTTTGTCAAAAGTCAAACCATGTGATGTTTGACCAATTTTTAGAGAAAATTATCAACCTCTACGATGTCAAATCAATCTTATTAGATACATCATTAAATATATTTTCATGGTATATCTATAAAAAAATATAATTGTTGATAGTTTTTTCTATAAAGTTGGTCAAAATTGACATTGCTTGACTTCAGGAAAAGTTTATACGCCTTGTTTTTAGGAATGGAGATAGTATTAGTTAAGGTTCTGACTAGTTGAGACGTACTTGTTTGTTCTAACCGAGGCTTGTTTAAGGACTATGAGTTGACTTTATTGTAAGTTGTGTAACAGTTATATTGATATTGTTGTCACACTACACTATAACAGCAGTTTAGCTATGGCCACTCTGTCGCCTTTCCACACCATCTCTCAACTGGTTGATTGCTATTTCTTTCAGGCGGCATGTCTCTACTCTAAGTGGATATCATGATCGAACTATTTTTTCAGCCCATTGGTCAAGGTAAGCTGAACTATTATATACCTTTGCTGCATCTGAATTCCATTGATAGGGGGCTATTTACTCTTTTATCAGCTAAAACACAAGCATTATTTATGCATTAAAGCAAAAAAGGAGGTTTATTATACTTGATGCAAGTAACTTAATTTACACATCAGTATTTGTGTTGCACTGATGGACAGAATCGTGTAGAAGCTGCTCAAAGTTAGTATTTGTCAGTAAACATGTTTAGGGTATTAGAGCATCTCTAATGGCTGATGTATAATAGGGCACCGTTTTTCCATTATAGGGCACCAGTTTTTCACTTTTAGGGCACGAAATCGACCGGCGCTTTACCGGCTGACCTATAATAGGGCACGGCATGCTCCAGTGGCTGCCCTATTGTAGGGCACGGCTGCCGCGCAACAGCCCCTCATTTTCACTATGTTTTTACTCATTTGCATACATATGTCAAATGAATAGTATAAAAGATGATCTAAAATGAATTCAAACAATCAATTATTACAACACAATACAAATTGTTCATCATCTTGCAAACAAATCAACACACAATAGAATTGTTTCATTTGAAAATGCTTGACAGCAAAACGCTTGACACATTGCGACAGCAAAACACTTGACACATTTGATACTCTGGCTCTCACTCATGGCCAAATGGTCATCAACCAAATCAGCTGGGATGCCATATGCAAGTTGCCGCAATGCCGCTGTGACCTTTTGGTAGGTGTTGTGCCCAAGAGTCCCGCATGCACTTCTTCGTTGCTCAAAAAATCGATCATGAGCCTTCAAGCTTTCCGCAATTTGCCTGAACAAACGGATAGACATCCGGAAGCGACGGCGGAACATACGCTCTGGATAAACAGGAGTGGGAATGAAGTAACTGCGCATGAGCTTTGCATCGGCTTCCAAACGTTCCCTCTTAATCGACTCACGGCCAAAGACCAAACCTCCACGCTTCGGCCGCTTGGTCTTGTTGTGCAACATCAAAATCAAAGCAATGTCTTCCTCCTCTCCAAATCATACTCCTCATCTACAAACACAATTTATTTGTGTTGAACTATCTAATAAGAAATCAAACCAAAAACTTAAAGAAAATATGGGCTATCACTTACCTCAAGCACCTTGTCAGGACCCTGATGAATCTGACAAGAAGAGGATCACGAAGAACTGGAATTTGAGAGTAATTGAAGCTAAAACATGATAGATTGCTGGATAAAAAAGGAGAGATAAATTGCAGGAAATAGAGATAACAAATTAGGGTTTTGATTTCTGATTGATTGCAACATGATACAAGGGGAACCTTATAAAGAGTGTGGCCTAGCTACACATGACATCTAAGGTGAAATACCTATAATG
Organism: Poa pratensis; assembly: GCA_947311845.1. Classification (NCBI taxonomy): domain Eukaryota; kingdom Viridiplantae; phylum Streptophyta; class Magnoliopsida; order Poales; family Poaceae; genus Poa; species Poa pratensis. The sequence continues at coordinate 68,749,998 of CAMZMU010000047.1, forward strand.
CCCTCACAGCAACTAACCCACTAATAACCCTCATATTACATACTTCCTATTCCCTGACATTCCTCCCCCCTTGAGACCATTGGTCACCAATGGATAAACAAGTTTCTTCAGAAACTTTCATCCTTGCTAAGGAGGATTGAAGGTAATCAGCCAAAGAGCTATACCATTGAACTTTACGTCTTGGTGCCAACAGAAATTACCCTTGCTCGAGTGAAGAGATACTGAAGTTCCTGGATCCCATACTTCTCTTCCTTCATCACTTAATAACATATTCAACTTATAGGTTTTCAGGTGTGGTACATCCCCCATCGCATAACCATGTCCAAGGTCAGACTTGACAATTTTTTGGATGCACTGCCCGTGTGTGAACTTGATGTATCTTGATACATCAGCCTCGGCATTATCTGGTAATGTCAAACCTGAAACAACTTGAGGTAATGGATTTTTTGAGTGCTCGCTGGAGTACTTGTGGCGCTGTTCACTTTCATGTTGCTCTTCATCATGTATCTGCTGCTCGGGAGTGCTAGCGAAGACATCAACAAACATACTTGAGCAACCATCCGTTTTGTCATCATCAACATCAAACATTGGCAGTCGCTCGAATGCCTGAAACTGCAGTAGGTCAGTAGCAGTAGCAGACACGGTTGAGTGTGCGGAGTGTTCTCATTTTCGGATGCCTTCCTCAAGTACTTGGAGGTCTGTTCAGTTTCTGGTGCCTTGCTCAAACACTTGAGAAGCTGTTCACCTTCTAGTTGATCTTCATATTTCTGCTGCCCAGGAATACCGACGAACACATCAACAAACTCAGTTGAGGAGCCATCTGTTTCATCATCATAGACATCGAACACCGGCTCCAGGACAGCTCGCCCTAATGGACAATTTTCTGGTAGCGCAAAATAGCTATGCTCAGAACCATCACCTAGGAATACACTTTGGCAGTTGAGATTATGAAAGCCATAAGACTGGGGCATTCCATCAAGATTTTGCTCACTGAGACTGCTGTCACCTTGCACACATGAACGCTGGGTTGGAGTTTGATGCCCATAACAATAGTTAGGTGACGTAGCCTGTGTTGCATGCCAAGAGCTTGGTGTTGGTATTTTATCAAACACCTGGTGGGCAACATAAGCAGGAGCAGATGCACTGGCCGTGCTGTTCAGGCCAGAGGCGAAAGATGCGAACTGGAGTGGCCGTGCCGTGGATGATCCGGGTGCTGGCGAGCCGGATTTTGCTGGTGTAGACACTTCTCGAATCGGGCTCAGGTTTGATTGGTAATGGGGAGGCGTCAGCACCGGCTTGGAGGTAGGCGCTGGCGAATTTGGAGCAATACTTGGTGCCGGTTGCTTGCCCAGTGTGACTCCGATCTGGGCCACCATCTCAGTGAGCGATGAGATGTCCATTTGGAGTCTGTCCACCGATGATTGCTGTTGATCCAGACGCTTTTGGATGCGCAGCACCTCGCGAGGAAGGCGCCTGCTGATTTCTTCCTCTAGCTGCGCTTGGGTTTGAGGTGCAGCCAGCAAGGCGGCGTCTTCCGCCACTTGATTCAGACTGGGGGTGACAGCGGCGGCCGTGACGGTGGAGGTGGTGCTGAAGAGGCTCGGGGTAGTGGTTGCCGATGCGATGGCCACGGGGCCGCGGTCAACGCCAGGGAAGTCGCCCTTGCCGAAGAAGGCGAGTAACTCCATGGCCTCCTTGACGTGGATCTCGTCGACCTCACGCGCGGACTTCTCTAGCACGAAGTCCAAGCAGCGATCGCTCTCTTCCTCCTGGAGCTTGAGGGAGATGCCACATACTGGGCCGCGCTGGATGTGCAGCATCAGGTGGGCGGTGAAGCCGACGACTTTGTTGTGGAGGCGCTAGATGACGCGGGAGGCGGCGGTGGAGGGGACAGCAGAAGTGGTGGCGGAGGCGGCGGTGGCGCTGGAGGCGGAGGGGAAGGTGGATGGGCTTCGGCACTCTCGATTCGTGGCTGGGGGAGTTGGGACGAGATATCGGGAGAGGAGGGTGGGGAATTACTGCCAATCGGAGAAGAATAGCCTTGATCTGCTCCGCGAAGCTCGACCCAGGGTGAAGACGGGGAAGATCGAAGCTCGGGGAGACTGGCGACTGATACCAATTGTCAGGACCCTGATGAATCTGACAAGAAGAGGATCACGAAGAACTGGAATTTGAGAGTAATTGAAGCTAAAACATGATAGATTGCTGGATAAAAAGGAGAGATAAATTGCAGGAAATAGAGATAACAAATTAGGGTTTTGATTTCTGATTGATTGCAACATGATACAAGGGGAACCTTATAAAGAGTGTGGCCTAGCTACACATGACATCTAAGGTGAAATACCTATAATGCCCTCACAGCAACTAACCCACTAATAACCCTCATATTACATACTTCCTATTCCCTGACACACCTTGCGTGCGGCTCTGCTGGAGGTGGTGCGGCCCGGTCGCTGTGCTGCGCGACGGCGACTCGGTGGCGCGGCAGAATCAGCCGGAGACAGCCTGAATCGAGCCCGGCATCGGCGGCGGCGCACGGCTGATTCAACTCGCCGACGGGCGGTTCGGTGGTCGGCGACGGCGGGGAAGAGGCGGGAATAGGTAGGAAGTAGTGCGGCGGTGGTCGGCGGGGAAGGGGCGGGCGCTACTGCGGTCGATTTCTGGCCGGCGGCAGCGGGATGGGTCGGGGGTGGTTTGGCGGGAGGGGAAAATAAAGTTTCCGCGCGGCAGTTGGGCGGCGCGCGCTCAGCTGGCGGGATATAGGGCACGCTGCGTTCTGATGTATATTTGCATCAAAATGGGCTCTGGCACGGAGTATAATAGGGCAGCCGCTGGACAACGTTTTTTGTCGTTTCGTGCCCCATAAGTTAGGTTTAATGGGGCACAGCCGATTATAGGTCAGCCATTAGAGATGCTCTTATACATTTTTATGAAAGATATGATTTCTTAGCCTGAATCTGACTATTTAACTATATGTTTTCATGCTACCATTATGATATGTTTATGTTAAACAAACTTAGGTTCTGTTTGGTTCAGCTGTGGATTTTAAAAAAGCCGCTGTGAACTATGAGCTGTGAAACGCTGCTGAGAGCTCAGAACTGTGGCAAAGCTGAACGTTGTTTGGCTGAAACAACGATCAAACTGTAGATTTTGTGTGCATCATCTTCCTCGCCTGAGTTCAACGAACCGCTGCGCCTCGCCAGACCACCTCGCCGGAGCGCTGTCACGAACCTCCACTCCCACCGGAACACCTCGCCAGAGATCGACAAAGACATGTCATACCTCGTCGAAGCCACGCCGGATCGCCTCCGACTCCTCCTATCATTGCCAGACCCTCGCCGGAGTTGGTCAGATTTTGCCGGTCGCTGAAACCTCGCCGGAGTTGGCCAAAACCTCGCCGGATATCATCGGAACCACCCCGGAACCTCTGGACTTCACCGCGCGTGCTAGCCATATCCATCTAGGCATCTACACAATCCAGCGAGCTAGCTAGCCTGTACGTGTCTGAGTGCTACTGCTAGCTGATCAATCTAGTCAAGCTAGTGCTAGCTAGCTTGTACGTGCTAGTTCAGTCACCGCAAGACATCGGCTAGCAGGAATAAAAGTCATGTACAAACGCATAATATACGGCCAGCAGCGTACATCGAGCGTTGATGTGCCTGATCTATGACTGGAAGATATATTGGAAGCGGGTCTTCCTAAGGGAGACAACGGAGACGGGGAGGCACACTTGGATAGGCGATGTGCTGCCGCCGGCCGGCCAGAGGAGAGAGACGCAGACAACCCTAGCTCTGTCTGGGCGCCGCCATGCGAGCGGAATTGGGAAAGAAAATAACGAGGGATTAGGAGAGATGGCACACGATCGTACAAGAAGGAAAAACATAGCGGTACAACTTACTAGTGGCATTGGTGGGTAATTTTCCTACAAAGTTAAAATCTGAAGCAGCGGAAGCAGGGGTACACCTGCTTTGGAAATAACACTATGAAAAGTAGTCTGCTTTTGTAGAATCTGCTTTGGAAAATACCCCTTTGGTTAGTGTTTGACTTTTTGACAGCAGAAGCAGGTTGGAAAAGCAGAACCAAACAGACCCTTAGATCTCCCAGAATTGGCAAATTATGCTCTCATTCTGAATCATCGAAGACATTGTTGACCATTCTAATGTACTGAAGTCTTTACATAAGTGATAAGTCAATATGAATTCCCATGCTGAATTGAAATAGAATATTCCTTTTTACTATTCTTTGACATTTTTCATACTCTGTGCATGGCAGCGAGGATGTTATTGCCAGTGGGGCAGGCGATGATGCTATTTGCTTATTTGTTGAGGAGAAGAGTAGTATGGTATCTCACGACTCATAATTTATTTTTGCTCATCTGACCTTTTTGTTTAAGTTATATTTGGGGTAGATAGTGAAGTGCGATGTTCCAACATGGGTTGCATACTTTAGTATTGGCCAAAGTTTTGTAGAATCAATGCTTGACAGTTGTTAATTTTTGTAAATGCACATGACCATTGGCTTCTGAACAACCATTTCTGCCCTTTATTTATATTACACTTAAATTAACCTATGTCTATATTTCTCCAAAAGAATGTATGATGGTATAGTTATTGTTCAGTACCATCGATGGCATTCTCTTTTGCACAAGCTGGAGGCAGCATGAGATATGTGTGTCAAGTATTAACAGTTACCAATTCTCAAAAAAAAAAAAGTATTAACAGTTACCTTGAACGGGGTGCAGGTTGAGGGGCCTTCTTACAGATTAATATTGAAAAAGAAGAAGGCACATGACATGGATATTAACTCTGTCAGATGGTGTCCTCAGGTAATTTCAGTGAATTACAACAACTTAGTTTCATTTTGTTAAGCTGGTAGCAGATTCGCTTGTTTCAACCTTAGTTAATCACGATCACGATCTGTAATGGTTTTAAGTATCTTTGCATAAATTGCCTAATCCTTGTCAAATATAGGACCCGAGGGTGTTGGCTTCGGCGAGTGACGATGGCACAGTGAAATTATGGGAGCTGCGGGGGAATATACTGGATTGAATTGTACCCAGTCTTCTGTAATATGATTGTAGTTCTAGCTGTGTACCTTAAGATCATAGAACGGAGTAGGGATCCCCTTTTGGTTTCTGCTTTCCAAAACAGTGGTCTTTAGGTTAGCTAATAGTTTTTGTATCTGCGGGAGCTTGCAGGTTGATGGTCTTATAACAGATTTGCCATCCAAGCTAAGAGCATATGGCACCACTATAAGATGTGGAAATGTGTGAAACTCTTCATTTTTTTTAAATAAGCAATGATACATCAAACTAAGCTCATGTACACAGATAAGTCCCGCATACAGTTTTTGCCGTTGGTAAACCCATATTTTGGGGAGAGTTGTTGTATTCGATGAGATTTGTGATGCCGTATCGTTCTGTGTACATTATATCTGGTGTTTGCTAATTGAGTGAGATGCGTACGACGGACGATTATGTCCATCATTGCATTATGGTGTTTATCGTAGTAAAAAAAATCAAGACTACCGGCTTGGGCTTAGATGGGCGTTGGTATACAACAAATACTGTTGGTTCTCCAATTGATTGGAATTGATGACCATTTATGTTTCGTAATCGATGCAGGAAGATCCTCCGGACAGTGCTACGCCAAGCGGCAGCGCACTTTCGACGGTACCTCCGACGTGAACACCGGCAGACGAGCACCGCAACTGCAAAGTCGTTCCTTCGATGCCAGTTGGGCTGCTATAACCTTTCCGGTATTCTTCTCCAATCCGCTTTCTTTTTTCTCTTTTTCAGAAACTTCAATTCCCTCATGCACCCGCGACTGATTTTTTTTTTCTTGAAAGAAACACGCACGATGTTGTGCCGAGTTGAGATAATCAAAACATGGGCTGGCCTGATCGGTAGACCTAGTTGGGAAAATGCTTGGAGCGCGAGCGCGAGCTTTCTCCGGGCTGCCTGCAGAAATAAACTAGGATCCGTGGTGGATGGTCACTCCAAATTTAGCCGGGCCATTAACAAATAGGCCGTATCTTGGACATCGATCTCCCTTAGAAAATCGCATCCATTTTAGAAGCCCAGCCCCGAAAGTGACCTACCTCGAGCACTGGAGAACTCGGTTGGTATATTTTCTTGTGGTATCGAAGTACTAGTAGTCTACTAAAATTTGCACATATATACATTTATTTTGAACGTGCATTGGTGATGCAAAACATGTCCAAAAAATTCGAAACAAAAAGAGAAAAAATTCGAAACAAAAGATGCAAAACATCTGCCCTGCACGTGAGTTTCGTGATAAAATTAGTATTTACTTTGCCTCAGTAAAAAAGAGAAAAAATTCAGTACTATGTAGCAGTATATATGTGACATATTTTTGTCCTTTTTACATAAGCCAGGTAAAAAAGTCACACATGGATTGTGCAGATGCACACGGGAACTTTTTTTTCAGAAATTTAAATTTGGAAATGAATTTCCGAACCGGATTCATATGTACACTTGTTCAAACCATTGATGAGAGTTTTTTTGCGCGTCTCATGGCTTCCTTGTTTTCGTGCAGAACACACACAAACACGAAAAAAGTGTGTTTCAGAATTGTTTGCAAAATGGTGGATTGTGCCCTCTATGCAAGAGATCAACGGAATCTATCAAGCACCTTCTTGTTGATTGCCCGATACACCATGCGCCTTTGGAGCTTGATCAAGCATTGGCTCCATCTCCATGCCATTGACTCCCAAGATTGGCACTCTCTCACCCTAGAGGAATGGTGGATGAAGATGTCGGACAACTCTACTCCCAATAGGAAGGTGATGTAGGTTGGTCCCGATTTTCACGGATTTGGGCGGAGGGATCGATGAACACGATGAACACGGGAAGAACACAAGAACACAAAGAGGGGAAACCACCAAATCAAGGATAACTAGCAAGTAGCAACTCAGCAAGATTCAACTGGTAACAAGCCCCGAGGGTAGCCCCCAATTCTCCTCTCCCAAGCATACCTTACTCTTAGAATTGTTTGTCCAATTGGTCAATCCAAACCAACCCAATAGAATCACCCTAGGATGAAAGATTGACAAGTAGCAAACTACAAGAGGAAGCCTTGGTATCCACGAAGGGATCTTCTCCACAAGGGGAGGCCTTGGTTCATCTCCACAAGGGGAAGCCTTGATTCATCTCCATAGGAGGAAAGAGACACTTTGAGAAGAAGGAGCAAGGCTCTACTCTAATCTCAAATCATAGTCTAACCCTAACCCTAGGGGAGAAGGCAGCTATTTATAGTCTAGATGTGAAATATGGATGAGTGGCTAGGATTACGTGGCTCAAGGGCCATCTCAGCACACAGGCTCGCGTAGGTCCGGTAGTACCGGCCAGGGTTGGCCGGTAGTACCGGCCGGGTCGGTAGTACCGGAATTACTTCCGGTAGTACCTCTTAAGGTGGCATCGGATCCAGTAGCGTCTGGCGACTCGGCGGTAGTACCGGCCGAGATGGTCCGGTAGTACCGGCCGACATTTTTTCAAGATTTCCAGCTTCTTTTCCTCGCTCTTCTTCTTCTTCTTGGCCATCTTCTTGGGTCTTCTCTTGGTCATCTTCTCCATCATCTTGGACCTTCTCTTGCTCATCTCCTCCACTCCATTGTGGGTCGTCATCAAGGTGGTTCCTGAGCATGCGCAAAGTATCCGAATGAAGTAGCAAACCATTCAAAGGAGTGTCGAGATCACACATAGATAGGAGTGAGGTCACCTTATCATGGAGAGCCTTGACTCTTGATCTTGTCATTGGGCCATTTGGTGATGTTGGTGTTGTGTGTCTAGGTTGCACTACATCATCTCCCCCCCCCCCCTTGGGAAAGAGTCGTCCTCGACTCTTCGTTCTCATCATCACTTTGGTTTCCAAGGTAAGGTGAGATGTCAGCGACGTTGAAGGTGTCATGTACGTCGTACTTGGACTTTGGTATGTCGATCTTGTATGCATTGTCGTTGATGCGCTTGAGAACCTTGAAAGGGCCATCTCCTCTTGGCGCGAGCTTAGACTTTCTCTCATCGGGGAAGCGGTCTTTGCGTAGATGTAGCCAAACAAGGTCTCCTTCTTCAAAGATCATGGGACGCTTGTTCTTGTTCATCTTCGTAGCATGGTCTTCGTTGTGCTTCTCAAGCATGGTTCTTGTTTCCTCATGGAGCTTTTTCATGTACGCGGCTCGCTTGTCGAAGTCCATGCTAACTTGCTCACGGAGTGGAAGTGGTAGCATGTCGAGCACGGTGTAGGGGTTGTAGCCATAGACGATCTCGAAGGGTGTTCTCTTTATTGCGCGATGAAGTGCTCGATTGTAGGCGAACTCGGCGTGTGGGATGCACTCTTCCCAATTCTTCAAGTTAGGCTTGATCAACACACGAAGGAGTGTGGATAGGCTTCGGTTCACCACTTCGGTTTGGCCATCGGTTTGAGGGTGGTATGCGGTGGAGAATAGTTGCTTGATTCCCATCTTGGCCATCAAAGTCTTCCAAAAATAGCTCACGAACTTGACGTCACGATCCGACACAATGGTCTTTGGCACGCCATGAAGACGGACGATTTCCCTAAAAAACAAAGTAGCAATGTGTGAAGCATCGTCGGTCTTGTTGCATGGTATAAAGTGTGCCATTTTAGAGAATCGATCAATGACGACAAAGATGGAATCCTTGTTTGTTTTAGTGCGTGGAAGTCCTAAGACAAAATCCATAGCAATGTCGGACCATGGGTGATGTGGAATAGGCAAAGGTGTGTATAAGCCATGAGGGTTTATAGTAGACTTAGCTTTGAGACATGTTGAACATCGCCGCACCAAGCGGTCCACATCCCGGTACATCCTTGGCCAATAGTAGTTTGTGGAGAGCATTGCAAAGGTCTTGTCACGTCCAAAGTGTCCCATTAAGACGCCTCCATGCGATTCCTTCAAAAGGACCAAACGAAGCGAAGACTCGGGTATACATAATTTGTTAGCCTTAAACAAGAAATCTTGGTGCAAATAGAAATCACCAATTCCTTTGTGCTCCGAACATTGAGCGAAAATATCTCCAAAGAAAGCATCAGTAGCATACAACTCCTTTATCTCATCCAAACCTAAGACACTAATGTCAAGACGTGTAAGTAGGTTGGCCTTGCGGGATAGAGTATCCGCGACCACATTGTCTTTACCTTTCTTGTATTTGATTACAAACGTAAAAGACTCAATGAACTCAACCCACTTAGCATGTCTTTTGTTCATATTCGGTTGACTTTTCAAATATTTCAAGGATTCATGGTCGGAATGAATGACAAATTCCTTAGGACGAAGGTAATGTTACCACACATCCAAAACACGAACCAAAGCAAATAACTCTTTGTCATAAATGGGGTAATTCAAGCTAGCTCCATCTAGTTTCTCACTATGGTATGTAATGGGTCTACCATTTTGCATAAGCACTCTACCAATGCCCAATCCACTTGCATCGCATTCAATCTCAAATGTCTTAGAGAAATCCGGAAGGGCAAGGAGTGGTGCTTACCACAAAGTTCCTTGCTCGCTAAGTTGTGGCAACTTCCACCATCTATGATTACCTTGATGGACTTTCCATTGATTCCCGCTCTTGTTTGAAACAAGTTGCATCTTTGGTCTTCTTCCACTTGAACATTGGTGGTTAAAGCTCTTGCCACAACCAAGGAGGGATTGTTGTCGCCATCACAATATATCTCACTTTCTTCTTCTTGAGCACTTTTCATTGTGGCGACCTTGTTCAAAGCATTGTACTCATCTTCACTCATAGATTCATACTCTCCCATGTCATTGATGATCATGACCTTCTTGTTGGTGCACTCAAAGGATTTGTGCCCTTGTTCTCCGCACTTGTAGCATTGCAAAAGTCTTGTGCCGGACGAAGATCTTTGAGGCGCCTTGGTAGCGGGAGGTACTTTCTTGAAAGGTTGAGGCGCTTGAGGTGTCGATGTAGAGACTCTTGGAGGGCCTCGTGTGTTTGCTTGAGGAAGAGCTTGTGAAGGTGTAGGTGTTGACGAAGACGGCTTGTTGGCGAAGAATGCCTTTGACTTGAGATATTTGAGCTCTTCAAGCACGTGACACTCGGCCTTTGTTGCTTGATGGACTAGCTCAACCAAGTTGGTATATGGTTGGAACTCCACAATCTTCTTGATTGGATAGTTGAGGCCATTCATGAAGCGAGCCATGGATTGCTCTTCGTACTCGTTGACATTGGCTCTCATCATGGAGATTTCCATCTCCTTATAGTACTCATCAACCGACTTCAACCCTTGCTTCAACTCTTGCAACTTCTTGTATAAGTCTCTAGTGTAATGGCTTGGCACGAAGTGCTTGTACATTGTTTCTTTCATTTCAACCCAAGTGTCGATTGGTTGTTGGTGGTTAGCGACGCGTGCATCTTGTAGTTGCTCCCACCACAAGAGGGCATACTCTTCAAATTCCATCGAGGCTAAGGCAACCTTCTTGTTGTCGGAGAAGCGTTGTACGCGGAAGATCTTGTCAACCTTGAGTACCCATCAGAAGTAAGCTTCCGGATCACTTGTGCCGTAGAACATGGGTATGTCAAAGCGAACGTTGGTCAAGTCATCATAGTCGTCGCGATGGCCACCACGTGGGAATGCACGTCCATGTCTCCTTCGATTGAGTCCATCACCATTGTGTTGGCTTGACTCGTTATCACTTGACTCGGAACGATGGTGTTGTTGATGATCATGTGGAAGCTCTTGATGAGGACAAGGATCATGTGGAAGTGGTTGCTCTTGTTGATGAACGGGTTGTTCGTTATTGTTCGCATTGTCATGATTTTGATGACGTGGCCTTGGAGGATGATGGGGGTGACGTCCTTGTTCATCAAAGTCATTCGCACCCGGTACGCCATTGTCATTAGCCAATGGGTCATGACGATCACGTTGTTGCAGTGGTGGTGATGGTATGCGTTCGTGACGTTCATCATTTTGGTGAGGTTGTTCTTTATGCGCATTGGCATTGTTCGCGTGAAGATCATGTGGTTGTTCAACGTTAGGAGGAGGTCGTTCATGGGCGTCACGCCTTGGGTTATGTTGACGTTCTTGTCGATGTTCATGACGTCCATGACGTGCTTGTGTCGACCTTGAGGTGCTTCTTGTACGGCTTGAGCGTGAAGAAGCTCGTTGTCGCACAAGGTTGTTGAGAGCTTCGGTCATCCGCTCCATATTTACTTCTTGCGCATGCATGCGTTCGTTGAAGTTGTTCTCTTGAGCTTGTAGACGGCGCTCGTAGCGTCCGAGGCCATCACGAACAAGGTGTCGAAGACCAACAAACTCCGTTTGTGTGACATAGCCATGATCACCGCGAACTCCACCATGGATTTCATCGTCCGAGCTTGAGCTTCCGTTTGTACTTCCCCTAAACATTTTCTCAAGAACAAGTGAGATGTGTGGTAAGGAAAAACCAAGACAAACTATATCCCAAGTATAAAGTGGCTTGAGAGGAGAGAATCCGGTTCTAACACCCAACACACACACTTATGAGGATAAGAAGATATGAAGTGGCAAACGAAACAAGCAAACCCGACGAAAAGTATATTGTCAAAGGTAGAGAAAATCCATAATGATCAAATTAGCAAAGAAACTCCAACCACAAATGATGAAGAAACACACACAAAAGCGAATGATGAGGTTGGGCGACCCAAAGGGCGAGCACTCGAAGATAGACAACCTAACGAAGACTACGTGCTCAAATGTCACCCAACACAAGAGGGACGCTAGCTCAATTGCCTTTTGATGGGCAACGGATTTGCACAAGTGTTACACACTCACTCACTTTGGCGGTATAAGCTTTGTCGCAACCTACAAGAGATGATACTTGGCACCACTCATGCTCTTTTCTTTTGTCGTCTCTTTTTTTTTTGACGACGATTCCTTCTCTTTTGCTAGTGCCAAGATCTCTAACGATACACACTCGCCAATACTTTAAGACAATCACTCGAACAAGTGCAATGCCCCGCAATATCAAAGAGCTAGTCCGATAGGTCAAGGTACACGAAAGGAAGAAGGGCTCACAACGGATTACGAGGATGGGGAAATGTCGAGTCCTTGGTGGCATCGTCGCTTGGCGTTGATGATGCGTTGCTGCGGAAGCTTGTCGATGTCGTAGACGTAGGGCACACCAAGAAAGGACTCAAACCAAAGAGGAAATGCCAAAACGAACCGAGGAAGAATAAGAAAAATTGCTCTGAAAATCCTGCCCGGCGGTAGTACCGCTCGATATTTCCCGGTAGTACCGGTCGTGCGCGCAGCTCCGGTAGTACCGAAGTTCCAGCCGGTAGTACCGGTGGTCCCGAAATCTGGAGTTCTTCGTCACGATTTGGGCGGAAATTGAGCTCGAAAAATCCTCAAATTCGTGGGAAATTGGCAAAATTAAGGTTAGGGAACGCAAACAAAGGTGGAGGGGGTCCTAAAGCAACAGATCCATGGACAAAAACTACCAAAAACACAACGAATTGATAGATCGGCTCGAATCAAGGAAAGACTATTTTTGGTGGAAATTTTCGAATTTCTCAAAAACAAAGAAAAATTTGGTGGATTTTGGTGGAAACACAAATCAAATCCGTGGCAACCTAGAGCTCTGATACCATATGATGTAGGTTGGTCCCGATTTTCACGGATTTGGGCGGAGGGATCGATGAACACGATGAACACGGGAAGAACACAAGAACACAAAGAGGGGAAAACACCAAATCAAGGATAACTAGCAAGTAGCAACTCAGCAAGATTCAACTGGTAACAAGCCCTGAGGGTAGCCCCCAATTCTCCTCTCCCAAGCACACCTTACTCTTAGAATTGTTTGTCCAATTGGTCAATCCAAACCAACCCAATAGAATCACCCTAGGATGAAAGATTGGCAAGTAGCAAACTACAAGAGGAAGTCTTGGTATCCACGAGGAGATCTTCTCCACAAGGGGAGGCCTTGGTTCATCTCCACAAGGGGAGGCCTTGATTCATCTCCATAGGAGGAAAGAGACACTTTGAGAAGAAGGAGCAAGGCTCTACTCTAATCTCAAATCATAGTCTAACCCTAACCCTAGGGGAGAAGGCAGCTATTTATAGTCTAGATGCGAAATATGGATGAGTGGCTAGGATTACATGGCTCAAGGGCCATCTCAGCACACAGGCTCGCGCAGGTCTGGTAGTACCGGCCAGGGTTGGCCGGTAGTACCGGCCGGGTCGGTAGTACCGGAATTACTTCCGGTAGTACCGCTTAAGGTGGCATCGGATCCAGTAGCGTCTGGCGACTCGGCGGTAGTACCGGCCGAGATGGTCCGGTAGTACCGGCCGGCATTTTTTCAGGATTTCCAGCTTCTTTTCCTCGCTCTTCTTCTTCTTCTTCTTCTTGGGCATCTTCTTGGGTCTTCTCTTGGTCATCTTCTCCATCATCTTGAACCTTCTCTTGCTCATCTCATGTTGCTCACCTCCTCGGAAATTTGGAACGAACGCAATGCACGGGTGTTTCGCAACAAACATGCGCCGCCGACGGTAGTTTTTTAGGTCATTAAGCGGGAGGGCTATTTTTGGGCTACCGCGGGTGCGAAATGTTTGAGTAATTTGTTACCGCGAGAGTAGAGGCTTTTGTAAACACCGAACAATTTAATTTCTTGTAACCCCCTTCTTAATTAATAGATGGGGCAAAGCTTTTGCCCCCCTATCTAAAAAAAATTTGTTTGCAAGTTAATTGTGTGCTCCGAGAAGCATACGTTATACTATGATTTATAGGAATTCTTTGGAACTTGAACCCAATTTCTCTAATATAAATGGAGCACAAATTATTAAAATCCATTATTTTCTTATTCACGATGACATCAGTAAAACATTTAGCCAAATGCTTCGTAGAACATGTAACGGGCACGCTAAAAAACCAAAAAGTATAAAATTGTCATGCCACTTCATCAAGCCGTATATTATAGTCGGTATATATGAAATCACATGGCCGGCATGCTTCTTCCTCCGCTCGATGCAACCATTTTCTATATTACTTCTTCACCTGTGTGTGAATTCCCTGGCCTTCTCCATCAGAATTAATTGATGTGGAGTACTTTTATAATTAGTCCGAGTCGAGGGACCATAATATACCTAAATATATCCTAAGTGCATGGCGCATGGGAAATGAACCTTCCCAGTGTTGTTTAGTGAGACCGACGGTGGTTGAGCACGATTAGGTTTAGCTTAATTGGCTGAAGGGCCCGACACCGTCTAACAAAGTTGTGAACAATACTAGTGCGCTATCATTGCCGCGGAGTGACGCCGCGCGCGCGAGAGCCGAAAGCTGGTGAACAAAATACGTCGAACCAAAAAATGCAGGTGAACCAAAACTAATAGTGAGCAGTGAACAAAAAATAACACTGAACGGAAAATGTCGGTGAACGAAAAATGTCGATGAAGAAAAAAAGTGAACCAAAAAATGCCGGTGAACCAAAAAAATTGTTGGTGAATCAAAAATAATAGTGAAGAAAAATTCCCGGTGAACTAAGAATGAACAAAAATGTCGATGAACGAAAAAGCAGTGAAAAAAAGGTGAACCGGAAATAATAGGGAACGAAGAAAATGTTGGTGGACCAAAAATAATAGTGAACAAAAAATGCCGGTGAACCAAAATTAATAATGAACGAAAAAGTCGGCGAACGAAAAATGTCGGTGAATAAAAAAAAGCGAACCACAAATGCCGGTGAACCGAGGACAAAAAAAATCCAGGTGAACTAAGAGTGAACGAAAAAAGTCGGTGAACAAAAAAGGGTAAAACAAAAAATGCAGGTGAACCGAAAATAATACTGAACCAAGAAAATGTTGGTGGACCAAAAATTATAGTAAACAAAAAATGCCGATGAACCATAAATAATAGTGCACAAAAAATGTCGGGGACCAAAAATACAGGTGAACAAAAAGTATAGCGAAGCAAAAATATTGGTGAAATCAAAAATAATAATGAACCAAAAAAGGTGAACGACTAGTCCAAAAGTTGTTCATGGGAAAATGAAGATATTCAACGATTTATCTTAAAACAATGTTCCATAGTTCAAAAAATTGTATCTGGAGGGCCCGACACCGTCTAACAAAGTTGTGAACAATACTAGTGCACTATGATTGCCGCGGGAGTGGAGTGACGCAGCGCGCGCGAAAGCCGAAAGTGTCGGCGGGATACTGGAAATTACGAACACATGCGCGGGATAAAGAACTGAAACGGAGTGAAGGACCGAAAGCGCGCGGAGACCTTGTCAGAGTTACTGCTTGCCGAAGGGACTAGTCCAAGGACAATACGTGTGACTCCGTTACTGTGTGTGTGGTTACATCAAACACGGGGTGCCGGGGTGGCACGTCCTAGCTTCATAGCACTACTCCTACTGGTACACCCACGCGGATGAGTACCTTTTTGGCAGTTGGTCTTTTATTATTTTCGGGGTTAATATGTAAATATATGTTAACTTAGAGAATCTCCACATGCGCTCCCCAAAAAAATATATGTTAACCTAAATTCACACGAATTTAAATATTAAAAAATTGAAGTAAAATTCATATCAAAAGAAAACCCAAATAAAAAATGACATGTCCAAAAATATAATGGTTTTAAAGTATTTTACAATAATCTATTTTAGAATTTTTAAAATTAGAAAGCAAAGGATTAATTCGGGTATTTTAAGAACCCTAAACCAATTTTAGAAATTATTTAAATGCTTATGCAAGCGCTATTTCATAAAATGAATTATTTTGACATGAAAATGGTTTATTTATGTTACTGAAAATACTACTATTGTTATTAAATTGAGTTGATTAAATTAAAATAGTATTATGTTTTTTTTCGAAATGGAGGGCAATACCCCAGCTTTATTTATTATCAAAAAAGATGCATACGGCTTTCTTTATTAATTTATTCAACGAAGCACGGACAAAGAGCATACATCAAAACACTCAAAACCACCACACAACACTCCGAGACACCCTCTTTATGAATTAAAAGGGTATTATGTAAAACTCTAGACACACACACTCTTAATCCTCCTCTCCATTTCGCCTCAAGCATCACGAGCAGAAAGCCCCCAAGCTGCAAAAAATTCTTCGGCGTAGTTTCTGTCAGTCCATCGCCGTCTTCGAGAAGTTACCGGCGAACTGGTAAGACAACACTCTCGATTTCTGGAACGTCTTTTCAAATCTAACTGACATTAAGGGGAGACGATCCGCTTTGGTCACCACGGGGGCAGCATGAAAACCAAGCACAAAATGTAAGATTAGCTAGGAAGCTTTCCTAGGGGACCGAGGGGACATGTCCTCCTCCAAAACATAGCGAGTAGGAAGAAGGCCCGCTAGAGTTACGTCAATTTAGTCAGCACTCAGCAGCGACATCTTCGGACACGGTGCTTCGGGTCGTAGGTCTAGATGCACCCGTTATGTAAAATATTTTTATATAATTTTTAAACTGTCAACAAATTCCAAACAAAAAATTCGGATATACACTCGCGTATTTATGTTTGCACAAAAAGTTTCGTTACAACTGACATTTTTGGCCTGGGTAAAAAAGACAAATAAATGTTTCGTGAAATTTATTTTGGACCAACTGAATTTGTCTTTTTACATAGGCCACAAAAAATATCATTTTTTTACAAAAGTTTTTGTGCGAACATAGAATATGCGGACGTATATCTAAATTTTTTGTTTAGAACTTTTTGACATTTTAAATGCTATTTTTGGAGAGTGGGTGCTTATGTGAGTCGAAATTTCCGGATATCTTCCCTCTTTAAACACGACGTACCATTTTTCATTTAATACTACTACATGTCATATATTTTATAGTAACGAGACCATTAAGCACGCACTGTCTTGACTCTTGACCCGCAACATTCACCGATACACATGTGTTGGTTCTCTCCTGTAATATAGACATATAATATTCCCACGTTCGTGGAGCGCATGTTTCTCATGTGTGCGTTGACCCCCCGTCGATGACGGCCGACTCGCCGTCGTGCTCCACTTTCTCACCCTCGTTCTTCCGACTCAAAGAATCTGAGCGCTTCTCGCCACCGGGGCTGCACGCCTGCCTCAATCATGCGTTAAACGCCAACCTACCTCCTTCCCGCGTGTCGTGGCCTGGTGTCGCCTGACGCTGGCCGACGCCATGCCTCCATCGAGCCCTCCCTACACCTATAGTTTAGGGTGCGAACGATTCAACTTTAGGGTTCGATCAGCCCGACCTCTATAAGTTGTAGGTTTAAAATGGACTTTTTTCCTTACTCAATTTATTTAGTCTCACATGCATACATATCGAATCTTGTGGGGAAGGTACTACTGCAAACAAGGAGATACCATGATCATGGGTTGATACGGGGCTAGCAATTCTTTAACACATTTTCCACCCACATATAGGCACTAACCGCCATTAATCCAGCATAATTTCCAGCTCAGCACATCAGAGTGAGAGAGCTGATCAGCTAAGCAGACATTCTACCAACCTTTTCTCTCTCTTTCTTCTTGAGTTCTTGTTACGCCGGAAGGAAGGAAACCCATGCCGTTTTGGTGCCACACCGACACACTTTCTCTCCTAACCGGCGGGCGTCCTTTAAAAAAATATAAGCAGAAGAAAAGCAACAGTCCATCCCAACGCGGTGGTTGCGCAGCTCTGCTCTCCAAGCAACGCACCGGCACTGGCACCGGCGCCGCATTATTATACCGTCCTCCCATCCCCCACGCAAACACCACACGGACACGGCCGGTCTGCTGCACTAGCCTCCGCGTCCTGCCTGCGCGCGTATGTCCGGGTGAGCTGCCTGCTCTCTCCCCGAGCGCCGCTGCCTGTGAGAGATCCGGCGCGGTGGGGGAGCGATGGAGGCCAGCGCCGGGCTCGTGGCCGGGTCGCACAACCGGAACGAGCTTGTGGTGATCCGGAGGGACGGGGGTGCCGGTGGCGGCGGCGCGGCGCGGATGGCGGAGGCGCCGGCGTGCCAGATATGCGGGGACGACGTCGGGTCGGGCCCTGACGGGGAGCACTTCGTGGCGTGCAACGAGTGCGCCTTCCCAGTCTGCCGGGCCTGCTACGAGTACGAGCGACGCGAGGGCTCGCAGGCCTGCCCCCAGTGCAAGACCCGATTCAAGCGCCTCAAGGGTTCTCTCTCTCTCTCGTGCTTAATTTGGGTGGCAGCTCCTCTGACGCCTTGAATTCGCAGGGTGCGCGCGGGTGGCCGGCGACGACGAGGAGGAAGGCGTGGACGACCTGGAGGGCGAGTTCGGCCTCGACGGCCGGGAGGACGACCCGCAGTACGTCGCCGAGGCTATGCTGCGAGGGCAGATGACCTACGGCCGTGGCGGCGACGCACCGTTCCAGCCCATTCCCAATGTGCCACTCCTCACCAACGGCCAGATGGTACGTACGCCCTTCGTCATCTTCTTCTTACTGTGCCTTGCTTGCGCTGATTATTTGAGCTGAATTTGACTGTGGTCCAGGTTGACGACATCCCGCCGGAGCACCACGCTCTCGTGCCTTCCTACATGGGCGGAGGAGGCGGCGGGGGCAAGAGGATCCACCCTCTCCCTTTCGCGGATCCTAGCCTTCCTGGTGGGTGAATTGGGCCTGCTGGTGTTTGGGTGTGCTGCTGCTGGTTATATGCTTGTGTGTGCTCATCATTGTCTCTTGGTATTGCTTGCAGTGCAACCCAGATCCATGGACCCGTCCAAGGACCTTGCTGCTTACGGTTATGGCAGTGTGGCCTGGAAGGAGAGGATGGAGGGTTGGAAACACAAGCAGGAGAGGCTGCAGCAGCTTAGGACCGAAGGCGGCGGTGATTGGGATGGTGACGGTGATGCAGATCTTCCACTGTATGTGCTCCAACTTTGCTTCACCATTTTGGGGCTGCTAACTTCTTTATACTTCGACGCTCTGTCTGTGCGCTACAATTGGTAGAGTTACATAAATTACTAATTGATTGACCTCTATCCAAATACTAGGTAACATAGATATGGTAATATTCAGTTTCATTTCAGTGTATTTTAAAGTAGAACTTGTTCTACTCAATTTAGGGATGACATTTCAAAAATTACAGACCTTGATTTGTTGCTACTTGCTAGATGAGGCAATTGCAGATATAGTTGGTTAGATCCCAGAAAACTAATACAACTATGTGTTTCTTACTGTTCCATCTTATTTTGTCTTTGAGCTAGTAGCTACTCAATAAATTATGTTTCTTACTGTTCTTTTTTTTTGGTGGCATCATGTCTATTAGTTTCTCCGTTGAATACATGGTATAACTTAAGTTGAAGTGTTGGGTTATGGACTTCTTTGTTCTCTCCATGACAAGAGTGCTACTAAAACTTATTTATAAAACATTTCTTAAATTTGTTGAACAGAATGGATGAAGCTCGGCAGCCGTTGTCTAGAAAAGTTCCAATTCCTTCAAGCCGAATTAATCCCTATAGGATGGTTATCGTTATTCGGTTGGTGGTTTTGGGGTTCTTCTTCCACTACCGAGTGATGCATCCGGTGAATGATGCATTTGCTTTGTGGCTCATATCTGTAATTTGTGAAATCTGGTTTGCCATGTCTTGGATTCTTGATCAATTCCCAAAGTGGCTTCCCATCGAAAGAGAGACTTACCTGGACCGTTTGTCACTAAGGTTGGTTAAATGTGACAACCGACTACTTGCCATATCTCCTTTCTAAACTTTGATGCTAACAAACTTTTTGCTTGTCTGATCAGGTTTGAAAAGGAGGGGCAGCCTTCTCAACTTGCTCCAATTGACTTCTTTGTCAGTACAGTTGACCCCTCAAAAGAACCTCCCCTAGTCACAGCAAACACTGTCCTTTCCATCCTTTCTGTGGATTATCCCGTAGATAAAGTTTCCTGCTATGTTTCTGATGATGGTGCGGCCATGCTTACATTTGAAGCACTGTCTGAAACATCTGAATTCGCAAAGAAATGGGTGCCCTTCTCCAAAAAGTTCAATATCGAGCCTCGTGCTCCAGAGTGGTACTTCCAGCAGAAGATAGACTACTTGAAGGATAAGGTGGCAGCGAACTTTGTAAGGGAGAGGAGAGCAATGAAGGTGCATTATATTGGTCTTTTGTTATGCTTTGCTATGGGGTTTTTATTTGTTTAAATAGATTAGTAACATAGCTCAATTTTCCATTCAGAGAGATTACGAGGAATTTAAGGTTAGAATCAATGCCTTGGTTGCCAAGGCTCAAAAGGTTCCTGAGGAAGGATGGACAATGCAGGACGGAAGCCCTTGGCCTGGAAACAATGTGCGCGATCACCCTGGCATGATTCAGGTATGTTCTTACAGGGTCCGGTGTTGTATTACACACATTATAGTATTCTGGCATTTCGATGGTCCTGTTTTATTTAGTTTTACCTCAAAATGTCCAATATTTTGTGCCAACAGGTCTTCCTTGGACAAAGTGGTGGGTGTGATGTGGAAGGAAATGAACTTCCTCGCTTGGTTTATGTCTCAAGAGAGAAGAGGCCAGGCTATAACCATCATAAAAAGGCTGGTGCCATGAATGCACTGGTAGAGACCCTATACTTGATGCCCTGCATCATTTATTTTGTAATCTTGTAGTAAATTATGGTTGATATTTTGCTATCTTTGTTTTTGTCAATTGGCAGGTCCGTGTCTCTGCTGTTCTTACAAATGCTCCATACATGTTGAATTTGGACTGTGATCACTACATCAACAATTGCAAGGCCATAAGAGAAGCAATGTGTTTCATGATGGATCCTTTGGTAGGGAAGAAAGTGTGCTATGTGCAGTTCCCTCAGAGATTTGATGGTATTGACCGTCACGATCGATATGCTAATAGAAACGTTGTCTTTTTCGATGTAAGTTTCAGCTACACTGTTCCTAGGACATTGTTTTCTTTATGTTGTTGTCACTTTGATTTGGGTTTCCTAAGACGTATGCATTTTACAGATCAACATGAAAGGCTTGGATGGCATTCAAGGCCCTATTTATGTTGGTACTGGATGTGTCTTTAGACGCCAAGCGTTATATGGTTATGATGCTCCAAGAACAAAGAAACCCCCATCAAGAACTTGCAATTGCTGGCCAAAATGGTGCTGCTGTTTTTGGTGCAATGACAAGAACAAGAAAAAGACAACAAAAGCTAAGCAGGAGAAGAAGAAAAGGTTGTTTTTCAAGAGAGCAGAAAATCAGTCTCCTGCATATGCTCTTAGTGAGATCCAGGAAGGCATTTCAGGTACCGTGACCAGATAACTTAATGTAGCACCAACTAGTGTCACTTTGTCACCCTAAGTCCATCCCTTTCTGAACAAAGCATAAATGTAATGGATTGAAAAAAGGACATTCTTACAATTATTTCGCACTAAAATTGACTATCTGTAGTGATTCCTAAAGGTTGAGATATATCCTATCCAACATATTTAAAAGGTCCTTTGCGTTTTCTCGATTTTTCCCCCCATTTACCGGGTATGTTTGCATTGCTAGTAACATTTTTTTTTCACATCAGGAACTGAAAATAACAAGGCTGGGATTGTAAATCAAGAGAAACTTGAAAAGAAATTTGGGCAATCTTCTGTGTTTGCTGCATCAACACTTCTTGAGAATGGTGGGACCCTGAAGAGTACAAGCCCAGCTTCTCTGCTAAAGGAAGCTATACATGTTATTGGTTGTGGTTATGAAGATAAGACTGCCTGGGGGAAGGAGGTATATAGCCTAGACTGACTGAAATACTGTTTGATTAAACTGTTGAAAATATTACTGACCTTTTTAATCATGTATTTGGGCAGGTTGGCTGGATTTATGGATCAATTACAGAAGACATCCTGACTGGTTTTAAGATGCACTGCCATGGTTGGCGATCTATTTACTGCATTCCTAAGCGGCCTGCATTCAAAGGTTCTGCACCTTTGAATCTTTCTGATCGTCTTCACCAGGTTCTTCGTTGGGCCCTTGGATCTGTTGAAATTTTCTTCAGCAACCATTGCCCTCTATGGTATGGGTATGGTGGGGGGCTAAAATTCTTGGAGAGATTTTCTTATATTAATTCTATCGTATATCCATGGACTTCCATTCCTCTGTTCGCTTATTGTACCTTGCCAGCCATATGTTTGCTCACGGGAAAATTTATCACTCCTGAGGTAAACTTTTTCTAGTTACAAACTTTTTACATCGTCTGACATCTCTTCTGAACCTTACCACCATTTCAATTTCAACTTGCAGCTTTCCAATGCTGCCAGTCTCTGGTACATGTCACTTTTTATTTGTATTTTCGCCACTGGCATCCTTGAAATGAGATGGAGTGGAGTGGCCATTGATGATTGGTGGAGAAATGAGCAGTTTTGGGTTATTGGAGGTGTTTCTGCACATCTCTTCGCTATATTCCAAGGACTTCTGAAGGTCCTTGCTGGTGTGGATACTAGCTTCACAGTGACATCAAAGGGTGGAGATGATGAAGAGTTCTCAGAGCTATATACATTCAAATGGACGACATTGCTGATAGTTCCAACTACTCTGCTTCTGTTAAACTTTATTGGGGTTGTAGCTGGAATTTCCAATGCAATCAACAACGGGTATGAGTCATGGGGACCTCTCTTCGGAAAGCTCTTCTTTGCATTTTGGGTGATTGTCCATCTATATCCATTCCTCAAAGGTTTGGTCGGAAGACAAAACAGAACACCAACAATCGTCATTGTCTGGTCCATTCTCCTGGCTTCAATCTTCTCGCTCCTGTGGGTTCGGGTTGATCCTTTCCTAGCAAAGAGTGATGGCCCTGTTCTGGAGGAATGCGGTCTGGATTGCAGCTAAGCGAAGCAGCTTTCACTCAAAATCTGGGGCAGTTCTTCCGCAGGCTGAATGCCTACGTTTTGGAATTCTTTCATGTAGATAGAAATACAGACAGCTGGCATTTCTTTCATTCCATGGTGGTAGGTCAGCCTCCTCTGAAAGTGCGGGAAAATCGGAGGCTATGCTATGCTTGTGCAGTTCTTCCACAAAAGGGAGTCTATGAGCATTGTCCATTCTTCAACATTCTTTATTTATTTGAAAAAAAAAATACATTGGCATGTTCAGCCTGGATCAAAATCGTTGCCTGACTCACCACACGAGATGATCTGCCGTCTGGAGCGAATGAAGATGCCAGTTGTAATTTAGAACTAGTAATTTATATTAAGTTACTGTGCATTGCGGATTTTGTTCATTCCACATCCCATACAGTCGCTATGTTGGCATGGAATGAGTAGGATTTTTAGCGGTGTACTTCAATTCATTTTTGTTTTGTAAAAATTGCCCAATCATCGTCAACTCGTGGTGGGCAGTGTAGATTGTTTGTGTAACAATATGTATTCTCTTGCACGTTTTCAATGAAGCAAATGCCTCACATTGGCCACCAGTGAGTGATATACTACAGCTCTGAACCCTAACCCTAAATAACCTGTTGTAAAGTTGTAAACGTAATCCTTGTACAATTTGCTTTTCCTAATAGAATTTGCTTCTGTGCGCATTGAGTTTTGGACTAGGAACATAGATTATGAAGCACTGAAGTGGGAAATGCGGCTGCTGGGATGGGAAAGTGTATTTGGAGGCTGAGCTACATATATCCCTTTATTTAAAAAAAATGAAAATCATATTTTGGTGTTCCAAAAAAAATCTGATAACAATGGTAGATGTAGGTAACGCTATCTTCTACCAACGTGTAAAATATCAAGTAGAAATGTGTTATATTTCGGGCAGTGCAAAAATGAAAAATATGAATATGAAAATCGTCTTCGAAATTTGTCAGATTTTGTTATTTTTGTGTAGTCTAGAATATAAATTATTTTGAGTTAAGATTTTGCATGTTGGTAGAATACAATATTTTCTGCATCCAACATCATGTTCAGAATTTTTCTTCGAAATATGATTTTCTAATTTTGCCAATACAGGGTTATGTGGAGCTTGGCCTCCATATCGAGTTTCATCGCTTTGACCTCATTAATTATGTGATTTCAGAAACCTGAATATGTTTCTCACCTTGGTCATGCCTTAATGGAACAAACAAGCCGCCCCATGATTATATTTGGCCCAAACTAGCCAAACGTACTTGGGCTTTCAGAATGAAGTGACATCAACATTGAGTTTGTCGACCAAAATTCGAAAGGGGAAGGTTGAGGCACATGCGTGCTCCGTGAGTTTCATCTTTGGAGCCTTGGAGTCGCGTGGAGAGTTTTTTCTTGGCAGGAAGGGCTTCTGTTAGAATGCGTCTTGTTTATCTCGAAGAACTGGGGGGAATCTCTTTTACAATAACAACTTTTTTTTACTATGTTTAGTAGCTTTTCAATGGCTTCTCTTGCCTTACCAGGAATGAGTGTTTTTTTTGTCGCAAAATTAGTAGTCTTTATTGGTCTAATTACTAGTTGTGGCACCCCCTTCTGGCACAGCTTGTCAGAAGGGCGGTCGCCCCGTGCGCCAGCCCAAGATATCTGGCCGCACGTTACGACAATGCAACATAGCGGAAATTATTACACAATCAGGCACAAAGTGCTACAAAAGGGTTTACAAGGCCGTCGAGGCTTTACAAAATATCAAGCCAAGCATGGCCCAACTCAGAGTTTTAACTGGCAGCGGAAGACATAAATGAGGCAACGGCTTGGAGCGGCTCCACTCCACAGGTATCTGGCTGGGCTACTGATTCTAGCACGCTTCTGCTCCTTATCCTTACTAAGGTGGAAGTTGAGTCCTCGCCAAAATCTGGCCACAATCACAAGGCTCGTGAGTACATTATTATGCACTCAGCAAGTATCGCCCCTTACCACAAACAATCCAACAATCATGCAACAAGGTATACACTGGAAATAAAATCCTACAACATGTCAAGGTGTACTCTAGATACATGACATAAAAGTAGCATGACATTGACAACCAAACATGTCATAAGCAAGCAACGGGGGTATCACCAGTACAGAGTCCAAGCCAGGTGGGGTTGGATCGTGCACCGGCAATCATCCAAAGAGCTTACCTGTGACGAGTAAATGAGGGTACCAGTTGGTACCAAATAATACACAACATCACCTGTGATCACTGCTAGGCCCACTGGCCTCATCTTTCAACTCTGGGCATGCACGGTTGATGTGGGCTCTGGCCTAACTATAGGCTCCCCAACGCATCACACCGCCATCCCTAAACCTGGTTCACGATCACATCTCAAGTAGCATTCCCTGCATCAACTTATTGTTCATTTAGTGAAATCAGGTTGTTCATCTTTCTTTCAAACAGACTTATGTTTAACCTTCTGACTCGACAAAGACAATAGTGTGACCGACACTGAACTGTTGTTCCATAACCTTGGAACTAGGCTAGATATCCAGATTTGACACTCTCGAGAGGTTGCAATACTTCACTCATCTAAGTGGATCATTAACAACCGGTACTTTAGGATCACATCCATAAGACGGTCTGATACACTCACTCGACCGTTCACGCCATCAAGACACTCCCTATATAGCCACCGACATAACTATATGCCTTATGCAGAAGTGAATCCGGCACGTCCCCAACCCATGAGCAACGCCTAGCTCCGGAACCTTCGCAAGACTAGCCCCGACCAACTATGGTAACCGACTAGACTTGCCAAAAAGGGTGGCATCAAAGGAGGCTCAATAGGATTACGTAGGTCAAGGCCCGCCCATGTGAGCGACAGTGGTAGTGCTTTCGATGTTCAGATTAGTGGCACTATGGACTGACCCTATCGAAGTTTGGAGGGGTGTTTCATTTAATCAAGTTTCATCATAACAAGTCCAAACAACAGAGGGTTAGTCCAACACAACAATCACAATATCATAATAATATATATAAAACAAGACATTAGCGACATAATATTTCAAGAATAGTAGTGTCCATGTCCAAACTTAGCAAAATAAATGGCGTCAACCGGATGACTACGGCGGCGATCCCGCCGACCAGCGCCTTCTCGTTTGACAAAAGAAAAGAAACGTCAACCGGATGACTGTGGCAGCGGTCTTCCGCTGGCAAGCGCCTTCTCGCTCGACAAGGAAAAAGAAACGTCAACCGGAGGACTGTGGCAGCGGTCTTCCGCTGGCAAGCGCCTTCTCGTTTGACAAGGAAAAAGAAACGTCAACCGGAAGACTGTGGCAGCGATTCCGCTGACCAGCGCCTTCACAGATCAACTACAAAAGATAACACAGTGGGTCAATCGGACGACTGTGGCGGTTCCTCCAGCCAGCGCCCTCGCAGATTAATTACAAAGTTGGTGAGGCATGTAGCCTCCAAACAATGAACCGAAAAGCAATCATAAGAAAGAAAGCATCCATTCCACTCGAGGATTAACCTGACGTGGTGTCAGCAATCTTGGCAAAAAGAACCAAATGGAAAGTCAGCTTCCAAGCGTCGCAGTCCGGGTGGCTTACGCCAACCATATTTGACAGAGGGATGAGAAGCAAATAACTCTTTTGGCAAATGCCCCCAACTCCGAGGATCATAAGACGACATTCGTCCGCTCCTCACCTCGGCGAAGAAGAAGAAGCAAACAATCATAGGGACACATGTTTTATATTTGTTTATTTAGAGGGTTCGACAAAGCCACGCAAGTGCGAGGCGCACAGATAATTCACACATCATTCTAATGCATACATGGATGATGAATATGACACGGCAGGAGCAATATTCGAAGTAACATATTGAACACAACAATAGCAGACCGACATAATATATACCGAACGCAGACAAATATAAACACTCGGCAAGGCAATGAGCAAATAACAAACAACATTGCGGGATGGCTCATAGCAAGGGTTAGCTTGCCTCCGAAAATCGACACCACTTGGCTTGGAGGGCCACGAACGCGTCTCGGGTCAGGGTTTCGGTTCGCCGGTACCGCGGAATACCCTACGCACGCATACAAGGTGCTGAGCATACAAGTATTTTACAAAAATTTAAAATTTATACTACTGGACAGATCGTCTCAAACTAAGAATTTACAAATTTGATTCACCTCGAACGGAGCTACGGATCAAAAGATATTGACGTGCGACAGATAGTTATTTGCTGCTCACCAGGGAAAAAAAACAGAATGGGCTAAAACTCGGCTGGGCTGGGCTGGTCGCGTATTTCTCTGGAAATGCGTCTTCGCTTCAGGGAAGCGTATTTGCTGGAACGCGCCTCCACTTAGCCCGACAGGTGGGGCCGGGTCCACCTGTCAGCCACTCTCCCTCCTCTTTCTTTTCTTTCTCTTTTCTTTTTCTTCTCTTCTTTTTTTCTCCTCTGGTTCTTCTTCTCCTTCCCGCGTTGACCCGCAGGAGCTCGACAGGTGAGAGCACGGCGCACGGCTCACCGGCGCTGCGGCCGTGGGGAGGGCTTGGGAGGCCGGGGAACGGCGGCGGCGGCCTCGACGCGATCCACCGCGCCCGGGGAGATGCAAGGGCGGCTGGGGAAGGCTAGGGGGCGGCATCGGCGCGAGCTCGACCGAGCTCGGCCTCGCTGCAATGGCGGAAGACCGCACGAGCGCGAGGGGGATGCCAGCCTTCTGGGCATCCCGGGGACCGGCCGACGGCGGGGGTGCACACGCGGAGCTCCACCGCGCCCATAGACGGCTTCGGCCAGGAGGGGGAGAGCCACGGTGCGAGGATTCCCTGCTCGCGAACTTCGGCCATGGCTTCGGCCACGCTCCGATCTCCCTCCTCCGTGGCTCCTAGTACAAACCGAGGAGGGGAATGGGATGGTGGCGGTGTACCGCGACCAGGGGGGAGGGGCTAGGGTGCTGGGGAAGCTGGGGAAGTCGCGGGGCGCGACGAACGCGAGCTCGCCTTGCTCGGCAATGGCGGCCACAGCTGGGTCGATGATTTTGGCCACCCTTTGTTCTTCTGTGTGCACCGGGAGGCAGAGGAGGGTGAGGTGAGTGGAGAGGGAGTGAGGAGAGTGAGAGAGGAGAGGCTCGGGGTCTCTTTTTACAGGCACATGGAAGGGGATACGGGAAGCTCTCCTCCATGCCACTGTTTCGTCGGTGGAGTGGATAGAATCATCTCCGGTTCGAACAGGGAAGCAGCGGACGGTCTAGCTACAGATGGGGTGCGGTTGGGACACGGGGAACAGAGGAGACCCGGTGCACAGGAACGCACAGTGCGCGCGCTAGCGTTCGGGGCGCGCCACGAGTAGCATCGACACGTTCCCGTCGACTCAGGGTTCCAAATGGGAAACGGCTTCGGAACTAGGTTCACGGGGTTTTGGGCAACACAACAAATTCTATTCTACGTCGTCCAGGAACTAGGGTTTGCTTTGGAAATTGCTATTAGGCATGGAAAGAGCATCACAAGGGAAGTACCTCAAATATTGCTCGAATGAGGTTGGGACAGTGGAGTGAAATGTTCAGGAGGTGGATTTATGCATCTCCCCAAAATATTAGAATTTCTGGATGAGTGGAAGGTGTCTAGATAATTTCTGGATCGAAAATGGCATATTAGAGAATATGAATAAACTTGGGAGTATTGCATGGGACTATGAAATATTTTCCCATGAGAGGGATGTATATGTATGGAAGAGCCTCGGGTAAATTTGGTAGAATTTTATTGGCTATAGAAATTGAATTTCCTTTGTTGGGCTTGATAGAAGAGTTTCTAGAGATAAAAGGAAAGGACGGATGTCTCCAACGGAAAACGTGTTCAAGAATTTTAGGAAGGGATAACACGGGTCAGAAATCCTGGGCGATCTTCTATGAGAGCAAGACCAAGGTCAAATCAAAGACCAACAGGTTCGAAGAAAACATTTAGAAACCCGAAAAAGTTTTTCAGGTGTGAGAAAACACCACTAAAATTAGGGACGAATTTTTGGGGTGTTACAAACCTTCCCTCCTTAAAAAGAATCTCGCCCCGAGATTCGGATACTTATAGAGATTCCCGGAGTTATAACAAGATACTTCTTGTACGGTCTTAACATACCCCTATTTTTAAAACCATTTCAAAACTTTTTCTTCAAAATAGTAGAGTTTAAAACACTCGGGGGAATCCACACACAACAGGGTATTTCTCAAAACCAGACACTTTGCAAGCATAGCACTACTATCGACAAGATGCACTCAAAAGAATGACATGGCAGGGGCTCACGGAATCAAACAAAAATAGGATCTACCACCATGGTATACAAATACAAACTATGGTTTTTGCTCAACATTCACATGGCAGGGCACACATAAACAACACAACCATGGCAAAAGCAAACAAGCATGTCTACAAACAAGCTAACATTCAACAAAACAAAGTTTGAACTTGGGTAAGCAGTTACCCAAAATTTTATAACCAAAAGGATTGGGATATGCTATCATATCCTCTCATCTAGGGTTTTATTTTGGAAAAGCTATATATACACTTTCATGCATACATAGGTTTTGAAAAAAATTTAAGGTTTCTTTTAGAAGAAGGATGTTTGTGCCACCCAAAATGGGCTCACAAGCACCTAGATTTTGAGGGGTAGGGCCACACCCCAAAATTTGTCTTTGCAAAGATTTTCCCTATGGAATGCCATAGATACGAGGGAAGAACTTTCGGGGTATCTCCTTGCACCGAAGTAATTGTAGAGTTCTAGCTGGAGTAGAACTTACATCCTTCATTTCTGAAAATTTTCCACCGGCCAGACTCCTTGTCTTGCAGCAAAGATAGCATGGCTGGAATACAAGCATGTAGACAGCGGAATTTCTATTATGAGAAAAACATCATTTTAGAAAAATAGTCCTGCATTTTCATGGCCCAAAACAAATAGTTGCAGCAGTATGGCATAATCATTTCAACCATACCGTATAAGCAAACATACAATGGCTAACAAAACACTCCACAAAAATCATTTTGTGCTCCAACGATGATGGGGCACTCCACAAGCACACTAAAGCTTGCGAGGGGAAGTCATCGTGGAGGGCTTGGGCCCTTACTTTAACATGGGTTGTCACAAGGTTCATATTGGGTGAGGAACCTTGCGGCGATACATGTACGAGTTTTTCAAACCTATGCACGAGCCAACCTTAAGTGAGCGGGACACCGTGGTTACAGTGTCTCATTAAATACTTCAACTTAATAGTTAAACTTGTGCAACACACACAAAATAATTTTTATACTAGAAAATAATATCATTCAAAGTTTGCATTAATTTTGCAGGCGTGCATATGTGTCTGGGTTCACATATACCACTTCTGCTTTTATGTGATCTATCATTTCT
The DNA here is from genome assembly GCA_947311845.1 of Poa pratensis. Classification (NCBI taxonomy): domain Eukaryota; kingdom Viridiplantae; phylum Streptophyta; class Magnoliopsida; order Poales; family Poaceae; genus Poa; species Poa pratensis. The sequence continues at coordinate 68,780,168 of CAMZMU010000047.1, forward strand.
TCAAAACTTTTCAACTGAAGAGAAGGACATGGTATTCCATCACATGTCAACCAAGTGGTTAACAAGGGAATCAGAACATCAAGTTTTTCACGGGGCTAACCTAAGAACAACTTAACCGCGGACAGAACAAACATGCAGCACAAGAAAACACAAGAAGTTACAAACAACCTCACCACTCTCACCTACCAACTTAGGACTCCTCACTTGGTGGGGACTTGGTCTGGGCATCCACTTTGTTGCCTTCTGGATCTTGCGGTTTTGGTCCTACGCAAAGCTTGGCATCCACTGGGCTCTTGTCAGTGGGCTGCGGGACTGGGGCAAGGGCTTGCCTATTGGAATGGCATTCCTCCAGGTGGTAGGCAAGAATGCTCTCCAAGGCGGTGGTGTAGGCTTCGAGGTGGAACAAGGTTGAGTTGAGCATCACTTCAATGCTTACCATGGGATGGCTGGGGCTTGCAAGGGATCTTGGCGGGAAAAAGCGAGGGGCGGGAGGTTCTGTCGCGGCTTCAAAGTACCGCAGACGAGCGAGACATTTCCAAGCTGCAACCTGGAGAGCCATCTCAGGGGAATCCACGAAGTGGCTTTGAATCACATATGGCGCCGCGCTTCCTAAGGCACTTGTGGCGACATACACACTGGCATGATACTCGCTCACGCAGGAGGAGAGGTTAGACCGATATACATGGTACACCGGCCGAGAAACACAACCAAGAATGTCGCGAGCAGCTTCCCACAGCAGCGGTGGAAAACCGGGGCGAAACTCAGCGGTGGTCTCGAAAACAAGGGTAGGTTCCATCTACAACTCAAGCTAAGGTACTTGGGAGAGAGGAGAGCGCAAGATTCCTGAGCGGGATCTGCTTCAAGAGAGTTGGGTTGCAAAGGATAGCAAGCGAGGGTGGGATTTTATAGGTAGCCAGGACTTGGGTCTCATACTACTGGGTAGTGTCGATTCCTTCTCATGGAAGAAACCGGCGAGCCTCACTCGGGGAATGGGACAAGTCCTACTGCACCATACTGTTGACCAACAATAGCCATGCCGGTTAGGCGGAGATGGGTCAAATCCATCGGGCTCCTTGTCGGGCAAAAGTAAGGCTGGGCTTTCCATGCTAGGGTAGTCTACAGCCAGCCTGGTGCTCTGATACCATGCTCTGTGGCACCCCCTTCTGGCACAGCTTGTCAGAAGGGCGGTCGCCCCGTGCGCCAGCCCAAGATATCTGGCCGCACGTTACGACAATGCAACATAGCGGAAATCATTACACAATCAGGCACAAAGTGCTACAAAAGGGTTTACAAGGCCGTCGAGGCTTTACAAAATATCAAGCCAAGCATGGCCCAACTCAGAGTTTTAACTGGCAGCGGAAGACATAAATGAGGCAACGGCTTGGAGCGGCTCCACTCCACAGGTATCTGGCTGGGCTACTGATCCTAGCACGCTTCTGCTCCTTATCCTTGCTAAGGTGGAAGTTGAGTCCTCGCCAAAATCTGGCCACAATCACAAGGCCCGTGAGTACATTATTATGCACTCAGCAAGTATCGCCCCTTACCACAAACAATCCAACAATCATGCAACAAGGTATACACTGGAAATAAAATCCTACAACATGTCAAGGTGTACTCTAGATACATGACATAAAAGTAGCATGACATTGACAACCAAACATGTCATAAGCAAGCAACGGGGGTATCACCAGTACAGAGTCCAAGCCAGGTGGGGTTGGATCGTGCACCGGCAATCATCCAAAGAGCTTACCTGTGACGAGTAAATGAGGGTACCAGTTGGTACCAAATAATACACAACATCACCTGTGATCACTGCTAGGCCCACTGGCCTCATCTTTCAACTCTGGGCATGCACGGTTGATGTGGGCTCTGGCCTAACTATAGGCTCCCCAACGCATCACACCGCCATCCCTAAACCTGGTTCACGATCACATCTCAAGTAGCATTCCCTGCATCAACTTATTGTTCATTTAGTGAAATCAGGTTGTTCATCTTTCTTTCAAACAGACTTATGTTTAACCTTCTGACTCGACAAAGACAATAGTGTGACCGACACTGAACTGTTGTTCCATAACCTTGGAACTAGGCTAGATATCCAGATTTGACACTCTCGAGAGGTTGCAATACTTCACTCATCTAAGTGGATCATTAACAACCGGTACTTTAGGATCACATCCATAAGACGGTCTGATACACTCACTCGACCGTTCACGCCATCAAGACACTCCCTATATAGCCACCGACATAACTATATGCCTTATGCAGAAGTGAATCCGGCACGTCCCCAACCCATGAGCGACGCCTAGCTCCGGAACCTTCGCAAGACTAGCCCCGACCAACTATGGTAACCGACTAGACTTGCCAAAAAGGGTGGCATCAAAGGAGGCTCAATAGGATTACGTAGGTCAAGGCCCGCCCATGTGAGCGACAGTGGTAGTGCTTTCGATGTTCAGATTAGTGGCACTATGGACTGACCCTATCGAAGTTTGGAGGGGTGTTTCATTTAATCAAGTTTCATCATAACAAGTCCAAACAACAGAGGGTTAGTCCAACACAACAATCACAATATCATAATAATATATATCAAACAAGACATTAGCGACATAATATTTCAAGAATAGTAGTGTCCATGTCCAAACTTAGCAAAATAAATGGCGTCAACCGGATGACTACGGCGGCGATCCCGCCGACCAGCGCCTTCTCGTTTGACAAAAGAAAAGAAACGTCAACCGGATGACTGTGGTAGCGGTCTTCCGCTGGCAAGCGCCTTCTCGCTCGACAAGGAAAAAGAAACGTCAACCAGAGGACTGTGGCAGCGGTCTTCCGCTGGCAAGCGCCTTCTCGTTTGACAAGGAAAAAGAAACGTCAACCGGAAGACTGTGGCAGCGATTCCGCTGACCAGCGCCTTCACAGATCAACTACAAAAGATAACATAGTGGGTCAATCGGACGACTGTGGCGGTTCCTCCAGCCAGCGCCCTCGCAGATTAATTACAAAGTTGGTGAGGCATGTAGCCTCCAAACAATGAACCGAAAAGCAATCATAAGAAAGAAAGCATCCATTCCACTCGAGGATTAACCTGACGTGGTGTCAGCAATCTTGGCAAAAAGAACCAAATGGAAAGTCAGCTTCCAAGCGTCGCAGTCCGGGTGGCTTACGCCAACCATATTTGACGGAGGGATGAGAAGCAAATAACTCTTTTGGCAAATGCCCCCAACTCCGAGGATCATAAGACGACATTCGTCCGCTCCTCACCTCGGCGAAGAAGAAGAAGCAAACAATCATAGGGACACATGTTTTATAGTTGTTTATTTAGAGGGTTCGACAAAGCCACGCAAGTGCGAGGCGCACAGATAATTCACACATCATTCTAATGCATACATGGATGATGAATATGACATGGCAGGAGCAATATTCGAAGTAACATATTGAACACAACAATAGCAGACCGACATAATATATACCGAACGCAGACAAATATAAACACTCGGCAAGGCAATGAGCAAATAACAAACAACATTGCGGGATGGCTCATAGCAAGGGTTAGCTTGCCTCCGAAGATCGACACCACTTGGCTTGGAGGGTCACGAACGCGTCTCGGGTCAGGGTCTCGGTTCGCCGGTACCGCGGAATACCCTACGCACGCATACAAGGTGCTGAGCATACAAGTATTTTACAAAAATGTAAAACTTATACTACTGGACAGATCGTCTCAAACTAAGAATTTACAAATTTGATTCACCTCGAACGGAGCTACGGATCAAAAGATATTGACGTGCGACAGATAGTTATTTGCTGCTCACCAGGAAAAAAAAACAGAATGGGCTGAAACTCGGCTGGGCTGGGCTGGTCGCGTATTTCTCTGGAAATGCGTCTTCGCTTCAGGGAAGCGTATTTGCTGGAACGCGCCTCCACTTAGCCCGACAGGTGGGGCCGGGTCCACCTGTCAGCCACTCTCCCTCCTCTTTCTTTTCTTTCTCTTTTCTTTTTCTTCTCTTCTTTTTTTCTCCTCTGGTTCTTCTTCTCCTTCCCGCGTTGACCCGCAGGAGCTCGACAGGTGAGAGCACGGCACACGGCTCGCCGGCGCTGCGGCCGTGGGGAGGGCTTGGGAGGCCGGGGAACGGCGGCGGCGGCCTCGACGCGGTCCACCGCGCCCGGGGAGATGCAAGGGCGGCTGGGGAAGGCTAGGGGGCGGCATCGGCGCGAGCTCGACCGAGCTCGGCCTCGCTGCAATGGCGGAAGACCGCACGAGCGCGAGGGGGATGCCAGCCTTCTGGGCATCCCGGGGACCGGCCGACGGCGGGGGTGCACACGCGGAGCTCCACCGCGCCCATAGACGGCTTCGGCCAGGAGGGGGAGAGCCACGGTGCGAGGATTCCCTGCTCGCGAACTTCGGCCATGGCTTCGGCCACGCTCCGATCTCCCTCCTCCGTGGCTCCTAGTACGAACCGAGGAGGGGAATGGGATGGTGGCGGTGTACCGCGACCAGGGGGAGGGGCTAGGGGTGCTGGGGAAGCTGGGGAAGTCGCGGGGCGCGACGAACGCGAGCTCGCCTTGCTCGGCAATGGCGGCCACAGCTGGGTCGATGATTTTGGCCACCCTTTGTTCTTCTGTGTGCACCGGGAGGCAGAGGAGGGTGAGGTGAGTGGAGAGTGAGTGAGGAGAGTGAGAGAGGAGAGGCTCGGGGTCTCGTTTTACAGGCACATGGAAGGGGATACGGGAAGCTCTCCTCCATGCCACTGTTTCATCGGTGGAGTGGATAGAATCATCTCCGGTTCGAACAGGGAAGCAGTGGACGGTCTAGCTACAGATGGTGTGCGGTTGGGACACGGGGAACAGAGGAGACCCGGTGCACAGGAACGCACAGTGCGCGCGCTAGCGTTCGGGGCGCGCCACGAGTAGCATCGACACGTTCCCGTCGACTCAGGGTTCCAAAAGGGAAACGGCTTCGGAACTAGGTTCACGGGGTTTTGGGCAACACAACAAATTCTATTCTACGTCGTCCAGGAACTAGGTTTTGCTTTGGAAATTGCTATTAGGCATGGAAAGAGCATCACAAGGGAAGTACCTCAAATATTGCTCGAATGAGGTTGGGACAGTGGAGTGAAATGTTCAGGAGGTGGATTTATGCATCTCCCCAAAATATTAGAATTTCTGGATGAGTGGAAGGTGTCTAGATAATTTCTGGATCGAAAATGGCATATTAGAGAATATGAATAAACTTGGGAGTATTGCATGGGACTATGAAATATTTTCCCATGAGAGGGATGTATATGTATGGAAGAGCCTCGGGTAAATTTGGTAGAATTTTATTGGCTATAGAAATTGAATTTCCTTTGTTGGGCTTGATAGAAGAGTTTCTAGAGATAAAAGGAAAGGACGGATGTCTCCAACGGAAAACGTGTTCAAGAATTTTAGGAAGGGATAACACGGGTCAGAAATCCTGGGCGATCTTCTATGAGAGCAAGACCAAGGTCAAATCAAAGACCAACAGGTTCGAAGAAAACATTTAGAAACCAGAAAAAGTTTTTCAGGTGTGAGAAAACACCACTAAAATTAGGGACGAATTTTTGGGGTGTTACACTAGTCCAAAATTTCTGTTAATGCCAAAAATGATAATTACTTTTGTAATGGCAATAGGAATGATATTAACTCCAATTTATTTATTATCCATGTTATGCCAGATGTTCTATGGATACAAGTTATTTAATGTTCCAAACACAAATTTTGTGGATTCTGGACCACGAGAACTCTTTATTTTAATCTGTACCTTTTTACCAATAATAGGAATTGGTATTTATCCAGATTTTGTTCTCTCCCAATCCGTTGACAGGGTAGAGGCTCTCTTATCCAATTATAATCCTAAATAGCTTTTTTAGAAGTATAATTAGATCTATTTTGAATTTTTGAGAACCCTTTGAGAAGTAGTTCAAGGGGTTCTCAAATAAAACAAATAAGTAAAAAAGTTCATTTCATGAAGGTTTTATTTTATGTTATCATGATTAATATAAACGCTATCATTAGTCCATGTGCCCTTATTTTTGTATCAAAAGTGTAAAATTTAGTGATTTTGTGGTAGCCTCACCCTACTGCAGTGGAGATTGATTGTAAAATGTTTTGGAAATTATCAGAATATCTATTTTGTTCACCTGCACATTTACTAGTTTTCTTAGGTGCGGGATCGAGGAGAGGGGATCGACGTACCAGCAACGACGGTCACATTCTCCTTCACCTTAATAGTAAAGATACTCAAACCAGTGAGCCACACCTGGTGTTTTTTTTGCTCCCCAGGCAAACCTAAAGCACACAGCTAAGGTATGCGCTGGTTTATTACATGTCCGTGGGGGCACATATAGAACTTTGAACTCAATAAAGGACGTACTCAAGAGAAATTTATTTTGGAGTACATCCAAGGAAAAGCACCAGGATATTGGTGGCCATACGTCCACTTGTTCCAGCTCATCTTGGGATGTCCCACGTTGCGGTATGCGTCCACGCACCACAACCCACACGCGAGAAACAGAAAGAACCAGCGGGCTTAATTATATTATATCCGGCCGGTAGGTAGAGATTGCAAGCATTTCTGCCTCCACACGTATTCGTTTCTCTCTTCTGCTCTAGACCACATTTATCTGAAGCTGAACTGGTTTCCGAGAAGATGGCGAGATGAGTAGTGCGAGGTAGGCCAAGGGTGCGAGGCAGCTAGGCTAGCTACCAAATGACGGCGTCGTTAGCTGCAGGTTTACATTAGCCGATCTGTTGGCTTAGCTTGTCTGATCTATCTGAGGTGTCATGGAGCAGCTGATCAGGAGGCACTGCCTCGTCCTCCTTCTCCTTTTCTTCCTATCGTCTATTCTCGGGGGTGTTCGTGGAGTTGATGCTCGTGCAGACGGCCAAGGCATAGGTACGCTTACTGCACGGGCTCCCTCTGTCTCTGTTTCGTTCTGCGTAGAGTATTTTCGTTGCCCTCATTTTGTAAGTATGCAATCATAAATTTCCTCTTAAGTACACCGAGAGTCCGAGACTAACAACACAGCAAAAGGCCTCTTTGATTCATAGGATTTCTATAGGAATTTTGAAAGATTCAAATCCTTGGAATTTTTCTATGGTGTCTGTTTCATTTGTACGTCTGAATTTAGTAGAATTTTCCCAAGGAATCATTTGCACTGCATTTCATAGGAATTCAACCTCCATCCAAACCACTTGGTGGGAATCCTTTGCTTTATCTCTGATGTAATCAACAAAATTTGGTGTATACAAAATCCTGTAAGGTTGAAATGGACATGGCGTTATAATTGTGTGTTTCTCGTATTCCTGCATTTCTCAAATCCTGCGAATTAAACAGACCTTAAAAGATTTGAGAGAAGTTCTTCAGATGTATACTATTGGTTAATATGTGATGGTATCATTTTTTTTAATATCAAACCATTGGTAATTTGCCTTGATCTGTTGGGAAGCTGGGAAGAGTTTGCTCAGTTGACTATGCAAAAACCGAACAAAACCAAAATTACAATATACCTAAAACATAGCCATGGTCACACCAAAAGCACCACTATCCGATATAGCCCAGCCAACACAACTCGACACACCAATGCACATATCAAAACAAGGATGCACAAAGGTGCAAGTCAAGCCACAATAGTCGACCAATGTGCCCTGAACAACGTCTTTGGTTCATGCCTCACATGGGAGATAATAGCGTAAAACTACCAGTTTTCACGCTAATTTTACCGATAGGTACCAGTCGGTGTTTCAATCTTATTTTGGTACCAGAATGTTTAGAAGTTTTCGCAAAAAACCCAAATCGCTCTCTGATAACAAATTGACAGTCATTCTGACACATCTGGCCCACCTATAAGGTGACGTGGCACCATCAGTGACAGTCTCCGACCTAGCCCCACATATCATCCCAATTACACAAATAAAAAATTCTAAGAAAATAGAAAAGTTCTAAAGAAAATCTGAAAAATCTCCCTCTTCCCCAACTCCGGCGACCGGCTCCGCCGCCGGACGGCCACCTCCGTCCACAGCGTGTCGCCCAAGGCGGAGATTCACCCCCGTCCGCGCCTCCGGAGTGAACCCAGCAGGCCCCGATCCAATCTCAGCTCCCTCCCGTCCCTTCTCCGGCCGCCGCGCTACCTTCTCTGGCCGGCCCCATCCCCCGAACTCCGGCCACGCGACCACCCTCCCCTGCACCTCCACCCCACGCCTCCGTCCGTGAGAGCAACAGCGGCGGCCGTCCTCCCTTCGCTGAGCTGCATCCCCGAACTCCGGCCAAATGACCTACCTCCGTCGAGCTGCATCACTGCAGGTGCAGGGCCTCCCTTCGTCGAGCAGCAGCGGAACCGGCCGGATTCTGTCGTCGTCCTCCTCCTGATGCAGCAACCGTCAGCAGGAGCGGCCGGAGGGAGCCCCCGGGAGTGCAGGTGCTGCGACGACACGACATCGCTACGGCATCACGGTGTTATAAACGATAGCAAGAAAACAACGAAGTAGCGGAAAGATCAAACCAACGGGGACACGAGATTTAACGTGGAAAACCCCTCCAACAACGGAGGAGAAAAAACCACGGGCGCTAGCCAGCAATACTTCACTATATCGGGTGAGATTACAAACGCCGAGGATTTACAACATGCGACTTATCCCAACCGGCGGCTTACAAGATGTATATATGGTGGTAAAACCCTAGGTCGGCTGCAGTCCGGCCCGGAAACGGCGTGTACCGTACCGCGGCCCAAGCCTCCGGCGACGGGCCTCCGCTTCGCTCCGAAGTTAGCCTCTCACTTTATATCTTCATATGAATTTGGAACACATCAAAATAACACTCCATCTTGAGACAAATTCCATCTTGTAGCATGAACGAGAACCTTCACCCTGAAACAACAAATAAAAACACCTTCGGCGCGAAAATAGCCTCTTGGACTAGACAGTGATACCAACTACGGCCCAAGCCTCCGGCGACGGGACTCCGCTTCGCTCCGAAGTTAGCCTCTCACTTTATATCTTCATATTAATTTGGAACACATTTAAATAACACACGGGAGTGGGGGCTCCCTCCGGCGGCGCGGCCGGGGGTGCCGTCTCCGCCTTGGGCGACGCACTATGGCCGGAGGTGGCCATCCGGTGGCGGAGCCGGTCGTCGGAGTCAGGGAAGAGGGGATTTTTTTTCATTTTTTTAGATTTTTTTTATTTTCTCAGATTTTTTATTTGTTTTAATTGGGCTGACATGTGGGCCTAGATCAGAGACTGTCACTGTCGGTGCCACGTCATGTGTCGGAACGCCTATCAATTTGTTATCAGAGAGCGATTTCGGTTTTTTGCCAAAATTTAAAAAAATCCGGTACCAATTAATGAGATTGAAACACCTACTGGTACCAATCGGTCAATTTGGCGTGAAAATTGGTAGTTTTACACTATTATCTCCTCACATGGACAACTCTGACTTCGTCGTGACACGGTGAAATGGTGCATAGGAAAGCTGGCTCACATGCTGAACAATTGACGATGAAACAAACACCTTACCCAAAACTGCTTGTCACCATCATCGGTGCCACGCCGTAATATATCGTATTCGGGGTAGGCACCATGCCATCCATGCATCACTAGCGGTTTTTATTCCTAGGCTTATTAATAACAAGTTCTAGGGCGACTTGTTCGAGATATCTCGTTGTCCTAGACGGTGTCCGTGATGAGGAAATATGCAGTTGTGCTTGACTACATTTATCTTCGGTTGTGTGGTTTAAAATACCTGAGATCTGTTGATTGTTGATTTAACCAAAAAGAGCAATATAGCAGAAATATTGGTCGATATTCAGTATCGACAGTCAGCCGATACCAACATATCAGCCAATACAAACGTTATTCAGATATTCAGAACTATAGTTGTGTGTAGCCAGCCATTAACAGAATCTAGTTACCGGCTTCTTCAATACATATCTTTGATTTTTAACCGAAGTTGGGAGGATAAAGTTGCTATGAAATTATTCTTCATGAAGATTACTAGCAATGTCTTGTTCAATTAGGTATGTAAATATATCAACTCGAATAAAAGGAAATCTAAAAAAAGAAACATCGTGTATGAAGTGAAAAGGACGTGTAAACTTCTCCTTTGCCTCTGCTCTCATTTATATTTTTCAGTCTCCCATTCGCCGCTAACAGGTTAACACTGACAAATGGCTAAACCTAGGGACTGACCAATCGAACGTCTTGGTGGCAACCATCAGAAAAGGCGGTGGCGGTCACGGAGGCCATGGTGGACATGGCCAGGGCCACGGTAATGGAGGCGGCGAACGTGGACGCGGCATGCCTGAGGCACCGCCCGTGTTTAACCCTCGGACAGTCGCCGGCAACGGCAACCAGCACCGTGGACGCAGTGCTGCAGCTAGAGACCTCAGCCGGTCGTCCACCTGTGTCCTCCTTGCGTTGTCGGCGGCAATTCCGTTGCTTCATTTTTAACATAATCTACATGATTGGCAAGAGATGATCCATGGATGCTTAACTTTGACAAGATTGATCTGAATATTTGATTTGTTGTATATACGGACGCGAACGCATCGTCAAGGAAAGGTAGCGCACATAAATTTCCATACAAACTACTAGGGTGGAAAGAATGTTGGATCATAAAAAGGACTTAAACATCCGATATAGTATTTATATGTACAACCTCCGATCCATATTAATAGACTCAACTTTATCTAGATACGGATGTATCTAGTTAAGTGTTTAGACTAGATGCATCCGTATCTAGACAATGTTGAGACCATTAATATGGATCGGAGGGAGTACTACTATTTATTTGTAGCAAACATTTTCGGTATCAAATCAGATCAGATCCCCTGGGATTCATTCCTAAATCAAAAGCTAGTACTAGGCGCCTTTATATACCGATGCTGTGCGCCGTCGTGTACGCACACGTGGCACCATGGACCATCACCAGGCTGCCTCCTCCTATTCGTGTCGCTCTTCTTATCCTTATAGTTCTTCGGTCAGGTGTTCTCGCGGTTCCTGATGATCTCGCACATACCAGTAAGGATGTTGGTATGATCGATATGTCTACCTCTTCTCGTAAATCACATATACGTTTGCTGATCTGATCCATATACTAATTCATACGTTAATTTGCTGCAACCCACACACGCAGGAGCTAACGCGACGCAAACCCCCGATGTCGGACGGTCCAACGTCACCATCAGGAACAACTGTGGCCTCGGCCACGGCGCAGGCAACGGCTATGGCGGAGGCAACGGTTACAGCACGCCGATGCCTCAAGGGCGCAACCCTATGACAGTCAAAGGCGCCGCCGACAACGGCCGCGGACTTTTCGCATCGGGCTATTGTGTCCTCCTCCTCGGAGCCACCGTCAGCTGGATGCTTCTATTCGTCTTTAATTAGCTTGACCTGAATTAAGTATCTTTTGTTTCCGGGATGCAATATATTATCACGTACGATTTAGAGAAAAAAAGGTTAATAGGTTTCTCTTGTCTATAAATACTAGTTGAATGCCCGTGCGTTGCTACGGGTTTTCAAAAAAAAAAAAAAATCAACGCACTTGTATATATAATGCATGTCTAAACATTCACGTGTATGAAAAGATAGCTCTAAAAACCATTAAGATTACAATGTATAATTTTTTACATTGTTTGAATATAAAATTTGGACAAATCTTTCTGTGCTTGAAGGCAGTGGTAAGTCACTAATTCTTTCTCTCGGTATCCCATTTGACCTGTCGAAAATAAATAAAAGACTGTATATAAATATTTCATAATTTAAAAAATATGAAGTATGAGTACTTAAAGTATGTATGTGTGAAATAACTGACCTATTTAGTAAGGACCTCTTTAAAGACGATGTTGGTCGTGTAAGTACCATCAATATGTAGGGTTTTCTTCTTTTTATCCTTTGTAGGTGGAATGGCGAGGATCTTAACGTTTTTTCTGGCTGTAGATCTAGAAAGCGCAACGTACAATTGCCCATGAGAGAACACCGGCTCGAGCAAGTAGATACCGACATTAGGAATAGTCTGCCCCTGTGCCTTGTTAACCATCATGGCAAAGCTGAGCCGAATAGGAAATTGTTTTATCTTAAACTGGAAAGAGAACATCTCATCATGTGAGGGGCAAAGGGGATCCTCGGCAAGAAAATCCTTTTCCCAACATGTAGCCCCAGCACGATTTCTGCATCGATGATGTTCCTCTAAAATCCTCGGACTACCAGCCGCGTTCCATTGCAAAGTCTGTTTGCCAGGTCAATGTTTCTGAGCAATATAATCGGGCAGTTAATCTTGAGCTTCAACTCATGCGGTGGCAGCCCATTAGGTGTTAGAGAGTTAAGGAACTTGGACGGATAGTAGTTGTATGGGTCGTCCACCGAAGAGTCAAAGCTATGGTAGACCATCTCATCCCCCTTGTCGGCCCAGTGGAAACCAGGGTACCATGGGCCGGCCTGCGTCAACCCTCGATGCTTTGTAGAAGATTCTGCTAAGGACCAAGCGTTTCAGCCTGGCGAGCCTCGCGAGGGACTTTTCCCTCGCGAGGGCTTCTTCACTTTACTGAGCTTTTCTGCTAAGGACCAGACGATCAGCCTGACGGACCCCGTGAGGGACTCTTCCCCTCGGGAGGACCTCTCCTGTCCGGAATATCACCAAGTCCTGGCGCACGTCTGCGCCACCGTCGCGAGGCTTCCCTCCCGAGGCGTCAAGTATTTCAGAACCTCGGCGAGGCACCCAGCCCTCGCGGGGTTCCTTCAAGTGGAAGCAAGCTCTGTACCCGCTGCAGAGCGCACATGGCCACTGCGCCCGCCGCAGAGTGACGCGCGCGCCTGCGCGCGATGACGACGACGCCGCAGTTGCCGTTCTCGTGTATAAAGCGGTCAACAAAGCTCTGGCAAGCAAAGCGGACTCCCAGCATTGCCATTTTGGTGATAAGGGGACCGGCAGCCGCTACGCTCCAAGCGGACGTCACCGTGGGGCATCCCACGGACCTCTGCAGCGCCAGCCCATTGTCCTGGGTGGACGGTGGCTTTTTCTGCCAAGGAGACGTTGCTCTCTGCCATGGACCGCGTCCATGGACACCCCCGACGTCGTGCACTGCGCTCCACCTTAGCCACCATGTGGTATCGCTTCCCGCCTGGTGTTTTCGGGGAAGAGGACGGAGACAGTATAAAAGGGGGCAGTGTACGACCAAGGGAGGGGATCCCCCATTGGATCGATTCATTCTACACCCAGTCGACTACGTCGCAAGGAAGAAGACAAAGCCCCTTCCACCATAGTCCACCATTGCCAAAGCTGAGCCCTCGGCAAGCTCATTGTACTGTAACCTATTCAAGCAGTGGAATACAACATAGCAGGACGTAGGGTCTTTACACCTCACGGTGGGCCTGAACCTAGGTAGCGGCTCGTGTTCACTCTCTGCCGTGTCGTTCCTCACCGAGCTCGACGAGCACCGTCGCCGAGGTGGCTGAGGATTTGTTTGACGTCGTGTTCAGCCCCTTACTCGATTCCTGGCATCAGTGAGACACCCCAAGTTCCTTGGGACCAGTTCTCCGACATTTGGCGCGCCAGGTAGGGGACTGAGGCGCGTCTTCAACCTCTTCGACCTCTTCCGCGACATGGCTGACACGCGAGCAGAGCGTCTCGCCCGGCGGACGTCTGGCAGAGCCACCACCGAGCCCGCCGCCAATAACAACCCGCGTGGCCGCCCACGTGCCAACCGCGCTTCAGAGCGCAACACCAAGCCGCGCGTCGAGCACCCTGAAGACGACGGCGAAAACGGCAGCGGCAACGACGGCGGCAACGACGACGATGGCGAGGGAGCTTCCTCCCAGCACCCATCCAGGCGCGAGAGCGCCTCCACGCAGAGCCGGGTGGCGCCTAGTCTAGCCACTGCGCTACTCATGGCGCAGGAGCTGCTGCGCTACCGCCCCATGCAGGGAGGCCACGACAACTGGCTCGGGCGCCTCGAGGACCTCATCAACGCCGCCGCCGTTCCTGCCGCACCTACTCCAATGCCAGCGCCCTCTCGTTCACTGGTGCACCACTCCGGACGCGGAGGGAACATAGCGCACGACGCTCCTCCTCCCCCTCCGCCGCCGCCTCCTCCAGCTGGAGCACCGGCGGGGAACCACCGCGCCGCGTCGCACGCGTGCTCGCCGCACGACTGCCAGATTGTGCAGCGAACTCCAGTAGACGAGCGCGTGGAGATCGAGCGCCAACGGGACCGCCACAACCGTGTCGTCCAGGAGATTGCAGCCGCGGGCCGCCAGAACCGCGGCGCGCTCGCTGGCGGCGCTGTGACATATGCCACAGGCTGCACTGCCTTCACCCGCAACTTGCGCCGCGTCGTCTGGCCGGTGAAGTTCAAGCCAGATCTCCCTCCGCGCTACGACGGCAGGACCAACCCTCTGGAGTTCCGGCAGCTCTACACCGTCTCCATCCAAGCCGCGGGAGGCGATGACAAGGTGATGGCCAACTGGCTCTCCATGGCCCTCAAGGATTCAGCGCTCTCATGGCTCATGAACCTCCCCGAGAACACCATCGACACATGGGAGGAGCTCTGCAAGGTCTTCGTCGCAAACTTCAAGGGCACATACGAGCGCGCCCTCACCTACAATGATCTCCGCGTGGTGCGCCAGAAGCCAGACGAGACCCTCCGCAGGTACATCCAGCGCTTCAGCCAGGTCCGCAACAAGATCCCAAACATCCCGGACTCGCACGTCATCTCTGCCTTCAGAGAGGGCGTCACGAACCGCAGGATGCTCGAGAAGCTCGGCATCCACGACACCCTCACCTCAGTGGTGAAGCTCTTCGACCTGGCGGACAAGTGCGCCAAGGCTGAAGAGGGCCTCCTCTTCGTCAAGCAAGAAACGGAGGAAGAGCCTCCTGAGGGGTCCAGGAGCAGGAGGAAGCCTGTCGAGAAGCGCAAGACCACTGCCATCCTCGCGGCAGAGCCTGACGCCAAGCAGCCTCGCGAGGCCTCTCCGGCGGCTGACGAGAAGAAAGTAGACAATCGCCCATTCTGCGTCTACCACAACAGGCACAACCACGCGACCGAAAACTGCTGGGAGCTCAAGCAGCTCAGCAAGGAACGCGAGAAGAACCAAGGCCGCGGCGGAGGCCGTGGCGGCCGCGGGGCGGGCGCCACAACTACCAGCAGAGGGCTCAGGCGAACGCCGCCGGGCGAAACAGCAATCTCCCTGACGAGAACCCTGGAGGCTACCAGGCCCCTCAGGGGCAATAGCGTGCATCCTCGACGGGTCTCTCGCGAGGTCAAGCAGTTCTCTCGCGAGGTCAACGCCGCGCTTCCAGGGATTGAGGCATCCCAACCCCTCAAGTGGTCGCAATACACCATTGCCTTCGACTCCAGCGACCACCCCAGGTCCACCAAGACTGTCGGCACCATCCCTCTGGTGTGCACTCCCATCATCAACAATATCGCTGTCGCCAAGACACTCATAGATGGGGGTGCAGGCTTGAATGTCATCTCTGTCGAGACCTTCGAACAGCTTCAAGTGCCATACGAGTGGCTGATGCCCTCCAGGCCCTTCACCGGAGTGACAAGTGGCTCCACTACACCACTGGGGCAGGTGAGGCTCGCGGTCACCTTCGGCACACCGCAGAACTACCGCACCGAGCAGATCGACTTCGACGTCGCGCACATCGGCCTGCCCTACAACGCCATCCTCGGCTATCCCACCCTCGCGAAGTTCATGGCCGTCACTCACCACGCCTACAACATCGTCAAGCTTCCAGGCAGCGGCGGCACCATCTCCATCCACGGTCAAGTCCAGGACGCGATGCGCTCTGTCGAGACCGCCTACAAGGCCGCTGCCGTGGCGTTCCCTGCTGACGAGGACCTGGAGCCCTCGAGAGGCCAGCGAAGAAGAAGCAGCTGTTTTCACAGGAGCAGGCAGCTACGAAGAAGTTGTCGCTGGACGCCAGCGGCTCGGGGGCTAGCATCACCATAGGCGCTGGCTTGCCTCCCAAATAGGAAAGCGCGCTCGTCGCCTTCCTCAGGGCAAACTCTGACATGTTCGCGTGGACACCGTCAGAGATGTCCGGAGTACCGAGGGAGGTGATCGAGCACCACTTAGCCGTGTGTCCAAACGCACACCCAGTGAAGCAGAAAGCGCGGCGCCAGGCGCCAGAGAAGCAAGAGTTCATCATTAAGGAAGTAGAGAAGCTAAAGGAAGCACGCATAATTCGAGAAGTTGCGCACCCCACATGGCTCTCCAACACTGTGGTCGTCCCCAAGCACACCGGGGGCGGCAGGCTCTGCATCGACTACACCGACATCAACAAGGCCTGCCCCAAGGACCCGTACCCGATGCCCAGAATAGACCAAATCGTGGACTCCACCGCCGGCTGCGATCTCCTCAGTTTTCTGGATGCCTTCTCAGGCTACCACCAGATCAAGATGGCAAAGGAGGATGAGGAGAAGGCAGCATTTCTCACCCCTTGTGGTGTGTATTGCTACGTCTGCATGCCTTTCGGCCTGAAGAACACCGGCGCCACCTTCCAGAGGCTCATGAGGATGGCCTTGGGGGCTCAGATGGGGAGAAACGCAGAAGCCTACGTCGACGACATCATGGTCAAGACTCGTGAAGAGCACACCCTCATGGAGGACCTCGGGTCGACCTTTGCCAACCTGCACAAGGTAAACATCAAGCTGAACCCCGCCAAGTGCGTCTTCGGGGTACCATCAGGCAAGCTCCTCGGGTTTCTTGTGTCCCACCGTGGCATAGAGCAAATCCCGACAAGATCAAGGCCATAGAAGAAATGCAGCCACCTCGTCGCCTCAAGACATGCAACGCTTGGCGGGATGCATGGCCAGCGCTTCATCTCCAAGTTCGGCGAGAGGGCGCTGCCATTTTTCAAGATCATGAAAGGTCTGGCACATTCAAGTGGACGCCGGAGGCGGACAAGGCATTTGAGGACCTGAAGAAGTACTTGGCCAGTCCACCTGTCATGGTCGCCCCAAGGCCCGGTGAGCATCTGAAGCTGTACTTAGCAGCCACTCCACAAACAACAAGCGCGGTCTTGGTGGCAAAAAGGGAAGAGCCAGTCCTCGCCAAGAAGGACACTGCCACGCCAAGCCCAGAGCCTCCCAAAAAGGAAACACCCTCTTCAGGCCCCGAGCCTCAAGTCGAGCCCGCGCAACCAGCAGGCACCCTCGCCGAGGGTTCGCCATGAGAAAACTCGACAAGGCCCCTGAAGAGCCTAGCGCTGCGACTCCATCAACAACGCTTGTCGAGCATCCCGTCTACTTCGTCAGCACGGTGCTGCGAGATGCTCGCGAGCGATACACCATGCAGCAGAAGCTCCTACTCACGCTCCTCATTGCTTCCAGGAAGCTGCGCACTACTTCTAGGGCCATCCCATCACGGTGGTCACATCATTCCCCTGGAGCAAATCCTGCGCAACCCAAACGCCACTGATCGCGTCGCAGGGTGGAACATCGAGCTGTAACCCTTTGGCCTATGCTTCGACACCACCAGAGTCATTAAGGAAAGGGCGTTGGCAGACTTCGTCGCCGAATGGACGAACACGCAGCAGGAAGAGCCTCAAGAGGTAGAAACCACGCCATCTGGAGACACAGTGCCAAACCACTGGACCATGCACTTCGATGGGGCATTTGCATGCCAGAACGCAGGGGCTGGCATCGTCCTGACCTCACCAAAAGGCGACAAGCTCTTCTACGCCGTCCAACTGTGCTTCACGACTGACAAGGTCTCCAACAACATCGCTGAATATGAAGGCCTCCTCGCCGGACGCAGAGCCGCAATCGCCCTCGGCATCAAGCACTTACTCATCAAGGGTGATTCCCAGCTCCTCGTCAACTTCTCCAACAAGAGCTACACGCCTAAGGATGGTCATATGACCGCCTACCTCGAGGAGGTTCACTAGCTCGAGAAGCACTTCAAGGGGATGGAGCTCAGGCACATCCCGCGAAACGAGAACCAGGAGGCTGATGACATCGCCAGGCGAGCGTCGCGGAGAGAGGCCAGCAGGCAGGTGTGTTTGAGGAAAGGCTTACCAGGGCGTCGGTGAAACAGCCAAAAGAAGCAGCCAACATCTAGAGCACCAAACTGCGATCCGCCCTCAGGAGAACGCCTGTTGTTAGCCATGACACACCAAGAGACTGGTTGGATCGACGAGATCAAGTAGTACCTCAGGGACGGAGTCCTCTCTGAGGAGGATGCAGAAGCAGAAAGAATTGCTCGACATGCCAAGTCGTACTGCCTTCACGAGGGAGATCTATACCGTCCAAATGGAGTTGCGTTCAAGTGCGTCCCCCCTGAAGAAGGCCGCCAGCTGATCAGGGACATACACAGTGGAGAGTGTGGCCATCATTCATCCTCGCGCACCCTCGCGGGGAAGGTCTTCAGGAGTGGATTCTACTGGCCCTCAGTGCTTCAGGATGCAACCACCGTTGTCCAAGCTTGCGAGGCATGCCAATTCCACGCCAAGCAGGTCCACCAGCCTGCACTGGGGCTCCAAACCATCCCGCTCTCCTGGCCCTTCACGGTTTGGGGGCTGGACATCCTGGGACCGTTCCCACGCTCCAGCGGGGGCTACCGCTACCTCTACGTCGACATTGACAAGTTCACCAAATGGGCGGAGGTCGAAGCGGTGCGCAGCATACCGGATAGATCAGCGGTGAAATTCATCAGAGGCCTGGCCTGCCGCTTCGGCGTGCCAAATCGCATCATCACCGACAACGGCTCACAGTTCACCAGTGGCATCTTCAGGGCCTACTGCGAAAGCCTCGGCACCCGGCTCTGCTTCGCCTCGGTGGCTCACCCACGAAGCAATGGGCAAGCTGAGCGAGCAAACGCTGAAGTGCTCAAGGGCCTCAAGACAAGAAGCTTCAACCGCCTCAAGGCCCACGGCAAGAACTGGATTGAAGAACTCCCATCCGTGCTCTGGTCCATCCACACCACTGCCACAAATCCCACCAGAGAAATGCCGTTCGCCCTCGTCTATGGCGCTGAAGCAGTCCTCCCCACCGAGATCAAGCATGGGTCCCCACGGATCCTCGCTTTCAACAGGACGACCAAGAAGAGCTCCACAACGATGACCTGCTGCTGCTCGATGGGCTACGTCGCCGTGCTGCCCTCCGGGTGGCAAAGTACCAGCAAGATCTGCGCCTCTACCACAGCCGCCACATACGCCTGCGCACCCTCGAGACAGGCGATCTCGTCCTGAGGAGGATACTCTCCAGAGAGGGCCTCCACAAGCTCTCACCCATGTGGGAAGGCCCCTACAGGGTCGCGCACATTGCCAGGCCCGGCGCGGTATGACTCGAGACGGAGGACGGCATCCCGGTCAAAAACCCGTGGAACATCGAGCATCTACGCAAATTCTACCCGTGATCACGTCGCGACAGGCATTTTTTATCTCAAGAGGGAAGCATGCATCTTCACCTCCCAGCTTCACAAAAGCTTTTCCCTCCATGAGGGCCACCTCCACTGAGCTCTCTCTACAACGCGTCGCTACGGGCCGCGAGAAGCCTCAGCCACTCCGTGTGGAACCCCATGCCCAGACATGGCGGACTCTATCTTGGCCACGCCAAGTGTAATGAACAATGTCGGTTCAGCATGAACCTTTGCGTCTCAGCGCCGTTATGTCATATTGCTGTGGTGAGTTGTTTTTCTTACGTTCATTCGCGCTCACATTTCCCCGCACACCTCGCGAGTGGGGCTGAGCACGGTGTCTGTGCCTCGGGAGCATCCCAGCAGCATCGCAAAACCCAAAGGATCCGAGCTCTAACTCAGGTTTCCCTGCCCACGACCGTTATCTCAACAAAGAGCTCTGACTCATGGGCCTGCTCCCATGCATGTCACCTCACCAAGGACCTTGGTGCTTACTCTCCTCGTGAGATACACATGAGGAAACCTATGAGCGTGCATGAGTTGTACAACCGTGCATTGCTTGTGGGTATGCCTCTTTGTCCAACGCAGGGAACAAGACGCCCTACAAGACTGCGGAACTCCAAACCAGCCTCAGGCAACCTCGAGAGGGAAAACGCCTCACCAGGGAACAAACATCCTCTACGAAACAAACGTCTCGCAAAGCTAAGTCCAGAACTTACGACTCATGAGCTTTCTCTCTCACTGGTCTTGTCGCCCCTCGAGCCTCTCTTTTCTCTCTTATGCCTCATGGGCTGCTTGCACGTCAAAGGGGAGCTCCCGAGCATCGTGCCTCGAGAGCTCTTACCTCTCTAAGCCTTACGCACCCCCCGGCCTTGTCGAGCCCTGACTCCGGCATACCGAAGCGGCGGTGCTATTGCGCTGAAAGCAGGGTCCTAACGACGTAGAGCGAAAAAGACATGAGGAGGAGATAAAAGGCCTCCCGAGGGGTGCTCACACTTGCACATAATAAAAGTGTCTTACAAGCCATTACAAAATGAAAATAGCAAATCCTAAGATAAAATGATGCTCCAGGCACATCTCTCCGCAGGAGCAACTCAAGCAGCAGGGCTGTCGCTATCCTCACCGTCGACAGCTTCGTCATCCTCCTCCTCAGCGCCTGCCTCGCCGTCGCCTTCCTGGGTCGGGTCCTCTTTGACCTCAGCCCTCTTGAAGCGCTGGACAAACTTCTCCACGTCCTCCCACACCGAGACGTCCAGCTTCGTGCCGAGCCTCTGCTCCATGGGCTCCGTCACAGTCGTGAAGTCGAAGCCGGGCTGGAGATGCACAAGGTTGGCGAAGACGCGGCCAACCGCGACGCCAAGGAGCTCGCGGCTCTCAGTGTCGACCAGGTCGTCAAGGCTTGTCACGACCTCCTCAAGGCTGGTGAGAAGCTGCTCAAAGAAGCCGAGGTACGTGGCGACATCAACGTTCCCCTCGACAGAGAGCACGGGGGCCTCGGCTCCTAAGCGGTCCGCAACAACCCGGGCGCGGGCCACCAGAGAGCGGGACATACGTTCTCGCTGGCGCGACAAGACCCGCGCAGCTTGAGCACTGTCCCGGGCCTCCTCGACGAGCTGCACCACGGGCGCCACCTGCTGCTGCATGTCAGTCATGTCCTGCGTCAGGGAAGCAAGGTCCTGCTCCGTGCAGGCCTGGGCGTCCTTGGCAGCCTGAAGACGGGAGTCGAACCGCTTTTTCTCCCGCTCGAGCTCCCTGATGCGAGCGTTGAGCTCGTCGCGTTTCTTGGCGAAGCGCTCCTCCTGCATCTTGGCTTTCTTCGCGAACTCCTGGAACAGCTGTCACGGAAGAGCTTCTCCTTAGTTGCGGACTCCTCCTTCATCTTCTCCTCCTTCACGCGGAGGTTCTCGTTGGTCTTCAGGAGGCGCTTCTGGTAGAAGTCCTCGTCCTGGGCCACCTTGCCCTCGCGGGTCTCCAGGCTCTCCCGCTGCGGATTGGTCCTTCTCGACCTGTTCAACTTGCTCCTCGCGCATGCGTAACTCTGGCTCACGGAAGTCGAGGTCTTCTCCGCGCTTCACGATCAGCCCTTCGCGAGTGTGGAGGTCCTCATGGAACTTCTCCAAGTTTTGCCTCATGGTCTCTGACTCCGCGATAATCTTTCCCTCGCGGTCCATGAGCTCCTGATGCTTGATGGTGGCCGCCGCCTCGTGGGCCGTGAGCTCTTGGTGCTCGGCAGCAGTCTCCGCCTCGAGGGCCTCGCGCTTAGCACTCAAGTCCGAAAGGGTCTCTTCAGCCTCGCGGTGGCGCAGACTTCCTCAGCAAAGCGCTGCGCCTCCTCACGCCGCGCCTGGGCCGCCACGTCCTCCCGGCGGCAGCGCTCCACGGTCTCCTGAAGGCGAGTCCAACCCCGCGCAAGCTCGGCGTTTTCCTCCGCCTTGGCACGATCTTCCTCGGCGAGCTGGGCCTTGAGCCCATCAAGCACCTCCCTCGCCGAGCGAAAGACAGCATTGCGGCGAACCGCGCTCAGGCGCCGACCCCGCAGGACCAAGGCCCACGCGTCGCCAGAGGACCCAGAGGTACCGACGCCTGCTGAGGACTCCAAAACATCGCGCCTTGGGCTCGGAGTGGCCTCGAGTCGCGCCTGCGGGCTCTGGTGAGAGCCTCCCTCTTCATCAGCGCCGGGGGCTTTCTGGGGGCTCGGAATGTCCTCGCCATCAGCCCCGGCGTCCTTCTGCCCCTGGGGCACGTCTTTCTCCCCTCCAGGGGCAGGATCGGCCTTCTCCGCCGAGGCCGCTCCCGCCGCAGCCCCAGAGTCCACCACCGGCGCTTCAGGGCCTACGTTTGGTGGAGGTGGCGGCGCGGTGGCCTCCTCCATCTCAACGTCAGCGCGCTCCTCCGTCGACGTCGTGGTCTTCGCCGCATCTTCCTCCGCCGCCTTCTCCTGGTGCGCAGGAGAAGCTCCAGGCCGCGCGGCCGGCGACACCGCCGCCTCAGCTGTCTCAGGAGGAGGAGCGGTAGCCTCGTGAGGCACCGCTTCAGATGTAGGTGCTGCAGACGCTGCTGAAGCGCTGGAGCCCTCTCCAACCTTCCGGAGCCTCCGCCGCTTCGCCTCCGTGGGACGCCTGGCGAAGAAAACGTTCAGAAATCCCTCAAGAGGGGCACCCAAGAACACATCCGAAAAGAAAGGAAATACAAGACTTACACGGCGGTGTCGATCCACCTTTTCGTCGTCCGCCGCACAGGCGGAGCACTGGGCTCCGCACTCTTCTGTGCCTCGGCAGGCTTGTCTTGGCCCACCTTAGCAGTGGCCTCCGCCTCCTCCCGAGCTCCGGCGTTCCTGTCGTGGATCGCCTTGGAGCAGGGCTCGCAGTGGCCAGACGAGGCCTCCTCGTCATCGCTCTCCTCCTCCCCTCGACGCGCCACGAGGGACGACCAGGTACCGGTCGCCGCTGCCCGAGGAGATCTCGTGGATCTCAACTTCAGGCGGCACGCCCCTCGAGGAGCTCGAGTTCCCCACCGAGGAATTGGGACCTCCTGAGGCACCGGCTGCACCTGCGTCAGACTCCGCAGGCGTCTCCGTCGTCTCCTCCTCGCCATCGGCCGGCGCCAGCTGCGACGCCAACTTTGGGTCTTCGCGGGCCCCAACTTGCCCCTCAGGTACCAGGCCCCATTGGTCAAATTTAGGCATCGTCTCCACGAATGTAACACGAGGTTCAAGCTCAAACCTGTGGAGCGGCACGACGTTGTCGGCAGGCTTGGGGATGGATGGAGAAGTGAAGAGGACCTCCATGATGCCATCCACTTCCTCCTGCGAGAAGAGGGTAGCGCTCAGGCGCATCTTGTCCCTCTGGTTCGTGTACAGCCACATCGGATCTGCATGCCTCTGGAGTGGAGCAATGCGACGCCTCACGAAGTCCCTGGACACCATCTGCCCAGTAAGGCCAGCCTCGCGAAGATCCGACAGACGCTTCACCACGGGGCCAAGCGTTGAGCCCTTGAGAGTCACGCTCGACCAGCTTGCCCTCTTCGTCGAGGGGCCTCAGGCATCTCGCAGAAGGGACTCCGGCTCCCGACGTCCATGAGGAACCACCGCCTGCGGATGACCTCCACCTTCTTCGACACATTGGTCACAGGATTCTCGCCGGCCCACGCAATGGGGATGTAGACGCCGCCCATGCCATCAGTGATGCGAAAGGAGACGCACCCCGTCCGCTCGTTGTTCGCCGTGAACCAGAGCGCGTAGAAGCTGCGGAAGAGGTCGACCGAGGGCGGAATGCCGATGTACGCCTCGCAGAGGTAGGCGAAGATGGAGAGGATGAGAATGGAGTTGGGGTGGAGGTGAAGAATCTGGATCTGGTAGCGCTCCAGAACCGCCAGGAAGAAGTCGGAGAAGGGAGGCACGAGCCCAGTGAAGAGGTGTGCAGGAAGATGGGATAGAGGCTGCTGCAGGGGTTGTTCGCCGGTTTGAGCACCGTGGCGCCATGCTCGTTGCTCGCAGAGGCTGCCATGTGGCGTACCCTTATCCAGCTGCGCCTCTGTGCTGATGCGGAATCCGACCAGAGCTGGCTTGAGGTTGCCGTCTTGCTGCATCGCGGCAGGCTCGCTCGCCTGCATCACCGCCTTGCCCTTCCTGGAGCCGGCGGCCTTCTTGGGCGCCCTTGCAGTGGGATTGCGAAGGAGAAGCTCGGAGATTTTGCTCTGGGAAGAAGGAGGCGAAAGGGGATGGATGAAGCAACGGCCGCCTGCGCTGAGCTCATAGGCTTTTATCGGCTCATCGAGCCGTTACAAGGACGTGGTGGGTCCCGCCACTACGCCCGTTACTACAGAGGAGATCGTGGCATTGTGGCAGCCGCAGCTCTCCACGTGTCTCGGGCCAGGCATGCTTCTTTGGGCCCACGACGCTTCGCCTACGTCCACAAGACTCCAGCGTGCCCATCGCGGGCCCGGGGCTACTGTCGGCCCAGTGGAAACCAAGGTACCATGGGCCGGCCTGCGTCAACCCTCGATGCTCTGTAGAAGATTCTGCTAAGGACCAAGCGTTTCAGCCTGGCGAGCCTCGCGAGGGACTTTTCCCTCGCGAGGGCTTCTTCACTTTACTGAGCTTTTCTGCTAAGGACCAGACGATCAGGCGTCTGACGGACCTCGTGAGGGACTCTTCCCCTCGGGAGGCCTCTCCTGTCCGGAATATTACCAAGTCCTGGCACACGTCTGCGCCACCCTCGCGAGGCTTCCCTCGTGAGGCGTCAAGTATTTCAGAACCTCGGCGAGGCACCCAGCCCTCGCGGGTTCCTTCAAGTGGAAGCAAGCTCTGCACCCTGCAGAGCGCACATGGCCACTGCGCCCGCCGCAGAGTGACGCGCGCGCCTGCGCGCGATGACAACGACGCCGCAGTTGCCGTTCTCGTGTATAAAGCGATCAACAAGGCTGTGGCAAGCAAAGCGGACTCCTAGCATTGCCATTTTGGTGATAAGGGGTCCGGCAGCCGCTACGCTCCAAGAGGACGTCACCGTGGGGCACCCCACGGACCTCTGCATAAAGCGATCAACAAGGCTGTGGCAAGCAAAGCGGACTCCTAGCATTGCCATTTTGGTGATAAGGGGTCCGGCAGCCGCTACGCTCCAAGAGGACGTCACCGTGGGGCACCCCACAGACCTCTCCAGCGCTAGCCCATCGTCCTGGTGGACGGTGGCTTTTTCTGCCACGGAGACGTTGCTCTCTGCCATGGACCGCGTCCATGGACACCCCCGACGCTGTGCACTGCGCTCCACCTTAGCCACCATGTGGTATCCCTTCCCGCCTGGTGTTTCGGGGAAGAGGACGGAGGCAGTATAAAAGGGGGCAGTGTACGACCAAGGGAGGGATCCCCCATTGGATCGATTCATTCTACACCCAGTCGACTACGTCGCAAGGAAGAAGACGAAGTCCCTTCCACCATAGTCCACCATATCAAAGCTGAGCCCTCAGCAAGCTCATTGTAGTGTAACCTCTTCATGAAGTGCAATACAACATAGCAGGACGTAGGGTCTTTACACCTCACGGTGGGCCTGAACCTGGGTAGCGGCTCGTGTTCACTCTCTGCCGTGTCGTTCTCACCGAGCTCGACGAGCACCGTCGCCGAGGTAGTTGAGGATTTGTCTGACGTCGTGTTCAGCCCCTTACTCGATTCCTGGCATCAGTGAGACACCCCAAGTTCCTTGGGATCAGTTCTCGACACCCCTGAAGATCGATCATCTTCATATAATTGAATCGACACAATCATTTCGGGTAGTCAAGATAGCTCTGGAGGTGATGTAGTTTGGGTCTGCCATGTTTACACCGAGACTTGGAAAAACATAGTTTATGAGTGCATCAAGATCATTGTCCTTTTCAGTATACTTCACGCATATCTCATCAGGTAGGCGGACGTCACCATCAACATTGGTCTCCTCCGTGCCACCCCCGATGCGAAACAGGTACTCCGCAAACCAGGGGTCGCTATGTGCCCTCATATTGTGTTCCAGCTTAAGGTGACACATGGACCTCCAAAGGTAAGAACTACGTAGTGTCACATCAATTAATCTGAGCCCATCGATCCCTTACGCACAACAGGGAGGACTTGTCTGAAATCTCCACCGAACACTACTGTCTTTCCACCGAACGGAAGCTCTGGTTGGCTCATTATGTCACGCAAGCTATTGTCTAGCGCCTCCACAGCCTGACGCTTCGTCATGGAAGCCTCATCCCAAATTATGATAGAAGTGACCGTAGTAGCTTGGCTGTCCCACTTTGTTTGGTGAAGTTACAGAACCCACCATCGTCAATGCTTAGAGGTATCTGAACCGTGAATGCGCAGTTCTCCCACAGGCATTATGGAAGCCGCGACACCGGATGTAGCTATTGCCACAGCTATCTTTTTTCGCCCACGTATCGTCAGCAAAGCCTTGTAAAGAAATGTTTTGCCCGTTGCCTCCAGGTCCGTCCACAAGGAACATGCCACCATCCTGACCGTCAACAACATTATCTCGTCGTAGGCGGACTCTGCTCAGCGTTTAAGTGACTCTGAGAGATTTAAGTCTCCTCGTTAGATTTAAGTCCTCCTCGTTGCGCTTTATGGTTGTCTCCTCAAAGATCTCCTTTCCGCACCACGGCAGTGTCATATTCCTCATTGATCTCTGGAAGATGAAAATAATTTATGTCCTTCCCCATTGACGATAGCATATTCCTGATTTCAATCAGAACCATTTGCTGAGCTGCAACGGTGCATGGATTTGTACGAAGATAGTCCTTTGACATTGCCTCTAAGTGTTTCTCCCAAAGTCCACACACGTTGCTCGGCTCACAAAACACTAATAGGAAACTAGCTATAGGTGGATCCCCTTTCTGTGGCACACCTTTTAAGCAGTGCGCCACAGAAGTTTATCAGTGGCGCATCTGCGGTGGTGCGCCACAGATTTCTGTGGCGCATGCGTTGACCATGCGCCACTGAATATTCCCTTTCCGTGGCGCATGCCGACAAGTGCGCCACAGAAATGTTGTGGGCCCCACCACCCATGTTCGGATCTGACACGCCGACGCCTTTTCTGTGGCATGCGCCACAGAAATGTTGATTTCTGTGCGCATCCAGTCCCATGCGCCACAGAAAGCCATATTTCTGTGTCGCATGTGACCCCATGCACCACAGAATAACTTTTCCACATATACAAAAAGGTGGCAGCCCCTACTACCACCCATTTCTTCTTCTTCTCCACACCCAGCTCGCCTTCCTCCTCCCTCCCATCCATTTTGCCCATACTTTTCTTCATTTTTATAGTTAAACCTACTTTGTTTGATAGATAATTGGTGAGAGCTTGGGGAGCCTCCATATACTCTCCTCCTCTCCCAATACATCTCTTTTTTCCCACTATTTCTCTCCAACACCACACACTCTCTCATCGATCACGGTCATGTCTTGGTAACGAATCTACTAGGTGAGTATTGTTGGATGGACATGCATATGCATGTTTTGTGTGGCCGGCGGTGCATGTGTATGGATGATTGTTGTAGGTGAAGCGCTTGTCGCGCGCGGGCGGTTTGCACGATGACGAGACGATGTTTATACATGAAGCTTGTGTGGTGTGCATGAATATTTGCATGTTGTTGCTTTTGGTTGTTGCTTGCGCCGGCGTGGTGCATGGATGTTTGCCGAAATGTTGATTCATTTCCGTTTTGGCAAATTTTTGCACTACCATATGTCCTACTTTAGGAGAGGTCATGCGAATTTTTTCCGGCGACCATGCATGTGTTTGTGTGTCTGTGTGTGTGCATGTTGCGGTTCTAATTAACATACTCTCGTTTCTGCTATGTATACCGCGTACGTAGGCAACCATGGTCGTCATGATGAGCTCCAGTCGAATCAGTAGATACAAGGAAGAAGCGAAGGCGGACATGATTCGGTGCAACAGGCGCCAGATAAGATGTCCGTGCGAACATGCAAACTCGTGAGCTGGATCGACCCTGATTCCGGACAATTGGAAGATACCTGCTCAGGCGCGGTTTCATGCTAGGCTTCAACCAGGCGCCAACAGCAAATGGTGCGCATGAAGACGAGGGCGAGCGAGAAGACAAAGAGTCTCCGGACATGGTTATCAGACGAAGGAGATGTCGGCTGACAGATCATCATAACGAAGGAGATGTCGGCAGATAAGATCATCATGATGACGAAGGAGATGCCGGCGGACACGGTCATGATGAAGGAGTAGATGGTGGTGGTGGCGCGAACACGCAGACCCCGCTAATTGAGGCCTTGCAGGACGCTCATGTTCAAGAACTGCTACTCAAGGAGACGAGCAACACTAGAGCTGCAGCCAGAGAGAAAGTCAAGCTGGCGCAAATGGAGATAAACGGAAAGACTCCGTTGTATCCTGGGTGCCGGCCACAGATACGCGCTTGCAAGTAACGCTTGATGCTCTGGAGATGAAGTCAGAAAAACAAATGGACCGACGTGAGCTTCAGCAAGAACATGCAATTCATGCACGATCGTCTTCCCGAGGGGAACACATTGCCAACTAGTATCGAAGAGGCCAAGAAAGTCGTGTGCCCTCTAGACCTACCGCACGTTAAATACCATGCCTGCTCAATGATTGCGCAATTTATCGGGGCGAGTACAAGGACAGAACCACATGTCCGGTGTGCGGCCACGGACGGTACAAGAAGTACTGGGAACAAGAAAGTTCCTCGAAAAATGGTATGGTACTTTTCTATCACTCTCGTCTGCAGCGGTATTTCGTGGACCCTAAGGAAGCAAAGCTCATGCAATGGCACGTGGAAAGGGAGAAGCCCGAAGAAGATCCGAAGAAGGGCAGGATCCTGACACACCCTTCAGACGCTAGCCAGTGGGAAGCATTGGACATCGCCTTCAAAAATTTCAGGGGCGACGCAAGGAACGTCAGGCTGGGTATGAGCACCATGGATTTAATCTGTTCGGCAACCAGAGTAGCACGCATAGCACCTGGCCCTTGTTTGTATGGCCTTACAACCTTCCCCCGTGGCTGTGCACGAATGTCGGCCCACTGAAAACCAGGGTACCATGGGCCGGCCCGCCACAGCCCTCAAACGCTCCGCAGGGAATTCTACTAAGGACCAGGCTTTCAGCCTGACGAGCCTCGCGAGGGATTCTCCCTCGCGAGGGTTTCTTTGCTCGACTGAGCATTTCTGCTAAGGACCAGACATCCGACCTAAGAGGCCTCGAGAGGAACCTCTGCCTCAGAAAGGCCTCTCCTAGAAGATCATCAGGCCCTGGCGCGCCTCCGCGCCACCCTCGGAGTTTTCCCTCGCGAGGAGTCAACGGTTGCAAAGCCTCGGCGAGGCTCCAGGCCCTCGCGGGGTTCCTTCAAGTGGAAGCAAGCTCCTGCGCCGCTGCAGAGCGCACATGGGCTCTGCGCCCGCCGCAGAGTGACGCGCGCACCTGCGCGCGATGACGAAGACGCCGCAGTTGCCATTCTCGTGTATAAAGCGGTCAAAGGAGCTGGAGGAAGCAAAGCGGACTCCAAGACTTGCCAATTTGGTGATAAAGCGGCCGGCCACCGCTACGCTCCAACTGCGACGTCACCGTGGGCACGCCCCAAAGCTCTGTAGCGCCAGCCCACCGTCCTGGTTGGACGGTGGCTTTTTCTGCCAAGACGACGTGGTTGTCTGCCATGGACGCGTCCATGGACGCCCCCGACGCTGTGCGCTGTGCTCCAACTCGGCGGCATTGTGGTATCCCTTCCCACCGGAGGTTTTCGGGGAAGAGGACCAAGCCCAGTATATAAGGAGCCAGTGTACGACCTAGGAGGGGAATCCCGCATTCACCAACTCATTCCACAACCAAGCAGCTACGTCTGAAGGAGAAGACGGAGCTCACTCCACCATAGTTCCACCATAGCCACAACTGTGCCCTCGGCAAGCACCCTTGTACTGTGAACCTCTTCAAGCAGTGCAATACATCTTTAGCAGGACGTAGGGCTTTTACCCCTCACAGTGGGCCTGAACCTGGGTAGCGGCTCGTGTTCCTTCTCTGTCGTGATGTTCCTCACCGAGCTCGACGAGCACGTCGCCGAGGTTGTTGAGGATCTGTTTGACGTTGTGTTCAGCCCCTTACTCGTTTCCTGGCTTTTGAGAGACACCCCTAGTTCCTGGGACTAGTCTCCGACATTTGGCGCGCCAGGTAGGGCTGAGGCGCGTCTTCAACCTCTCCGCGCCATGACTGATACGCGAGCTGCGCGTCTTGCGCGACGGACGTCCGCAGGGCCAACACCGAGCCTGCGCCAACCACAACTCGCGTGGTCGACCACGCGCCAACCACGCTTCAGAGCGCAACGCCGAGCCGCGGGTCGAACATCCAGAGGATGACGGCAGCAACGGCAGCGGCAACGATGGCGAGGACGAGGGAGCTTCCTCCTGCACCCATCCAGGCGTGATAGCGCCTCCACGATGGGCCGAGCGGCGCCCAGTCCAGCCAAGCGCTACTGATGCCCTCTCGCTCGCTGGTGCGCCACTCACGGACGCGAGGGGAACATAGCGCACGGCGCTCCTCCTCCCCCTCCGCCTCCGCCACCCCTCCAGCTGCAGCTCCGGCAGCAAACCACCGCGCCGCGTCGCACGCATCCTCGCCGCACGACTGCCAGATCGTGCAGCGACTCCGGCGGATGCCCGCGTGGAGATCGAGCGCCAGAGGGACCGCCACAACCGCGTCGTGCAGGAGATTGCCGCAGCAGGTCACCAGAACCGCGGCGTACTCGCTGGTGGCGCCGTGACATACGCCACGGGCTGCACCGCCTTCACCCGCAACCTGCGCCGCGTCGTCTGGCCCGTGAAGTTCAAGCCAGACCTCCCTCCACGCTACGACGGCAGGACCAACCCTCTGGAGTTCCTGCAGCTCTACACCGTCTCCATCCAGGCTGCGGAGGCGACGACAAGGTGATGGCCAACTGGCTCTCCATGGCGCTCAAGGACTCCCGCTCTCGTGGCTCATGAACCTCCCCGAGAACACCATCGACACGTGGGAGGACCTCTGCAAGGTCTTCGTCGCCAACTTCAAGGGCACCTACGAGCGCGCGCTCACCTACAACGACCTTCGCGCGGTGCGCCAGAAGCCTGACGAGACCCTCCGCAGATACATCCAGCGCTTCAGCCAGGTCCGCAACAAGATTCCGAACATCCCGGACTCGCACGTCATCTCCGCCTTCAGGGAGGGCGTCACGAACCACAGGATGCTCGAGAAGCTCGGCATCCACGACACCCTCTCCTCTGTGGTGAAGCTCTTTGATCTGGCTGACAAGTGCGCCAAGGCTGAAGAGGGCCTCCTCTTCGTCAAGAAGGAAGTGGAGGATGACCCTCCTGAGGGGTCCAGGAGCAAGAAGAAGCCTGCCGAGAAGCGCAAGACCACCGCCATCCTCGCGGCAGAGCCTGACGCAAAGCAGCCTCGCGAGGCCTCTCCGGCGGCTGAAGAGAAAAAGGGACAATCGCCCATACTGCATCTACCACAACAGGCACAACCACGCACTGAAGACTGCTGGGAGCTCAAGCAGCTCAGCAAGGAGCGGAGAAGAACCAGGGCCGCGGCGGCCGCGGCGGAGGCCGTGGTGGCCGCGGAGGTGGACGCCACAACTTCCAGCAGAGGGCTCGGGGGAACAACGCTGGGCAAAACGGCAACCTCCCCGACGAGAACCCTGGGGGCTACCAGGCC
Organism: Poa pratensis; assembly: GCA_947311845.1. NCBI lineage: Eukaryota > Viridiplantae > Streptophyta > Magnoliopsida > Poales > Poaceae > Poa > Poa pratensis. Next base: position 68,811,717 of record CAMZMU010000047.1, read on the forward strand.
CCTCAGGGGGCAATAGCCTGCATCCTCGGCGGGTCCCAGGCGCCCAAGTCCAACAACCACTTCAAGCAATTCTCTCGCGAGGTCAACGCGGCTTCCAGGGCTTGAGGCTTCCCAGCCCCTCAAGTGGTCGCAGTACACCATCGCCTTCGACTCCAAGGACCACCCCAAGTCGACCAAGGCTGTAGGCACCATCCCTCTGGTGTGCACTCCCATCATCAACAACATCGCCGTCGCCAAGACACTCATAGATGGGGTGCGGGCTTGAACGTCATCTCTGTCGAGACCTTCGAGCAGCTTCAAGTGCCCTACGAGTGGCTTATGCCCTCTAGGCCCTTCACGGGGTGACAAGTGGCTCTACCACACCTCTGGGGCAGGTGAGGCTCGCGGTCACCTTCGGCACGCCGCAGAACTACCGCACCGAGCAGATCGACTTCGACGTCGCACACATTGGCCTGCCCTACAACGCCATCCTCGGCTACCCCGCCCTCGCGAAGTTCATGGCCGTCACTCACCATGCGTACAACATCGTCAAGCTTCCAGGCAGCGGCGGCACCATCGCCATCCACGGTCAAGTCCAGGACGCAATGCGCTCTGTCGAGACCGCCTACAAGGCCGCTGCCGTGGCATTCCCCGCTGATGAGGACATGGAGCCCCTCGAGAGGCCCGCGAAGAAGAAGCAGCTGTTCTCACAGGAGCAGGCAGCCACGAAGAAGGTGTCACTGGACGCCAGCGGCTCGGGGGCTAGCGTCACCATAGGCGCTGGCTTGCCTCCCAAATAGGAAAGCGCGCTCGTCGCCTTCCTCAGGGCAAACTCTGACATGTTCGCATGGACACCGTCAGAGATGTCCGGAGTACCGAGGGAGGTGATCGAGCACCACTTAGCCGTGTGTCCAAACGCACGCCCCGTGAAGCAGAAAGCACGGCGCCAGGCGCCGAGAAGCAAGAGTTCATCATCAAGGAAGTAGAGAAGTTGAAAGAAGCACACATATCAGGGAAGTTCCACACCCCACATGGCTCTCCAACACGGTGGTCGTTCCCAAGCACACCGGGGCGGCAGGCTCTGCATCGACTACACCGACCTCAACAAGGCCTGCCCCAAGGACCCGTACCCCATGCCTCGGATAGACCAGATCGTGGACTCCACCGCCGGCTGCGACCTCCTCTGTTTTCTGGATGCCTTCTCAGGCTACCACCAGATCAAGATGGCGAAGGAGGATGAGGAGAAGACAGCATTCCTCACCCCTTGTGGTGTGTATTGCTACGTCTGCATGCCCTTTGGCTTGAAGAACGCCGGCGCCACCTTCCAGAGGCTCATGAGGAAGGCCTTGGGGGCTCAGATGGGAAGAAACGCAGAAGCCTACGTCGATGACATCGTGGTCAAGACTCGCGAAGAGCACACCCTCATGGAGGACCTCGAGGAGACCTTTGCCAGCCTGCGCAAAGTAAATCAAGCTGAACCCCGCCAAGTGCGTCTTCGGGGTACCGTCAGGCAAACTCCTCGGGTTCCTAGTGTCTCACCGCGCATAGAAGCGAATCCTGACAAGATCAAAGCCATAGAAGAGATGCAGCCACCTCGTCGCCTCAAGGACATGCAGCGCCTCGCGGGATGCATGGCCAGCCTCGGCCGTTTCATCTCCAAGTTCGGCGAGAGGGCGCTGCCATTTTTCAAGCTCATGAAGCGGTCTGGCACGTTCAAGTGGACGCCTGAGGCGGACAAGGCATTTGAAGACCTGAAGAAGTACTTGGCTAGCCCACCTGTCATGGTTGCCCCAAGGCCTGGCGAGCATCTGAAGCTGTACCTATCAGCCACTCCACAAACAGTGAGCGCAGCCTTGGTGGCAGAAAGGGAAGAGCCAGTCCTCGCCAAGAAGGACACCGCCACGCCAAGCCCAGATCCCCCGACAAGGAAACATCCTCTTCAGGCCCTGAGCCCCATGCCGAGCCCGCACAACCAGAAGGCACCCTCGTCGAGGGTCCACCTCAAGAGGCTCGACAAGGCTCCCGAGGAGCCCAGCGCTGCGTCACCATCGACAACCCTCGTCGAGCATCCCGTCTACTTCGTCAGCACTGTGCTGCGAGATGCTCGCGAGCGGTACACATGCAGCAGAAGCTCCTCCTCGCGCTCCTCATCGCTTCCAGGAAGCTGCGCCACTACTTCCAGGGCCACCCCATCACGGTGGTCACATCATTCCCTCTGGAGCAATCCTGCGCAATCCAAACGCCACTGATCCGTCGCAGGGTGGAACATTGAGCTGCAACCTTTTGGCCTGCGCTTCGACACCACCAGGGTCATCAAGGGGAGAGCATTGGCTGACTTCGTCGCCGAGTGGACAGACACCAGCAAGAAGAGCCTCATGAGGCAGAAACCACGCCAGCTGGAGACACAGTGCCAAGCCACTGGACCATGCACTTCGACGGAGCATTCGCATGCCAGAACGCTGGGGCTGGCGTCGTCCTGACCTCACCCAAGGGCGACAAGCTCTACTACGCCGTCCAGCTGTGCTTCACGACAGACAAGGTCTCCAACAACATCGCCGAGTACGAGGGCCTCCTCGCCGGGCTCAGAGCCGCAATCGCCCTCGGCATCAAGCGCTTACTCATCAAGGGCGACTCCCAGCTCCTCGTCAACTTCTCCAACAAGAGCTATACGCCTAAGGACGGCCACATGGCCGCTTACCTCGAGGAGGTCCGCAAGCTCGAGAAACACTTCAAGGGGATGGAGCTCAGGCACATCCCACGAAGGGAGAACCAGGAGGCCGACGACATCGCCAGGCGAGCATCACGCAGAGAAGCCCAGCAGGCGGGCGTGTTCGAGGAGAGACTCACCAGGCATCGGTGAAACAGCCAAAAGAAGCGGTCGAAATGAACACGGACGAAGAGCTCCCACCACCACCAACATCTGGAGCGCCGAGCTGCGGTCCACCCACAGGGGAACGCCTGCTGTGGCCATGAGCATCAAGAGACGGGCTGGATCGATGAGCTCAAGGAGTACCTCAGGGACGGAGTCCTCCCTGAAGAGGATGCAGAAGCAGAGAGAGTTGCTCGCCAGGCCAAGTCATACTGCCTTCACGAGGGAGACCTGTACCGCAAGCGTCCAAATGGAGTTGCACTAAAATGCGTCCCCCCTGAAGAAGGCCGCCAGCTATCAAGGACATACACAGTGGAGAATGTGGCCACCACTCGTCATCACGCACCCTTGCAGGGAAAGTCTTCAGGAGTGGTTCTATGGCCCTCAGTGCTTCAAGATGCAACCACCGTTGTCCAGGCTTGCGAGGCATGCCAGTTCCACGCCAAGCAAGTCCACCAGCCTGCACTGGGGCTCCAGACCATCCCCTCTCCTGGCCCTTTGCGGTCTGGGGGCTGGACATCCTGGGACCTTTCCCACGCTCCAGCGGGGGCTACCGCTACCTCTACGTCGCCATCGACAAGTTCACCAAATGGGCGGAGGTTGAAGCGGTGCGCACCATCCCGGCAGATCAGCGGTGAAATTCATCAGAGGCCTGGCCTGTCGCTTCGGCGTGCCAAATCGCATCATCACCGACAACGGCTCGCAGTTCACCAGCGGCATCTTCAGGGCCTACTGCGAGAGTCTTGGCACACGGCTCTGCTTCGCCTCGGTGGCTCATCCACGAAGCAACGGGCAGGCTGAGCGAGCGAACGCAGAAGTGCTCAAAGGCCTCAAGACAAGAAGCTTCAATCGCCTCAAGGCCCACGGCAAGAATGGATCGAAGAGCTCCCCTCCGTGCTCTGGTCCATCCGCACCACCGCCACGAAGCCCACTGGAGAAACGCCGTTCGCTCTCGTCTATGGCGCTGAAGCAGTCCTCCCCACCGAGATCAAGCATGGGTCCCCACGGATCCTTGCTTTCAACGAGGACAACCAAGAGGAGCTCCACAACGACGACTTGCTGCTGCTCGATGGACTACGCGCCGTGCCGCCCTCCGAGCGGCAAAGTACCAGCAAGACCTGCGCCGCTACCACAGCCGCCACATACGGCCGCGCACCCTCGAGACAGGCGATCTCGTCCTCAGGAGGATCCTCTCCAGAGAGGGCCTCCACAAGCTCTCACCCATGTGGGAAGGCCCCTACAGGGTCGCGCACATCGCCAGGCCTGGCGCGGTGCGGCTCGAGACGGAAGACGGCGATCCATCAAAAATCCATGGAACATCGAGCACCTACGCAAGTTCTACCCGTGATCACGTCGCGGCAGGCATTTTTTGTCTCAAGAGGGAAGCACGTCTTCACCTCCCAGCTTCACCAAGCTTTCCCTTCACGAGGGCCATCTCCACTGAGAGTCCTACAACGCGTCGCCACGGGCCGCGGGAAGCCTCAGCCACTCCATGTGGAACCCCATGCCCAGACATGGCGGACTTTGTCTTGGCCTCGCCAAGTGTAATGAACAATTTCAGGTCATCATGAACCTATTGCGCTTCGGCGCCGTTATGTAATATTGCTTGGTGAGTTTGTTTTCTTACATTTCATTCGCGCTCACATTTTTCCCCATGCGCACCTCGCGAGCGGGGGCTGAGCACGGTGCCTGTGTCTCGGGAGCATCCCAGCAGCATCGTAAAATCCAAAGGATCCGAGCTCTAACTCGTGGCTCTCCGCCCACGACCGTTATCTCACCAAAGAGCTCTGACTCGTGGGTTAGCTCCCATGCACGTCACCTCACCAAGGACCTTGGTGCTTATTCTCCTCGTGAGATACCCATGAGGAAATCTATGAGCGCGCATGAGTTGTACAACTATGCTTTGCTTGTGGGTTCGCCTCTCTCTCCAACGCAGGGAACAAGACGCCTTGCAGGGCTCCAAAAGCTCCAAACCAGCCTCAGGCAGCCTCGAGAGGGAAAACCTCACCAGGAACACACACCCTCTACAGAAGGCGTCTCGCCAAAGCTAAGTCCAGAACTTACGCCTCATGAGCTCTTTTCCCTCTCCTGGTTTTGTCGCCCTCGAGCCTCTCTTTTCTCTCTTACGCCTCATGGGCTGCTTGCACGTCAAAGGGGAGCCCCGAGCATCGCGCCTCGAGGGCTCTTACCTCTCTAAGCCTTACGCACCCCCCGGCCTTGTCGAGCCCTGACTCCGGCATACCGAAGCGGCGGTGCTATTTGCGCTAAGAGAGCGGTCCTAACGACGTAGAGCGAAAAAGACATGAGGGAACAGATAAAAGGCCTCCCGAGGGGCACTCACACTCGCACAAAATAAAAGTGTCTTTACAAACCATTACAAAAATAACGCAACAAGTCCTAAGATAACTGGTGCCCTTGGCACATCTCTCCACAGGGCAACCTAAGCAGCGGGGTTGTCGTCGTCGCGTCGACAGCCTCATCATCCACCTCCTCAGCGCCTGCCTCGTCGTCGCTCTCCTTGACCTCGACCCTCTTGAAGCGTTGAGTATCCTTCTCCACGTCGTCCCACACGAGGCGTCCAGCTTCGAGGCGAGTTCCTTCTCCAGAGGCTCCATCACAGATGCGAAGTTGAAGCCGGGGTGGAGGTGTGCAAGGTTGGCGAAGACTTGGCCGACCGCGACGCCAAGGAGCTCGCGGCTCTCGTGTCGACCATATCGTTGAGGTTCGTCACGACCTCTTCAAGCTTGGTGAGAAGCTGCTCGAAGAAGCTGAGGTAGGTGGCGACGTCGAGTTCCCCTCGAAAGAAAGCCTAAAACCCAAAGGATCCGAGCTCTAACTCGTGGCTCTCCGACCACGACCGTTATCTCACAAAGAGCTCTGACTCGTGGGCTAGCTCCCATGCACGTCACCTCACCAAGGACCTTGGTGCTTATTCTCCTCGCGAGATACCCATGAGGAAATCTATGACGCGCATGAGTTGTACAACTATGCTTTGCTTGTAGGTTTGCCTCTCACTCCAACGCAGGGAACGAGACGCCTTGCAGAGCTTTGGAGCTCCAAACCAGCCTCGGGCAGCCCGAGAGGGAAACGCCTCGCCAGGGAACACGACACCCTCCACAAGACATGCGTCTCGCCAAAGCTAAGTCCAGAACTTACGCCTCATGAGCTCGTTTTCCCTCTCGCCGGTTTTGTCGTCCCTCGAGCCTCTCTTTTCTCTCTTTCGCCTCATGGGCTGCTTGCACGTCAAAGGGAGCCCCGAGCATCGCGCCTCGAGGGCTCTTACCTCTCTAAGCCTTACGCACCCTCCGGCCTTGTCGAGCTCTGACTCCGGCATACCGAAGCGGCGATGCTATTTGCGCTAAGAGCAGGGTCCTAACGACGTAGAGCGAAAAAGACATGAGGGAACAGATAAAAGGCCTCCCGAGGGGCACTCACACTCGCACAAAATAAAAGTGTCTTTACAAACCATTACAAAAATAACGCAACAAGTCCTAAGATAACTGGTGCCCTTGGCACATCTCTCCACAGGAGCAACCTAAGCAGCGGGGTTGTCGTCGTCGCGGTCGACAGCCTCATCATCCACCTCCTCAGCGCCTGCCTCGCGTCGCTCTCCTCTCCTCGACCTCGACCTCTTGAAGCGTTGAGTATACTTCTCCACATCGTCCCACACGAGGCGTCCAGCTTCGAGGCGAGTTCCTTCTCCAGAGGCTCCATCACAGATGCGAAGTCGAAGCCGGGGTGGAGGTGTGCAAGGTTGGCGAAGACTTGGCCGACCGCGACGCCAAGGAGCTCGCGGCTCTCGGTGTCGACCAGGTCGTCGAGGTTCATCACGACCTCTTCAAGCTTGGTGAGAAGCTGCTCGAAGAAGCCGAGGTAGGTGGCGACGTCGGAGTTCCCCTCGAAAGAAAGCCTGGGGCTTCAGCACCCAGACGGCCCGCAACGGTCCGCGCACGCCTCACCAAGGTAAGCAAACATGCGCTCCCGCTGGTGCGACAAGATCTTCGCAGCCAGAGCGCTCTGCCGAGCCTCCTCGACGAGCTCCACAACAGGCCCCACCTGGTGCTGCATCTCGTTCATGTCCTGCGTCAAGGAAGCCAGGTCTTGCTCCGCGTGCTTCCGAGCCTCCACAGCGTCCTGGAGGCGGGAGTCAAATCTCTTCTTCTGAGCCTCAAGCTCGTGGCGCCTCTTCGTGAAGCGTTCCTCCTGCTTCTTGGCCTTCTCCACGTACTCCTTCCTGCAGCTGTCACGGAAGAGCTTCTCCTTGGTCGCACTCCTCCAGCAGCTGCTCCTCCTTCCTGCGGAGGTTCTCGTTGGTCAGCACGAGGCGCTTCTGGTAGAACACCTCGTCTTGAGTAACCTTGCTCTCGCGAGACTCCAGGTGCTCCCGCTGCGCAGATTGATCCTTCTCGATCTGTTCAACCTGTTCCTCGCGCTTGCGTCGCTCGGTCTCGCGAGCATCAAGTTCTGCTCGCGCTGCACCATCTGGTTTTCGCGGACGCGCAGGTACTCGCGGAGCTTCTCCAGGCCTTGCCGCACGGTCTCCGATTCGGCGATGATCCCCGCCTCACGGTCCAGAAGCTCCTTGTGCTTGGTGGAGACCACCGCCTCGCGCGCCGCCGCCACCTGATGCTTGGCCTCGGTCTCCGCCTCGAGAGCCTCGCGCCTAGCACTCAGGTCCGCAAGGGTCTCCTCGACCTCGCGGACCACGCTGATGCGGATCTCTTCAGCAGAGCGCAGCGCCGCCTCGCGTTGCGCCTGGGCTGCCTCGTCCTTCTGGCGGCAGCGCTCCACGGTCTCCTGGAGGCAAGCCCAGCCCCGCGCAAGCTCGGCGACCTCCTCCGCCCTGACGCGGTCTTCCTCAGCGAGCTGGGCCTCGAGCCCATCGAGCGCCTCCCTCGCCGAGCAAGGACAGCCTCTCGGCGAGCTGCGACTGGGCGCTGACCCAGCAAGGAGGGCCCATGATTTGCCAGAGGGCCTGGAAGCACCAGCGCCTGCCGAGGACCCCGGGGCATCGCGCCTTGGGCTCTGAGTGTCCTCGAGGCGCGCCTGGGGGCTCTGCTGGGAGCCTCCCCCTTCCTCCATGCTAGGGGCCTTCTGGGGGCTCTGGCGAGAGCCCCCTCACCTTCAGCACTGGGAGCCCTCTGGGGGCTCGAGGCGCCCCCACAATCAGCTCCACCATCTTTTGCCCCTGGGGAGCACTCTCCTCTTCCCCAGGAGCAGGGTTGGCCTTCTCTGCTGAGGCCGTCCCCGCGGCAGCCTCGTGCCCGCCGTAGGCCCTCTAAGGCCCGGGCTCGGTGGAGGCGACGGCGCAGTGTTCTCCTCCATGTCGACGTCAGCGTGTGCCTTTGCAGACGCAGCTGTCTCCGCCGCGCCCTCCCTCGTCGGTGGCGTGGTCCTTGCCGCATCCTTCTCCGGCGTCTTCTCTTGCCGCACAGGAGAGGCGTCAGGCCGCGCAGGCGGCGGCATCGTCACCTCCGCCTCCTCCTCCTCCTCGCGGCGCTCCTCTGCCTCAGGAGGCGGCGTCGCAGCCTCGGGAGAGGAAGCGGTGGCCTCGGGGTGCACCTCTTCAGTCGTAGGCGCCGCAGACGCCGCGGCAGAGCTGGAGATCTCTCCAAGTCTCCGGAGCCTCCGCCTCTTTGGCTCCTCAGCGCCTGGAGAGGAAAAGACTCAAAAAACCCTCGAAGCCTACACAAGAACAACATCAAGCAGGAAAGGGAGTGCAAAAACTTACGCCGCGGTGTCGACCCACTTCCTCTTCCCGCCGCGCGGGCGGAGCACTGGGCTCGCGCTCATCCGTGCCTCTGTTTCCTCCCGGGCTCCGGCGTTCCTGTCGTGGATCGCCTTGGAGCGGGGCTCGCAGTGGCCCGACGAAGCATCGTCATCATCGCTCTCCTCCTTCCCCTCGACACGCTGCGAGGGGGACCACGAACTCGTCGCCGCTGCCTGAGGAGATCTCGTGGACCTCAGCTTCAGGCGCCGCACTCTTCGAGGCGCTCGAATTCTCCGCCGAGGAAGCGGCGCCTCCCGAGGCGCCGGTTGCGCCTGCATCAGACTCCGCGGGCGCCTCCGTCGTCTCCTCGTCGCCCTCAGCTGGTGCCCCCTGCGCCGCCGACTCCGGGTCCTCGCGAGGCCCAACGTGCCCCTTAGGCACCAGGCCCACTGGTCGAAACTTCGGCATCGTCTGCACGTGCGAGACGCGACGCCCGAGATCGATCCGATGGAGCGGCACAGTCTATCGGTAGGCGCGGGGATGTCTGGAGACGTGAAGAGGGTCTCCATGAGGGCGTGCAACTCCTCCTTCGTGTAGAGGGTAGCGCTCAGGCGCATCTTGTCCCTCTGGTTGGAGTACAGCCACATCGCGTCCGCGTGCCTCTGGAGCGGAGCAATGCGGCCTCACGAAGTCCTTGGCCACCATCTGCGCCGGTGAGGCCAGCCTCGCGGAGGTCCCTCAAGCGCCTCACCACAGGGCCAAGTGTTGCACCCTTGAGCCCTTGGAAGACCAGCTCGCCCTCTCGTCGAGGCGCTTCAGGCAGCTCGAAGAAGGCGCTCTGGCTCCGAACTGCATGAGGAACCAGCTCTTGCGGAAGTCCTCCCCTTCTTCGTCACGCTGGTCACAGTGTTCTCGCCGTTCCGCGCGATGGGGATGTAGACGCCTTTCATGCCGTCGGTGATGCGGAAGGACACGCACCCCGACCGCTCCTTGTTCGCCGTGAACCGGAGCGCGTAGAAGCTGCGGAAGAGGTCCACCGAAGGCGGAATGCCGATGTACGCCTCGCAGAGGTAGGCGAAGATGGCGAGGACGGGATGGAGTTGGTGGAGATGAAGAACCTGGATCTGGTAGCGCTCCAGAACCGCCAGGAAGAAATCGGAGAAGGGAGGAACGAGCCCGGCGAAGAGAGTATGCATGAAGATGGGGTAGAAGCTGCCGTGAGAGTGCCCGCTCGCTTGAGCACCGTGGCGCCGTGCTCGTTGGTCTTCGAGGCCGCCATGTGACGCACCTTGTCCAGCTGCGCCTCCGTCTCGAAGCGGGAGCCGGACAGAGCTGGCTCGAAGTCACCGTCCCGCTGCATCGCAGCAGGCTCGCCGCCCTGTACCACTGCCTTGCCCTTCGTGGCAGCGGTGGCCTTCTTGGGCGCCATTGCAGCAAGGTCGCGAAGGAGGAGTTTGGGGATTGAGCGCTGGAAGAAGGAGACGAAAGGGGAACGAGTGGAGTAATGGCCGCCTGCGCCGAGCTCTTCGCCTTATATCGGCTCATCGAGCCGTTACCAGGACGTGGCGGGACCCACCACTACGCCCGTTACTTCAGAGGAGATCGTGGGATCGTGTCCGGCCGTGACGCTCCACGTGTCTCGGGCTTCGCAGGCTTCTTTGGGCCCACGACGATTCGCCTCCGCCTGAGGAGGTCCAGCGTGCCCATCGTGGGCCCGGGGGCTACTGTCGGCCCAGTGAAAACCAGGGTACCATGGGCCGGCCTGCCACAGCCCTCAAATGCTCCGCAGGAAATTCTACTAAGGACCAGGCTTTCAGCCTGACGAGCCTCGCGAGGGATTTCTCCTCCACGAGGGTTTCTTTGCTCGACCGAGCATTTCTGCTAAGGACCAATGTTCGGCCTAGGAGGCCTCGAGAGGAACCTCTGCCTCGGGAAGGCCTCTCCTAGAAGATCATCAGGCCCAGGCGCGTCTCCGCGCTACCCTCGGGAGGTTTTCCCTCGCGAGGAGTCAACGGCTAAGAACCTCGGCGAGGCTCCAGGCCCTCGCGGGGTTCCTTCAAGTGGAAGCAAGCTCTGCGCCGCTGCAGAGCGCACAGGGCTCTGCGCCCACCGCAGAGTGACACGCGCGCCTGCGCGCGATGACGAAGCGCCGCAGTTGCCATTCTCGTGTATAAAGCGGTCAAAGGAGCTGGAGGAAGCAAAGCGGACTCCAAGACTTGCCAATTTGGTGATAAAGCGGCCGGCCACCGCTACGCTCCAACTGCGACGTTACCGTGGGGCACGCCCCAAAGCTCTGCAGCGCCAGCCCACCGTCCTGGTTGGACGGTGGCTTTTTCTGCCAAGACGACGTGGTTGTCTGCCATGGACCGCGTCCATGGACGCCCCCGACGCTGTGCGTTGTGCTCCAACTCGGCGGCATTGTGGTATCCCTTCCCGCCGAAGGTTTTCAGGGAAGAGGACCAAGCCCAGTATATAAGGAGCCAGTGTACGACCTAGGAGGGGGATCCCGCATTCACCAACTCATTCCACAACCAAGCAGCTACGTCTGAAGGAGAAGACGGAGCTCACTCCACCATAGTTCCACCATAGCCACAACTGTGCCCTCGGCAAGCACCCTTGTACTGTGAACCTCTTCAAGAGTGCAATACATCTTAGCAGGACGTAGGGCTTTTACACCTCACGGTGGGCCTGAACCTGGGTAGCGGCTCGTGTTCCTCTCTGTCGTGATGTTCCTCACCGAGCTCGACGAGCACCGTCGCCGAGTTTGTTGAGGATCTGTTTGACGTTGTGTTCAGCCCCTTACTCGTTTCCTGGCTTTTGAGAGACACCCTAGTTCCTGGGACTAGTCTCCGACAACGAAGCAAAGGTACATACACATGAGTATTCTCATTCAGGGGCCAAAACAACCAGGTATCGATATACATATGTATCTAGCGCTATTGAAAGAGTTAGCCATGTTGTGGGAGACGCCAGCCATACGTGGGACCCCTACACTAGAGAGTATTTCGATATGAGAGCCGCGCTGCTCACGACGGTGCAGGACTATCCTGGTTGCTCATATGTATTGCTAGCTCTAAGTTGACGAGGGAATATCTCCCCGGCAACAGTGCCAGAAACAATGCTTGTACGTCACACGTCAGTTGGGAACCCCAAGAGGAAGGTATGATGAGTCCAGCATCAAGTTTTCCCTCAGTATGAAACCAAGGTTTAATCGAACCAGTAGGAAAACGAGGTTTGCTTCGAAGGTGTTGGTGAAGGAGTGTAGTGCGGCGCAACACCAGGGATTCCTGCCAACGTGGAACCTGCACAACACAATCAAATTACTTTGCCCCAACTTAACAGTGAGGTTGTTAATCTCACCGGCTTGCTGAAAACAAAGGGTTAAACGTATCGTATGGAAAATGATGTTTGTTTGCATAAAACAGTAGAGAACAATGATTAGTAGATTGTATTTCAGATATAAAAGAATGGACCGGGTCCACAGTTCACTAGTGGTGTCTCTCCAATAAGATAACTAACATGCTGGGTAAACAAATTACAGCTGGGCAATTGACAATTGATAAGTGCATATAACATGCATGTGTGAGCTGTGGTGTCTACTATGAGATTCATTTGGGCATTACGACAAAGTACATAGACCGCTATCCAGCATGCATCTATGCCTAAATAGTGCACTTTCCGGTTAACATCCGTACCCCTTCCAGTATTAAGTTGCAAGCAACAGACAATTGCATTAAGTAATGTGCGTAATGTAAACAATACATTCATCCTTGAATAAAGCATTGCTGTTTTACCCCTAGTGGCAACAACACTTCACAACCTTAGAACTTGCTGTCACTATCCCAGGTTAAATAGAGGTTGAACCCAACTATCATGCATAAATACCCCCTCTTGAGTCACAAGTATTCACTTGGCCAAGGCTTCAACAAGTAACGGAGAGCATGCAAGATCACAAATGACATAGACATGATAATATAATATTCATCTCCACATAGGTATCAATATAAGTCAGATCCCAGCAAACACAACATGTAGCATTACAATAAGATGATCTTGATCATGGATAGCAGCTCACAATCTAAACATGATGGCACAAGTGGAGAAGACAACCATCTAGCTACTGCTATGGACCCATAGTCCAAGGATGAACTACTCACCATCACTCCGAGGCGGGCATGGCGATGTAGAGCCCTCCGGTGATGATTCCCCCTCCGGCAGGGTGCCGGAAGAGCTTCAGAAACCCCCCGAGTTAGGGTTGACGACGGCGGCGGCAGCGAATATGTTCTGGATGAAAGGCTCGGTGTTTTAGGGTTTTCACGTCTCGGGGGCCCAAACCACCTGGCGGCGCGGTGGGGCCCTCTGCCGCGCCGGCCTATGGTTTGGCCACCTCGTGGCTCCTCTTTCTCTCCTTCGGACTCCGTGTACGTGTTGGAAAAAAGGGACTTGGCCTTTTGTTTCGTGCAATTCCGAGAATATTTCCAGAAGTAACTTTCTGAAACCAAAAACAGCAGAAACAGGGAACTGGCACTGTGGCATCTTGTTAATAGGTTAGTCCCAGAAAATGCATAAAAGTGATATGAAGTGTATATAAAACATGTAGCAAATGGTATAATATAAGCATGGAACAGCAGAAATTATGGATACGTTGGAGACGTATCAAGCATCCCCAAGCTTAGTTCTACTCGTCCTCGAGTAGGTAAAACGATAACAACAAATAATTTCTGAGGAGACATGCTTTCACACACAATCTTGATCAATATATTGCAAGGCTCATGTCATGAATGAAGTGACTCAAAGCAATGATCTATAGTTTGCTAACAAATAGATAAAGAGTAAACAATGAATCATATAAGCAAAAACTTTTCATGAATAGTACTTTCAAGACAAGCATCAAAAAGTTTTGCATAAGAGGTAACTCATAAAGCAATAGATTCAAAGTAAAAGGCATTGAAGCAACACAAAGGATGATTAAGTTTCAGCATTTGCTTTCAACTTGTAACATGTATATCTCATGGATAGTTGTCAACATAAAGCAATATAACAAGTGCAATAAGTAAATATGTAAGAATCAATGCACACAAAGTTGACACAAGTGTTTGCTTCTAAGATAGAAAGGAGTAGGTAAACTGACTCAACATAAAGTAAAAATATAGGCCCTTCGCAGAGGGAAGCAGGATTAAATCATGTGCTAGAGCTTTTTAAGTTTTCGAAAGCATAAAGAGAGCACAAAATAAGTATTTGAGAGGTGTTTGTTGTTGTCAACGAATGGTAGTGGGCACTCTAACCCCCTTGTCAACCAGACTTTCAAGAGCGGCTCCCATGAAGGACGTTATCTCTACCAGCAAGGTAGATCATCCCTCTCTCTTTTGTTTACACATGTATTTTAGTTTCTTTATAGATGACACTCCTCCCAACCTTTTGCTTACACAAGCCATGGCTAACCGAATCCTCGGGTGCCTTCCAACATTCACATACCATGGAGGAGTGTCTATTTGCAAAATTAAGTTGCTTACTGATAAATCAGGGCAAAACATGTGAAGAGAATTATTAATGAAAGTTGTAATTAATTGGGGCTGGGCACCCCGTTGCCAGCTCTTTTTGCAAATTATTGGATAAGCGGATGTATATGCCACTAGTCCATTGGTGAAAGTCTGTCAGAAGTAAATGACAAGATTGAAAGATAAAAACCACATACTTCCTCATGAGCTATAAAACATTGACACAAATAAGGAGTAATAAAGTTTTGAATAGTTTAAAGGTAGCACATGAAATATTTACTTGGAATGGCAGGAAATACCACATAGTAGGTAGGTATGGTGGACACAAATGGCATGGGTTTTGGCTCAAGTTTTGGATGCACGAGAAGCATTCCCTTCAGTACAGAGTTTAGGCTAGCAAGGTTGTTTGAAGCAAACACAAGTATAAACCGGTACAGCAAGAATCACATAAAAACATATTGCAAGTATTATAAGACTCTACACTGTCTTCCTTGTTGCTCAAACATTTTACCAGAAAATATCTAGACCTTAGAGAGAACAAATATGCATCCCAAGTCTCAACAAGCTCTACGGTAGTTCTCCACTACTAGGCTTTAACTACATGATGCAAGAGCTTAAACATGATCTACTTGAGAGCTCAAAACAATTGCAAAGTATCAAATCGAAACAAGACAATGATCTACAAGAATGCATATGTCTTTTCCAATACCAACTACTACATGTAGCATTTTCTTTCTTCCAAACAAACACCAATCAATTTATTTAAACATAAACTCTCCAAATGATAATATAATGCAGCAAGAGAGTATTTATAAACAAATGCTAACAGCTCGAAGAGATGCATGAAAAACAGGAGCTAAAAGCACTGCAGTAGCTAGTTAAGAATACTCAACAAATATAAGAAGAACATGAGTATTCACATGAAAAAGCGGAGCGTGTCTCTCTCCCACACAAGGATTGCTAGGATCCGAATTTATTCAAACAAAAAACAAAATAAAAGCACACAGACGCTCCAAGTAAAGCGCATAAGATGTGAAAGAATTAAAATATAGTTTCACTAGAGATGACCTGATAAGTTTGTTGATGAAGAAGGGGATGCCTTGGGCATCCCAAGCTTAGACGCTTGAGTCTCTGAATATGATTGGGATGAACCACGGGGGCATCCCAAGCTTAGGCTTTTCACTCTTCTTGATCACATAATATCACCCTTCTCGCTTGATCCTTGAAAACTTCCTTCACACCAAACTCAAGACAGTTCTCATTAGAGGGTTAGTGCATAATCAAAAATTCTCATATTCTGTAATGATACAATCAATCCCAAGCTTCTGGACATTAGCTACAGCCACCAATGCTTTGTGGAGCAAAGAAATCCACACAAACACAGTAAAAGAGCGAATGCAAAACAAAAGGCAGAATCTGTCAAAAACAGAAGTCTGGAATGACGAATTTTTTTCGAGGCACTTAAGTTGCTCAGATGGATCTGGCCTAAAATAATGAAAGTTGCGTACATATCTCAGGAATATGCGTGATTTTTCAGAATTTTTTGAATTTTCTACAGGGAGATAAGCTCAAATCCGTGACAGCTAAAAATCTGTCACTGCGCAGAAATCCAAATCTTGCATCAACTTTCAATATAGAACTTTACTTGGCACAACATTGCGATAAAATAAAGATACAAAGGAGTTGCTACAGAAGTAACAAAACTCCTTGACTCAAAGAAAACAAAAATAACAGCAAATAAAAACGATGGGTTGTCTCCCATAAGCGCTTTTCTTTAACGCCTTTCAGCTAGGCGCAGAAAGTGAAAATCAAGTGTTATCAAGAGAAGAAGCATCAACGGAGAGTTTAGAAGTTTTCTCAACGATGCATTGCACTTTATCTATGTAAGTTTCAGAAACTCCCCTTCATTACTTTTAGGTAAACTATCCTCATCAAATAAATTTTCAGGCACAATCCAATTAAAGTTCTTTTCTAGTGCCTCATGCATTCCTGCAATCTTAAAAGGAATTGGTATTTTATTCTCTCCTTCATAACTAGTTTCTTTAGTGTACTTGGATCTTTCCTTCTCTAATTTTTCAAGTATATTGGCGATATCAATGTAATAACCAAGCATCCTATATCGCATAAAAACTTTTCTAGCTTCACTAGCTACATCTCCAAATTCTTTGAGAAGGGTTCTAAAACAAAATCCTTCTTTTCCCCCTCTTCCATATCATGAAGTCTAAGAACATATGCTGCATTATAGGGTTAAGGTTAACAAACCTAGCTTCAAGCATGTGGACTAAGGAGGCAGCAGCAATTTCATAATTAGGGGCAAGTTCTACCAAGGATCTATCTTCAAAATCTTTCAGCTTGCTAACATGACTAAAAAATTCTTCAATGTTGTCTCTTCCAATGATAGACCCACTACCCACAGATATTTCTTTTAAAGTGTACTTAGGGAGAAGCATGATGAAATAATAAAAACTAAACAGAAAATAAACTAGATGCAAGTAACTAATTTTTGTGTTTTTGATAAAGAAAGCAAACAAGATAAAATAAAAATAAACTAAGCAAGACAAATAACAAAGTAAAGAGATTGGGTGTGAGAGACTCCCCTTGCAGAAGCAATTCGGTTTTCCCGGCAACGGCGCCAGAAAACGTGTTGGTAGCTCTAAGTTGACGAGGGAATATCTCCCCGGCAACAGTGCCAGAAACAATGCTTGTACGTCACACGTCAGTTGGGAACCCCAAGAGAAGGTATGATGAGTGCAGCAGCAAGTTTTCCCTCAGTATGAAACCAAGGTTTAATCGAACCAGTAGGAAAACGAGGTTTGCTTCGAAGGTGTTGGTGAAGGAGTGTAGTGCGGCGCAACACCAGGGATTCCGGTGCCAACGTGGAACCTGCACAACACAATCAAATTACTTTGCCCCAACTTAACAGTGAGGTTGTCAATCTCACCGGCTTGCTGAAAACAAAGGGTTAAACGTATCGTATGGAAAATGATGTTTGTTTGCATAAAACAGTAGAGAACAATGATTGCAGTAGATTGTATTTCAGATAAAAGAATGGACCGGGTCCACAGTTCACTAGTGGTGTCTCTCCAATAAGATAACTAACATGCTGGGTAAACAAATTACAGCTGGGCAATTGACAATTGATAAGTGCATATAACATGCATGTGTGAGCTGTGGTGTCTACTATGAGATTCATTTGGGCATTACGACAAAGTACATAGACCGCTATCCAGCATGCATCTATGCCTAAATAGTCCACTTTCCGGTTAACATCCGTACCCCTTCCAGTATTAAGTTGCAAGCAACAGACAATTGCATTAAGTAATGTGCGTAATGTAAACAATACATTCATCCTTGAATAAAGCATTGCTGTTTTACCCCTAGTGGCAACAACACATCTACAACCTTAGAACTTGCTGTCACTATCCCAGGTTAAATAGAGGTTGAACCCAACTATCATGCATAAATACCCCCTCTTGGAGTCACAAGTATTCACTTGGCCAAGGCTTCAACAAGTAACGGAGAGCATGCAAGATCACAAATGACATAGACATGATAATATAATATTCATCTCCACATAGGTATCAATATAAGTCAGATCCCAGCAAACACAACATGTAGCATTACAATAAGATGATCTTGATCATGATAGGCAGCTCACAAGATCTAAACATGATGGCACAAGTGGAGAAGACAACCATCTAGCTACTGCTATGGACCCATAGTCCAAGGATGAACTACTCACGCATCACTCCGGAGGCGGGCATGGCGATGTAGAGCCCTCCGGTGATGATTCCCCTCTCCGGCAGGGTGCCGGGAAGAGCTTCAGAAACCCCCCAGTTAGGGTTGACGACGGCGGTGGCAGCGAATATGTTCTGGATGAAAGGCTCGGTGTTTTAGGGTTTTCACGTCTGGGGGCCCAAACCACCTGGCGGCGCGGGTGGGCCCTCTGCCGCGCCGGCCTATGGTTTGGCCACCTCGTGGCTCCTCTTCGTCTCTCCTTCGGACTCCGTGTACGTGTTGGAAAAATAGGGACTTGGCCTTTTGTTTTCGTGCAATTCCGAGAATATTTCCAGAAGTAACTTTCTGAAACCAAAAACAGCAGAAAACAGGGAACTGGCACTGTGGCATCTTGTTAATAGGTTAGTCCCAGAAAATGCATAAAAGTGATATGAAGTGTATATAAAACATGTAGCAAATGGTATAATATAAGCATGGAACAGCAGAAATTATGGATACGTTGGAGACGTATCAAGCATCCCAAGCTTAGTTCTACTCGTCCTCGAGTAGGTAAAACGATAACAACAAATAATTTCTGAGGAGACATGCTTTCACACAATCTTGATCAATATATTGCAAGGCTCATGTCATGAATGAATGACTCAAAGCAATGATCTATAGTTTGCTAACAAATAGATAAAGAGTAAACAATGAATCATATAAGCAAAAACTTTTCATGAATAGTACTTTCAAGACAAGCATCAAAAAGTTTTGCATAAGAGGTAACTCATAAAGCAATAATTCAAAGTAAAAGGCATTGAAGCAACACAAAGGATGATTAAGTTTCAGCATTTGCTTTCAACTTGTAACATGTATATCTCATGGATAGTTGTCAACATAAAGCAATATAACAAGTGCAATAAGTAAATATGTAAGAATCAATGCACACAAAGTTGACACAAGTGTTTGCTTCTAAGATAGAAAGGAGTAGGTAAACTGACTCAACATAAAGTAAAAAAGGCCCTTCGCAGAGGGAAGCAGTGATTAAATCATGTGCTAGAGCTTTTTAAGTTTTCGAAAGCATAAAGAGAGCACAAAATAAGTATTTGAGAGGTGTTTGTTGTTGTCAACGAATGGTAGTGGGCACTCTAACCCCCTTGTCAACCAGACTTTCAAGAGCGGCTCCCATGAAGGACGTTATCTCTACCAGCAAGGTAGATCATCCCTCGTCTCTTTTGTTTACACATGTATTTTAGTTTCTTTATAGATGACACTCCCCCAACCTTTTGCTTACACAAGCCATGGCTAACCGAATCCTCGGGTGCCTTCCAACATTCACACCATGGAGGAGTGTCTATTTGCAAAATTAAGTTGCTTACTGATAAATCAGGGCAAAACAAGAATTATTAATGAAAGTTGTAATTAATTGGGGCTGGGCACCCCGTTGCCAGCTCTTTTTGCAAAATTATTGGATAAGCGGATGTATATGCCACTCGTCCATTGGTGAAAGTCTGTCAGAAGTAAATGACAAGATTGAAAGATAAAACACCACATACTTCCTCATGAGCTATAAAACATTGACACAAATAAGGAGTAATAAAGTTTTGAATAGTTTAAAGGTAGCACATGAAATATTTACTTGGAATGGCAGGAAATACCACATAGTAGGTAGGTATGGTGGACACAAATGGCATGGGTTTTGGCTCAAGTTTTGGATGCACGAGAAGCATTGTTATATTGCTCGAAACACGGTGATTTGTTCAATGGTAAAGACGAGCTCGAAAGAGACCCGCGCCCGAGGAGCGGCGTAGAAATCGATGAGCTTTTGAAAAATTGGAAGGAGTGCCCTAAGCCGGAAAGAAGCGACCGAGGGTAGATCCGCTGCTAGGTGTATGGAAAGCGATGTCTGTTTTCCATGACTTGGAGTACTAGAAGGTCCTCGATATGCCTCATAGCCTCGATGTAATGCACATTACGAAGAATGTTACCGAGAGTCTGCTTGGCACTCTTTCCAACATGTCGGAAAAGACCAAGGATGGGACGAAAGCAAGATACGATCTGAAATGGCTTGGCATCAGGAAGATCTTCAGGCCCCCGATAGTGATGACGATGATGATGATGATCAGACAGAAGGGACTTAAGGTCGCCGCAAAAGGGTAAAGAAGAACGCGGTGGTGCTTCCCGCTGCCTGATTCACTATGAGTCTGGAAGAGCTCGAGCAGTTTTACAGGTGCCTCCTAGGAGTTAAATTTCCTCACGGTTACGCGGGAAGATAAGCAGATATCTGGACGCAACGAAGAAGAGGTTCAGCGGGATGAAGTCTCACGATTGTCACGTGCTGATGACGCAGATACTTCCCGTTGCGATCCGAGGGATAATGGACGAGCATGTCCGTGATACGCTACTTGGCCTTTGCAACTTTTTCGACGTCATCAACAGGAAGTCGATCGGCGTGAAGCAGCTCGACAGGCTACAGGAAGAGACCGTGCTGATACTATTCGAGCTCGAGATTTACTTCCCGTCCGCATTCTTTGATATCTCCATATCGTTGATGACATCAGGCAGCTCGGGCTGACGTTCCTGCACTACATGATGCCGTTCGAAAGGCAGAACGGTGTCATGAAAGGATACGTTCGCAACAGGGTCCGTCTAGACGCAAACATGGCCAAGGGCTTTCTAACCTACGAGTGCATCTCCTTCTGCCAGAATTATCTAAGCACCGAGAATCAGGATGTTGGTCTGCCCACCAGGAAGCACCTCGGCAGGCTCGATGAATTTGGTCACCGCGAGGGCTACCGCTCACTCTTTGTCGGCATTCATGGTCGAAAAGACGACTTCAACAGGGCTCACCTGGTCGTGCTACAACACTTACAATTGGTCGAACCTTGGGTGGAAGAGCACAAAAGCTTAATCGAGCCGAATTAGATCGACCTGGACTGGCCGAGGAAGAAGGGAGACGTAACTAGAGAGCACAACTCCAGCTTCACGCGTTGGTTCAAGAAAAGGCAACTGGTTCAAGCAGAGAGCATAACGCCATCTACGGAAGATGAAAAACTCATATTCTCCTTATCACAGGGCCCCGGGCACAACATAAGGACCTATCAGTCGTATGACATCAGCGGTTTCAGATTCTGCACCGAGAAAAGGACAGGAATAGCGAATATCAAAACTCAGGAGTAACTATGCTATCCTACGGCGATGACGAGGCTACTGTCAAGGAAAGATTCTTTGGAAGGATCGAGGAGATATGGGATCAACTACTGTGGAGAGTCGGTGCCAATGTTCTGTGTGAGATGGGCCAAGGACGTCGTCAAAGAAGGCCAGTATTTCACCACCATGGTAATACCCGATGCCAAATCGAAGAACGCCTCCGCGAAAAATGAGCCATGGGTACTCGCTAGCCAAGTTGAGCAATGCTTCTTCATTACCCCGCCCGTCAAAGCCTAGCCGTGTTGTCGTGAGGAGGGGCAAGAGGAGCATCATCGGAATGGAAGGAGACGCCAACGAGGAAGACTTGGACGAGAACGACGATCCGAAGATCGAGGAGAAATTCGACGAGTACGACATGCCTACTACTAGTAAAGAAAGAAGGAAGACCTCCCTACCTACTAAAGGTTGTCCATTCACGCGAAGACATCTCAAGGTGCCCGGCCTAAAGTATTCAACCGCGAAGAAGTGAAAGAAGAGAAGCTAGCTTGGAACCGGCCGGGACGAAGAAGACTTTTTTTGTGTATTAATTTGTGGTGTGTGAGACAATTAAGCATATATATGTATATCATGAATAAAATAATGGTCTACTAAAAAATATGTATATTCTTTTCTTTAAAATGTGTGTCTGTTCTTTCTTTAAAAATAACTAAAAATATTTTTTTAAAAGAATAACAAATGTGTGTGTTCTTTCTTTAAATTTAACAAAAAAATATTTTTAACTGAATTCTGTGGCGCATCCCTCCAATCGTGCGCCACAGAATTATTTTGCTCCCACTTACATGTGGGCCCTCCCCGCGCCCGCCTCTCTCTCCCCAAAAATCCCCAACTCCCAAATCCTCGGCAACCATCACCGCCACTCGCCGCCCCAACTCGCCACCGCGTCCGCCACCCCGCCGCGCTCGACCCGGTGCCGCCCACCACGCGCCCGTGCTCGACCCGCCCCGCCCCGCTCGCGCTCCTCGCCGCGACCCCGACCTCGTCACCATCGGCCGTGACCCCGCCTGCCTCTGGCGCCGCTCCCTTCCCCGTGCCTGCACTCTCTCCCTCGATCCTTCACGGCGCGCTGCTCGACCTCTCCTTCTTCCTCGCGGGAGCCCTCAACGACAACAACTGTCCAGGTACAACTCGAGCCGTACGTCACCTGTTCGGCAGAATGCCCGCGAGAAATTTGATCATGATACTGGTTTCTATCATCTGATTTTTATGGTGCCTTTAGCTAGGTTGTAATCAGACCAATATACATTAGGTTTGCACTGATCGCAATAGTGAGTAATGGGTGTTTTTCTACTGTTTAAATGCTGCATGAATGGGTGTATGCTGCACTATATACTTACCACTAAAAATGTTGGAGTTTTAATGTTGGAGTTTTTACCTATGTACTTACCACTAAAAATGTCTCATTGGTATGTTGCACACTATCTATATTTTCATTTCGGGCTTTACTTCTTCGATAGTTTTATGTTTAGTCTATATAAGAACCATACTTGTTAATTGCTACTATCATATGGAGTACAAATTAGGACTAGTTAGTCTGTCAATTATAAATCAGGAAGGGCTTAAGAATGCTAAGATATTCTAAACAGAAAATGCAAATGTATTCTGGTGCCTATGACTGCCTTTGTTTCTGTTCTTTTTTTTCTTGTTTCTGCTTTATGATCCTTTTCTTTTTTTTGGTTGTACACATGTGCAGAGGTGCTTGTGTGTGCTAGGCAAGAAGACGCCCTTGGAATCGATTTGGTTCTACAGTTCCCCTTTGGCGAGGTATTGGTTAACTCCTTCATTCTCTGGTGACCATGTGTTCTGTGCTACCACGACCATCGTGTCATGGTTGTTTGTGCTCCGACATCGTGGTTGTTTGTGACCATGTGTTCTGTGCTACCACGACCATCGTGTCGTGGTGATTGTCGTGTGTGTGGATGTTGCCGGCCGGCGATGCCGGCCAATATGATTTGTGAAATCTATGCAGGTACCCATGAGGCCCTTGAGATTGCCGGAACGTCGATTAACATCCGTTCCGGCATATTCGGGTACTCCATATGTCCCTTTTTTAGCAAAGGTCATGCTGAAATTTTTCGTGAATTTTAGCATGACCGGGGTATTGCGACTAATGCATGGGTCGGGGTATCTTAGTACTTAATTAAGTGATTTTGTTCTTATATTTGTTGTACTAACTTTTTGCCTATTTTTAATGCAGTGCAAACATGTCGGCCAACGCGGAGCCTGGCCCTTCTAAGCACATGAGCGTCGAACAAGAAGCTAGAGATGCCAACAAGTCGTTCTGGGAGTTGTCTGATGGCGTGTTAACGGTAGACTGTTTTATTACTTCCCAGCAACAGCACCAGAAGATCTGCTTGTTGACCGTGACAACACACGTTCGTTGGGAACCCCAAGAGGAAGGTATGAGGTATGCAGCAGCACTTTTCCCTTGAAATATGACCAAGGTTTATAGAACCAGGAGGACACGGAGGTTCTTCAGAAGGTTGTCAGCGGTGCAACTGATGTGGAACCTGCACACAACACAAGCAAACTAATTTGCCCCAACGAAACAGAGAGGTTGTCAATCTCTCCGGCTTGCTGAAAACAAAGATTAAACGTATTGTGTGGAAAACAGTAATAAGTGCAGAAAGTAACAGAGAACAAATGATTGCAGTTGGTGGTTTTATCAGTATGAGGAAATGGACCGGGGTCCACAGTTCACTACTGGTGTCTCTCCATTAAAAATAACTAACATGTTGGGTAAACAAATTACAGCTGGGCAATTGACAAATAATGAGCGCATGATAATGCAATATATGACAAGATGATTATTATGAGATTTAATTGGGCATTACAACAAAGTACATAGACTTGCTATCCAACGCATCTATGCCTAAATAATCCACCTTCTGGTTAGCATCCGCACCCCTTCCGGTATTGAGTTGTAAACAACAGATTATTGCATGAAGTAAAGTGTGTAATGTAAACAATGTAAATAACACGTAGACAATGCATCATTGTTTTATCCCTAGTGGCAACAGCACATCCACAACCTTAGTTGTTTCTGTCATCTCGAGCCCAGATTACTGGAGGCATGAACCCACTATCTAGCATAAATACTCCCTCTTGGAGTTACAAGCATCTACTTGGCCAAAGCATCTACTAGCAACGGAGAGCATGCAAGATCATAAACAACATAAATAGATATATTGATAAACAACTTGCTCATAGTATCAATATTCATCGGATCCCAGCATACACAACATGTAGCATTACAATAAGATGATCTTGATCATGTTAGGCAGCTCACAAGATCTAAACATGGAGGTACAAGGTGGAGAGACAACCATCTAGCTACTGCTATGGACCCGTAGTCCAAGGATGAACTACTCACGCATCACTCCAGGCAGGCATGGCGGAGTAGGAGCCTCCGTGAGGATCTCCCCTCCGGCAGGGTGCCGGGAAGAGCTTTAGAACCCTCCCGATCTAGGGTTGATGCCGGTGGCGGCGACGGAACTTTTCGCGGAATATGATCGGTCTTTTTAGGGTTTTCGGGACATCGGGAATATATAGGAGAAAGGGCGGCGTCGGGAGGCAACCGAGGCGGCCACGCAAGGGGTGGGCGCCACCCCCTCCTAGGCCGCGCCGTAGGGTGGCGTGGCTGCCTCGTGGCCCCACTCCGTCTCCCTTTCTGGCTTCTGGAGTCTTCCGATGAGATATTTGCACACGTTGATTTTCGTCCAATTCCGAGAATATTTTGCAACTAGCCTTTCTGAACGAGTTGAAGGCTGACGCTGAGGCCGGCCCGTCGTCCCAGGGGTCGACGGAGCCGTGGGACACAACTTTCAACAGGGCGACGAACGTTTACAAGAAAAGGGACAAGTCGGCGCCGCCGACGTCAGCTGGCTGTGTGTCCGGCTTTGGCACGAGCATGAAGTTCCTCCAGTACTACAGCACAGACGCCGAGATGAGAAAGGAGAGAGGAAGTCGACTAGGGATAAAGCCGAGGTTGTGGAGCTAAGGAAGAAGGTGGAGTCACTAGAGCAGGAAAAAGTGGACTCCAGCACGGTGGACAAGTTAGTGGAGGAGAAGCTCCGTGCGATCTTACCCTCTGGGTTGATGGAGGGGTTAGCTGCTTGGAATGCGGCAGGTCGACAGGGGCCGATACACGTGCCCAGCTTCGCACGTAGCACCTCCAACAATAACGTGTCGCCGGACCTGGTGACCCCGCTGCCCAACATCGCGGCGCAGCCGCCGCTCCTTTTGGTCCCACGACGCCCCCTACCGCGGCGGTGCTTGATAATGCACACGAGCAGCCGGAGAATGATAGGCTGGCCACCGGCACCGGCGCCCTTGTCTCGACATTAGCCGAACTCAACGCCATCACCAAGGTAAACTAATTAGCTAGTTCGCGGCATCTTCTATAAGTATGCCTTTGATGAGATCTCATGATGCCCAACATGCATGTGTTGACTCAGGACATGCCTTGCATACTCCTGCATAGGGTGGGGGCCGGCGGCAAGTTGAAGGAAGGTGCTCAGGGCACTATCATACAACCAATGAGCCGCGATATGCACAACACTAAAATGAGCGACGCTGTGATGAAGGTCAGGGTGACTGCGGTAGTGCCTGAGTTTCATGACATCGACTCCCCCATGCAACCTCCAGGAGCCGAGGACCACATGGTCCTTGGAAAATGCACCAAGTGGATCATGGAATGGCCGAAGAACTAGATTCGTCTTGGGGAGGGTCTTCAGGGGTTGAGGCACACCACCGGCGCCACCTCGAGGCCCCCGATCGTTCGGCCCTCGAAGCCGCCACAAAAATCTGTTGGGATGGAACCGGCGCCACAAGCAGCCGTCGCCACCACCCGGAAGGAACCGGCGGTCGTCGCCACCACCAGCCGCCACCAAAAATTGTTGGGAACGTCTGTACTGCAAAGGCCGTCAAAAGCCAAAGGCGTTGCTCCTCAACTTGCTGGCAACAACGACGATGATGAGGATAATGTCGACGTCGATTGCTTCCTCAACACTGCGCCTGCAAAGATTTGTACATGCCTCCTGTGGATGAGGAACCCTTCCGCGGTCATGGCGATTAACCTGGTCGTCCCACTACATGCACGCAGCGCCTGACCTTCCAGGGTTTATCTCAAGACACGCCTCCAGAGGCCGGCGATCAAGACAAACCGGCGGCTAACATTTTCAGCCCTGGCACACTGAAGAGGACGGTTTGCGAAGGGTTAGCACCCCCAGCATCCCAGAGATGAAGAAGAAGAAGCACAGGAAGAGAAGTAGGCCAAGCGCCTCTGCGAGCCAGCCAGCTCCTAAGATTATCTGGGGTCATGAAGACATGGTATCACCTCGTACGGATGGCTTGACCCGAGTTCATGAAGCTGGTAAACTGATACTGCCTCCGGAGCTGCTCCGCCTCGCAAAAGGACCCATGCACTCTTTGCATCAATCTATCTTGACGCTAGAGGGCTTCCTTCTTAAAGACGAGAATCCAAATTACCCGGTGTTCACGGCAGAGTGCCAAAGGACTCGGACTTCGTCCATGAAGCCCCCGTGGATCTTTTCTTCATAGCGTTCGAGGAGTCTTCAATCTGTTTCACTCGAAACGGCTGGACTATAACTTGGTCCGCCTATACGCGCTCAGTACGGCGATGAAGATCAGGAGAGATAATACCCCGTACATCGCGGTAGCGGATCCCTACTACATGCGCGACAGCCAGTTGGTGAAGGATCAAGGATGCGGACCATGGCCACGGAGTACCTCCAGAGGTTCATGCTGACCAACAAGAGGAAGAACAACCTTTTGTTCCTTTCTTTCCCGAGTAAGTACACATCCGCTCGCCGCCGTCGTATCTTAAGCTTTCTTATTGATTTCTTCCGTTGTTGATCCTTTCGAACATTCCGTTTCAATTGTGTTGACCAGGGACAAGTACTACACACTCATCATCCTAAGCCCGAGGTGGTCCATTGCCACTTATTTCGACTCGGGGAGTTTGAGCTGGAAGAAAGACTACACCAGAATAAAGGGTGTTCTCGATGAGGCTCCGGAGGGCTACGCCCAAAAGGGAGGCCACTTCGAAAAAGATAAGAAGGGGGAATGTCTCACAAATGACATCAAACACCGGTTTAGGCATGGGACCGAGTTCCATTGCATCAAGCAGAAGCCTGGCAGCGTGAAGGAGGCCTTCTACTCCTCCATCACATTAAAGGGTTTGCCCGGGATGCAGAGAAAACTAGGATGCCATCTAGTCTCTGAGAATGGACCAAATCTGCAGGTGAAATCACCGATTCTGAGCTTAGAGAAGACTTCCATCGCATCCAGATGCAGTTATCTCAAATCATCATCGAAGATGTCAGCACAAGAGGGGGTCCTTCCACCGCACCATAGGTAGGATGTATTATAAAAGAAAGCCTTGCCGCACTCGCAAGTAGTGCTTCTATATTTTCTTTATTATAGACTTATCCACTTAGATGAATAAATCATACTCTATTTATATATTAACCAAAATATATCCCAATCCATCTCCAGGGTTATGCCAGAGGGACATCGAAGAACGCCTAGAGTCTCAGCAGGACACCAGGACGTGGACGACGAAGGAGATGTATAAACCGTTCCCGGTGCCGCTCAAGAAGAAGACTCCATGATCGTGCTCCCTCTCTTGCCCACCATCATCGCTGACGTGGTGTGGAACACGGCATGTGCCACGGGTGTGGCTAAGATCGGGATGGGGGCAGCGTTCTGCAACAGCGGCACCCGCAGGGATTGCGCCGGAGCGCGGACACGGGAAGTACCCAGGTTCGGAGCCCTCCCGGAGGAGGTAACACTCTACTCCTGCTCGATCTGTCTATCAATGGTGGACACAATACAGAGGTGCTCCTTGAGCTGTTCGAGTGTTCCATGGTTCGGGTGTGGGGAGGAAGAAGAATGAGGCTACCGACCCCTTCTACTTGGGCACCGGACAGCCTTATATAGGCCTGGCTGTCCAGCTTACAGGCGGGCCGGCTGGTCCGCGCCAGCCGGCCGGTGTCGGCTACAGAGGGGTTTCTTCGTGACGCTGCATGTCCGCGGCACAGTGCGCTACGCTTCGCATAGTAGAATCTTCATAGCCGCGTAGGAGATGTCGGGGTAGGCCTGTCATCGTGGAGGGCTGACCGGCTGCGATGCCGACCCCTCCGACCGGGTAGGCGGCGCCTGGGATCTTGTCGGGCGCGAGGCAGCGCTCCGTGCCTCCCGCCTGTCGGGGCTGCTGAGCACTGTGGGAGACGTAGGGCTAGGCCTCGCTTTAGCCCATGCCTGGGCGACGTGGAGGGCATACCGGGCACGGCCCCGGCACCCTCCCAGCACGGGTCCTTGTCTTCCGCTCGTCGTGGAGCGCGGCAGCCGGTCGTCCGGCTGGCGAGCAACCGAATCCGGCTGCCACCGTTGACCTTGGTCGCATAAGGCGGGCGTCGCTTGTCGTTATCTGTTTGTCTGGGAACTGTGCCAATGACGAGTCTGCAGTTCCTCTTGCCCGCGCTGCTCGGCTGTGCTTCGACTGGCTAGGCGGAGTCCGGCTGCACTCGGGGCAGGCGGGCTTGACCTAGCCGGACAGCTGGAGGCGGTCGGGCACCTGAATTTGTGTTTCACTCGGGATCTTCTGTGGGTCTTTGGGTACCCGGGTTTATCCCCATGTCACTAGCCCCCGAACACGTTGGAGCGATGCAGCCAGTTACGGCAAGGAGGGCTTCTGCGTGTTCAACAAAACCGAAGAAGTTCATCCGGTCGAGGAGGCGAAACGTCGGGCGCTTCGCCGGACAGGTGCCGGTGATGATGTCATGGATGACGCTGGCACGTCCCATCCGCCTGCCAGGCGGTTGCCCGGCAGTCAAGACGACGCCTCGGTTCCTGTTGCGGGATCTTCTGCGGCAAAACTGCAGTAGTGGGATCTTCTGCGGCGAAACTGGCGCCCACGATCTCGCCGTCGATCGTGCGGTTGCGCGCCACGCGGCGCGATCTCCGAAGGCGGTTACCGGTTGCGCGGGGTATAAAAAGGGGGGCGCCATCCACGACAGAAGGAGTTCGCCCACTTCGCCCCATCGCCTCCACGCGCCCGAGCCTTCCGCCTCGACCTCCGCGCTCCTCTCCACCTCCTTCTTCTCCGGCGAAGCGGCTGCTCCACCGGCGCGGCGCCTCTCCCTCCAGCGCGCGGCAGCAGCGGACACGGCGACCACGGGCCACCACCACTCGACGCCGGTGACGACTCCCGCTCCCCCCAACACGCTGGAGCCCGAGATGGCCGAGGGGAATGACGGCGGCGGCGACTGGCGCGGCTCGCACATCACCACGGAGGACATCGAGGGCCTCCGCGCGCGCGGTCTTCTGTCGACGGAGGAACGCGTGGGTGTGCGCCTCGCCGCCGAGGACGAGGTAGTCCCCGTCGCGCATTGCCAGCGAGCCCGTTCCTCCAGAGCTTCCTGCAGTTGTTTGGCCTGCAGCCGCACCACCTCGGAGCAACATCCGTGGCGACGCTGACCTACTTCGCCACCGTCTGCGAAGGGTGGCTCGGTGTCTGGCCGTCCCTTCCTCTCTTCTGCCGGCTGTTCTACCTCCACGGCTGATACCTCGGCGACAAGGAGGAGCTCGGCATCGTCGACTGCGAGCCGCGATCGTCTACCGCCGGTCGCGGACGGAGCTGCCCGGCTACAAGAAGCCGGATACGGTGAAGGACTGGCAGCGGACGTACTTCTACGTCCGCAACCTGAGGGTGGGTGAAGACCACATCCGCCTGCCGGCCTTCCAGCCAGTCGCCCCAGTTAGGGACAACTGGGGCGTGAAGAAGTACGGCGACCAGACAGACGTCGACAAGATGTTTGAGCGCCTCGAGGAGCTCTTTACGAAGGAGGGGCTGACCACCCGGGACTGACCCTCTGCTGGCTGTACAACCGGATCGCGCCACTGCAGGCCCGGTTCCACAAGATCTGCTTCCTGAGCGGGCGCCTCGACCCCACCCGGCTGACCTGGAAGAGGTGGAAGCTGGAGTCGCTGAACGGCAGGCTCCGGCACGTCGCCAAGGAGCAGAGGGTGGCGGAGAACTGGAAGTACAGCAACGCGCCGTATACCCCAGGAAGCGGGCGCCCCAGGTACGCCGTCCTTGCTCGCGCTTTTTCTTTTATGCCTTGGCCGGCTGCTCATCCGGCCGGCTGCGCAGCTGTTCAAGATCCAGCTTGAGGAGGATGGGCCCAACGGCCCCCAGTTCCGGCCAAACATCCGGCTGGAGATGGATGCGCCTGGGGAGACCCAGCCGGAGGGTGGGGAGGAGGCGGCCGAGGGTGGCATCGACGGCGAGGGCGACGACGACGGGGCCGCCCAGGGAGACGGTGGTCGCGCCGAAGACGACCAGGCGGATGACGCGCCGGTTGACCAGGCGCCGCTTGGAGGTTGGTGGGGCGGGCAACGCTCCGCCGGCTGCTCGGGTAAGCCGGCTGCCTCTAGCTCTGATGTTGACGAGGTCTCGAAACCTGTGGAGGTCATTGATCTC